>CM061052.1:1225000-1825000 GCA_030762865.1 Paraleonurus japonicus | reverse complement strand
TACTGATATGAAACTTCATCTCATACATGAGATCGTCTCGTGTAAGACTTCCTCAAACAAGAATACACAATAATTGTATTTATACCACTTCATATAAATTCCCCTTTGATATAATTTAAATTGGACATATCATAGTTTTTGTCACAAAAGAATTTTTCATTGTACTTTTGGTACTATGCTCGAAAATGATCATTTTGTGTGTATTTTAATTGCAAAATTAATCACACAAGAATCATTTTTAACACTTTTTTTTTTTTACAAAAAAACTAAAATTATTTAAAAATGATCATTTTCATGAGTGTGTATTCTCGTACCACTTCTACAAGTTTTCAATTTAAATTATAGCATGACCATTATTTTTCATTTTAAAAAATTAAAAGTTAGGGGACAAAAATACTTTAAAAAAATTATTATAAAATGTCAACTATTTCCTCGTTAACATATTAATCGAAAATTCTCAACTTATTTTGTCACAAACACATGATTAAAAAAACACACGATTATCCAAAAAGCGTGCAAATTTTAAAATTATGAGATAAAATTGATTTTTTAAAAAATTATTTTGCAAATAAATTGAAAATTATGGGAGAAAAATGTCTTATAACTCACATAATGAGAAATGGATGAGTTTAAATAGAAGTATGATAAAGCTAGATATAAGAATACCACTTATTAACAAGTTGATTTGGCAAAAGTTTACATTTTCATGGCCCAAAAATTGTATAAATAAATACTTGCAAAAAAACTATGTTTTAGCTCATAAGTTGATAGCCTCATTTACTAAAACCTAGATTGAAAAATTGATGTTCTACCACAAGCCAATGGCCTTCCACCACAGCCCTCCAACGCCAAGCCAAATGACAAGATTGACAACGGAGATCAAGAAGCCATACCCCCACCATTTTGCTAGGGGCACGTACCCGGCCCCGTAAAGACGGGCGCGGATCCTATCCCGTAATGAGTAAGCCCGCCCATAATATTCGAGAGGAACGAGAGAACGATGGCTCCTAGATACGGTGGTGTCCCTAACGCGCTTGCTACTGATAAAAATGCTGTGAACATAGCTCCGATGTGAGCGGCTCCGCTAGCGAAGAAATAATGCGAGTAGAAGTAAAGAACGACGAGAATGCCGAACGATAGCTGCCATGACAGACCTAATCCACCAACAAACTGCCAACAAAAAGCAAAGCAAACCAAATCAGTCCTCTCCATGATAGTTGTATTGAAATTTCCATTTTAATAACAAGCTGCTATTCATAAGTATCAAAATTTAATTTCACGAGTTATCTCGAGACGAAAATTGACCAAAAATTTACGTTCCACCTTAATGGTCCCAGTAAATAATACACATTTCAGTTTTATTCAATTATTATTATACACATAAGTATTTTTCGCCTATCACATGAAGAATCACTCACACAAAATATATCTGGATATTAGTAAATTTAACGGGAGATGAATAATTTTTTTGTCAGTTGTTGCTTTGAGGGAGCTCATGAAATAAAATTTCAATACTTGAATCTACTCTGCCCTATCTAAAGCCAGCAGAAATCAACACCATAGCATACAATTCAGTTACCTACATGGTTTATATCGAATAACCTTCAAGATTTACCGTTCGACCTAGTCCCGAACAAGTGTATCTATGGTTACTCACTAGAAATTCTAGATACAGATCTAAAAACGGCACGGAGTTTAGAGGTAAGCGTACCTTAACAACAGTTTGACTGAACCAGGTAATAAGGCCATATTTGTTTAGATAGGCAGCCATTGCAATGAGTGCAGCAAACCAAGTAAGTGTATCCCAAGCAACCGATTCAGCTAAGCATTCCTTCCACGTGACAACCCCGGTTATGAGAAGAACACTTAGACCAAGAATTGCAGCAGTGACTGCATCCACATTCAGGAAACTCCCGAATATCCACAACCCCACCTGATATTACAGTAACAAATACACATTAGCATGCGTAACAAAAACTAAGGACGTTTATTTGTTTTAAATAAGTCTGAATTTTACACCATAGCAAGCAGTATATAAACATTCAACTTTCTATATCAACTTTAGCATGTGCTCATGCACGCACATACTATGCAATAAATAGATTGATCATCAAAGTTTTAAAATCAAAATAAGATTTGGTGTTTCGTTAAAATTTCTAGTTAAAAGAAATAGCAAAATGAATGTGTAATAGGTGTACTCATATACATTATATGTAAGTGTGTTTGTTAGGTACACGTATAAGATTAGTCAACTTTACTTTTCTGATACGAGACAAGAAAACTTTAGTCACAATTTAGAATGATAAAAGGGTCGAGGAGTCATCCTTCACTTACGGATAGATAATTAAAAGCAACAGAAAACCATAATTTCTAGAAACTGACCAAATAATCTTAACCTTAACCCTCTTGATGCTCGAAGATTCTTTATTTCTTTTGAGTTTCTACCCAAAGGGACCAACACAGGGACCAAACAATCACCTCCCATGAGACTTGTACTCTTCTATTACTAAGTGAATATAAAACAGTTTATTGTTTTAAGATTTCAAAGTTCACTGCAGACCAACTCTCTCTATGAATAAACTAAGGTTGTTTCAGTTTTCATGGTTTTTTTATCATTAGAAACTGAGAACCGAAAAGCATCATCAAAGAAATTATTTTTTGGAAACGAAACCAACATAATATAAGGCTCTAATAGCACGAAAGAATTTCATCTTGTCTAAACGTCCGAACTTGTAGAGAGGTGTGAAATAAATTCATTTATAGTAATTCTCTAACACATAAACCCACAACTAAAAGCTAGAATTCGCAAGACATTTAACCACAACAAAACAACATTTGCAAGAAACCTACCTAAAAAAAATCCCAAAAATACATCATATTAGCCAAAAATGAACATAATATTCATTCATTAAAAGATAAATTAAACTCAAAATTTTGTCAAATAAAAGTGTTTTTGACAGCCTAAATATTGTGTCTAAGCATCCAAAGACAATACTCTGAAGAATCAAGTACTGACCCAAAACTTCAATCGACTGAAAGCACAAATTGTGAAAAATGCATATGAGTATTTGTGACTATCATCCATCTAAATTCAATCAACATAAAGAGCATACAAATCACAAATCCCATCATAAAACGGCAAGCATGTAAAAGAATGAAGCAAGCAGAGAATTGATAGCTCAAAATCTAAGTATGTATACCGTGAGTAACAGAGTTCCGGCCATGATGATCTCGTTTTTCGACATCGGTCCCATCTTCTCCAACCTCTCCTTAGCAAGCTTAGGGGCATCCGGACTACTCTTAACACTTGGTGGATAGAGTATATAGAGAAGCAAAGGCACTACTATCAATGACACCATTCCGGGCACAATTGCAGCCTTAGCCCAATCCATCCACCCAATGGGGACATTTATAGTAGCTAGAGTTAGGTTAGCAGCCAGAGGATTTGCAGCCATGGCTGTCAAGAACATGGAAGATGAAATGACAGATGTCTGGAAACAGGTGAGCATTAACCAAGAACCCAATTTGTGTTCAGTCCCATCACCCACATTGCTACCACAAGCTACACAGAGTGATTTCACCAATGGCAGAAAAATCCCACCAGCTCTAGCGGAAACAGAGGGGATCGCCGGAGCTAAAAGGGCTTCGCTGAAAACCAAGCTGTAACCTAACCCTAGAGATGAGCTCCCAAATAGGGAAACAAATTGGTAAGCGATTCGGTTTCCTAATCCTGTTTTGATAAACCCTCTTGCGAAGAAGAAGGCCAGTGCGATCAGCCATGGAATTGGGTCTCCGAAGGCGGAGAAGGCGGCGGCGAATGTCAGCGTCTTCGTTAAAACGCAGGCGCCGAGGCCCATCAGCGCGACGGCGCCCAACGGCAGCGGTTGGGTGATGATTCCGACGATGGTGGCAAGGAAGATGGAGAGCAATTGCCAGGCGACGCGGGAGACGCCATCGGGGGCAGGGAGAAACCAGAGGATGACGCCGGTGGCGATGGAGGCGATGAGGGGTTTGATGGCGGCGCCCGTCGGCGGAGGAGGGGCGGGGGAGCCGCCGACGCGGCGGCTGCGACGGGGGAGCTTGTGGGGTGGGGGCAAGAATGTGGGGTTTTGGGTGAATGATTGAGGTTCATGTTTGCTGGAATTGTTGTTGAGGGTGGCATTGATGGGGGATCTGGTAAATCGACGAGTGAAGTGGAGGGAATTGGGGGAGAGGGGGCGGGATTTGGGGGCGGCGAGGGGGCGGAGGCGGAGGTTTAGGGAGGAGGAGAGGGCTAAAGACGCCATCTTTAGCAGATGGGTGATGGAGATGGGATGTTGTTCACCTCAAGAGATAAGTGGAAGTGGAAATGGTGGGCAGCAGGGGTTGGAGGGAGAGGTGGGCCGTAGGAGGTGGGGTAGGTGGGGTCTGGGGAAGGGTTTTGAGGACATGGGAAACTCCGTCTGCCAGATGAGATCTTGCAAACTCCGCCTCACCTCAGTCCTACTCATGGATGGACAGAGGGACTTTTCTTGTAAGAAAAGTACAGCATCCACGTGGCAACCATGATTTGGCTATATATATGTTTTTATAAGGAAAAAATATTCGAATGTATACCCTTTGATAAGACAGGTTGTAAATCTGTAAATGTCTGAATGATAGTTATGCAAGAGAGAAAGAACTTTCAAGACACGAATCCAACAACAACCCCTGTAATATTTCAAAGAACGAATTGTCACCACACAAAATCGAACTCGGGATGTCGTAGTGTATGTCTTGAGAAAAATTAAGGTAGAATAAACTTTGTAAAGTGACTTATTCCACCGTAGAGCGGCCCCATACCCCAGAAATCCCCTAAGGAGTTTTTTTTTGAGGAACACAATACTATGTTGATAAGATGACTCGAAAAGGAACTTCAATCAACTATATCATGGTGTTTGACACTAGGATAAAGATCCACCGATATTTGACTATATGTTTGCAATTCAAAATTTTTTTTTATCGTGTAAAGGGTGACTCAAACCCATAACTTTTAAGTCATACGTGAATGTTCTCTAACCACTTGAGTTATATCACTTCGTCATTTACACTTCGATTGATTCGTTTTACTTTTCATATTCCACTTTATGTTTTACTAGTTGGATTATTAACACACGCGATATTTTGAGTAATTAAGTAATGATTTAAGGGTGATAATTAACGTGATTATTTCTATAAATAGAATAAACATATTTTACCGCACCGACAAAAAAATAAGTAAAAATACTTTTGGTGGGTATAAATAGTTTTTTTTTTTTAATTCTTTAAATGTTATTTATTCACACTAAAAACACAAAATAACACCAAATATGAAATGTATGATTTGGTATGATGCATTTGCTCATTGGAATATGTTTTAGTGTCATCGATGATAATTTATAAAGTTATTTATACTTGTTATAAATTAAAGCTTGTTTGCAAGTTGAACACATAATTTAAAATATTTTTCTTCTAAAAGTTGTGTCAAACAACGTTAAAATATAGGAAAAAACTTGTGTAAATGCATACGATAAACTCTATTTTATTATCATCGTTATGCACATTCACTATCACCGTCATATTTACTTATAAACATGCATATACATGACAAGAATAGTGCATGTCCATGACAAATGATAAATGATAATAAAATAGAGTTCATCGTATGCACCCAATTCACGTAAACGTTACTCTAAAATATATGTTTTTGGAGCACTTTGTACAGTAAGAACTAAGGATCAATTTTACGGGATAATCACTTTATCTTTTCCTATTATATTAATTATAAATGTTTGACTTTCTAATAAAATGATACATTTATCTAAATATTTTAATGAATGTAGAGGTAAATATGGAAGAAATACATTTAATTTTCATTAAAAATGCAAAACGTCATCTAACTTGCAAATAATATATAAGGTCAAAACGACATTTATTTTGAATATAAGAGAGTAATTTGTAATGTCATTTATTACAATTGTTATGCATTAAAAAAATATTAAAATACAAAATGAAACATCAAAATAGAATATAAGATTCGTGTTGTGAGGATTAATTAAGGCCACTTATTTAGGCTTGACAGTGGAGTGTGAAATTTTCATTTAGAGTGGGGATCCACCCTCAACATAGCGGGGATTCCCGATTTTATCCCCCGTGGAGACGAGGATGGGTACAGGGAAAAATTATCCCTATCGGTAGGGATGGAGATCATACTCCCGCACCGTTTTCCGCAAAAATTTATTAATTCTAGTATATTATTTATTTAATATGTATATGTATAATTTTTTTACTTAATATTATTTTATAATTAATTTAATTTTAATTATATATTTTAAAATTATTTTCACAATTTAATTTTAAAAATTATATTAAAAAATTTTAAAAAAGGGTGGGGATAGGGATCCCCACAGAACTGGAATGGGTAGAAAAAATCTATGTTTACTTCAAAGGGACGGAGAATCTCCGATTTCGCGGTGACATGGGGATTTGTCCCCTCGTCCCATCCCGTTGATATCCCTACATTTATTTCACTTTTAGTGATCCATCATCATATATTTTTTAATCATTAATACATGATAAGTGTTATTAATGATGATTTATAATATAATTTATTACGCTTGTCATATGTTAAAAATAGTGAACATAAGATTAAACATCAAAATTGAATATATGATGTGGGTTGCAGTGAAATATATTTGTATCTTACAAAGTTGTCATTATATCTCTGGTTAGATTTGAAAAGTGTGTGTGGGTGTGTTTATTTAGAAGTATTAGAAATGTTACACAAAATGTTGAAATCAATTATTTCTCTTTTGGTGTTCCATTAGCAATAACGTGTCATTAATAATAATATGTAATGTCATTTATTACAAAACATGAAACACCAAAATAGAATAGAAATTTTGCAGATATAATACATTTGTATTTTTTTTATCTCCAAACCTCTAAAAGTAAAGTTGTTCCTTACCTTCCAAATTAACCACAAAACTAATTCTCAAATACAGGTAGCAAGTTTTTTCATATTTAAATTATCATTTTAGTTTAACTATACCGTGTATTATAAAAAAAAAAATTATTTATAAAAATATTTAAACAACAAAATATTTTATTATAATTTTTATTATTTAGTATTTTATACTGCAGAAATTGCGGTGTCTAAAATACTAGTATATGAATATTTTGATTATGAAATTTATGTAGGAATTTCTTTTTTTTTTTTTTTTTTTAGGGTGTAATTGTAAAATAGAGTAAAAGCTAATGGGTCATCACAGAAACAACCCAACATTCAGATATCAAGTTCTAAAAATTAACTATTGACCCGGCCCATTATACATAATATTCCTATACAACATATGATCATCTTAGCATTCTAATAAATGGCAAGATTTAAAGCACTATTTTTTTATACAGAAAAGATTTTTTAGTTGTTTTTTACCGATTAAATAATTATTTCAATATTTGATTTTGGTGAATTAGTTTCACTGAAAATTTGATTTATAATTAATATTTTATAGTAAAATATCTGTAAAAAAATATATTTTATAGTAAAATAATTAATGCTCTTTATTGAAACAACTAACACCCTTCAACTAATATTCTATAATAGAACAATTAATATCATTCAAAATCAATAGCTTATAATATAAATAATTAATACTTCATCCGTCCATTAAAAGTATGTTTATTTGGTTTTGACAAGTATTATGTGATCCATTTATGAGTTAAGTGGTTGTTTATGAGTGTAAAGTCAATAATAACATGTGAAAAATTAAGTGATGGTTGAATGATGAAGCAAAAATTGTAAAAAAAAAAAAGCAGTGTGAGCATATTTTTAGTGGAAAGAGAGAATATCTTTTAGTGAAACAACTAATATCCCTTAAATCAGTTTTATAGTGAACTTGTTCCTTTGCCAATATATTTAACTTTTAATGATAGGAATACAAGACCTTTGTCATAAAATGTTAAAATTTTTGGTACTTGATTTTGAGAAGCTGCATGCTGTAAATCAATCTAAAATTATTCTTTTCAATAAATATTACTTCACTTTAAAATTTGAATATTATTTATATGGCAAAAACTTGTATGAGACGGTTTCATGCACAAGACCGGGTCACTTTTTAAAAAAGTGATACAGATTAGTATAAAAGTGATAACAATTTATTAAAAATGATTTTGTCTCGTGTCCGTCTTATACTTGAGACGGTCTCACACAAGAGCATTCCCTATTTTCAAATACTACTCACTTTTAATTTTCTAAATAAATCAATTTAAATATATTTTTGAAAAATGCAATCACTTGCAAACACAATATTTCATACGCCTCATATCATGAGTGGCTTCACTGCAATTTTTTCAAGAGTACAATCACTTTATGCACCAATGCTGCGATTTTCGTCCAATATATTTAACAAAAACTTGATCATTTTGCCATCTTTTGAAATTGGAAGCAAAAAAGTGAAAAGTCATGTATCATAATTTCACAGACTCTACCATCTATATTTATAACTAATTAATGCAAGAAATAGCAAGTCCAAATCTACCAATAAAGGGCATGCTGACTTTCTACTCTTTGCTCATATTAATCCAAGTGGACATATCACCTAAAAGTGATTAAACCCCATTGCAAGAAAAATCATCTTCCTCACTAATGCAATTGCTTGCAATAGATTCATCTACAATCAAATGAGGAAGTAGCTAAATACATATTATATTTGTATGCATTATTATATTTGTATGCATCGGGTGTATCATGCAACATGCAATTTTTTTAGTGCAACTATTTATAATCGCCTTGAAAACAATTGATACATTTAAGTTGCACGCTACGATACACAAGAGACTTACTCATTATATTCTCAACGAGAACCTGTAGTGAGATTGTCTGATTAAAAACTTGATACTTTCACATAAGAATAGAATAAAATAAATATTTAATTTTAGATTAAAAAAATAAGTACTAATATTATTTAAGTACTATTGTAAATTACAATAGCAGAGAGAATGAAAAACATGTCCCCTACCATACTCATGATTTTGGAGTCATAATTACATGCTATAAGCCCACCAGTTAAGGCTTTACTAATTAACAACCTTTTGACATTTTAACCTAGTGATTACATTCTCTAACTATCCCTTTTGGCATTAAAATCTAATGATTACATTTTTAACTAAATATTTCCAACTGATCTGCCGACAAATATATATAGTCACTTCTTACATCCAAGTTTAGTAGTTTTAATAGTAACTAAAATAAATAATACAGACTTGTTGACACAGTTCATTAAAAAGACTACATTTGAAGCACACTATTAAGTCAGAGATCTATTATTTCGTGTGACAAGAATTACAATGAATGAGAGAGTTATTTATACCAAAAATCGAGTCGCAATTTTAAAAGTCCATCAAACTCGAATATTACTTAAAAGATTAAAAACATCACCAATTTACCGGCGAGTTGGATCGCCGTGATCACGGACCGAATTCCAATCCATCAGACTTTATAAACTAACCCAACAATAGAAATAATTTTTATTAATTTCTTGGTGGATAGATATTTTGATTACAATCGGTAGAGAACCAAGAGAGAAACATAATTTTACATTTCCTTATACATAGAATATTTTTTTAAGTTTCGCCATCCTTTTTCATGACTCGAACCATGATCTCAAAAGGAAGGTTAACTCCTCTAAATTCCATTCCCCCACCCTCAATCCTTCTCCTAATTCCCAATAACCCCCAAACCCTCATTATTTTCCACTACTTTGATGTTGTTATCAAGGTTATTAATGTCACATTCACTTTTGTTAACAATATTCTTGCTACTCTCACTACTACCTTCAACTAAATCTTCAATTTTCGAGCCCTCTAATGATGGAATATCAAAGAGACCATGCCCTTCCATGCTCACAATGTGATGATCATCACCATGCATCACATTGTTATGATGGTCATCATATGTGTCATTCATCCATATCCCGGCTTGTGCAATGCAGGGTTGTACGTCGAGGTACAACCCTCCGCCCGACGTGTAAGGGAAGGGATCCATCATGGGAGCCATGGACGATGAAGATGAATCCATTAGCATGGCCATGATGATGTTATGTTCTTCTTGAGTCATGATGAGCCCCTCACCCATGCCATGATCATGATGATGATGATGATGATGAGATGAAGAATCGCTTGTGTTTGGTGATGTGATGGAAGATGACTTGTTTTTCTTCAGCCTTTTCTTCATTTTTGAATTCCAAAAGTTCTTTATTTCATTATCAGTTCTTCCTGGTAGATGTGTAGCTATTTGAGACCACCTGCAGACGAAAATCGAAAATTGGGACAATATATAAGACGTAGCAAATTCATTATAAGAAAATTGACCTGTAATGACTTTAGCTAAAAGTCTTTAATGGTAGAAAACAATCAATAGAGCTTCTCCAGCTAAGTATGTCACGACAGAAAAGGACTATTTTAGATAGAGAGACTATAATGATAGATTTTAAGTATATTATATTTTTTGTCCCAAAAGAATAGGCTGTCTGTAAAGCGGTCGTTTTTCAATATTTTTGGTTTTGTAGATTTTTTCGATATTTTTATCCAACGAGAATGATAGATTGCGGTTTTGGTCCCAAGAAAATGTGGTTAAATTGCAGTTTTGGTTACGAAAATACTAGATCGAGACAAAATCAGAAAGTAAAAATCACTTTCACATATAAATATCAAAAGTGTTTTGAACTCATTTTTTTATAATTACAAATATGAAATAATCAAATCTCGTACGTGGACAAGCTAATTAATATATATGATGTTGATATTGAGTCTAACGTTGGTTTTCTTATAAAAACTACTATTCAATTGTACGAGGTTGTTAGTACTCTTATACAAAATTAATATTATTAATTTATGTCGTCATTCATAAATAATCAATTGGACTTATGTCTTATTATATACACATATCACTCTCATATAAAATTTATATTAAATTGATATTATTATATCATTATTTTTATACACTAATATCATGTTTTTTTACATTGTTATATTAGTGTGCAAGTGTAATGATATTAATGAATAAATGTAATTATTACTTTAATTATTTCTTGATTGACAAAACTCACGAGTCATCATCATAGCCCAAATTTACTATTTTGTCTCGTTGACGTTATCATTAATTAATACTGTGTTGTTTTTCTTAATCAGCCATATTTAGTTTCTAACTTTATGCAATAGCGTCGGGACTACTAATATTAGAATACACATGCTAATAAATTAACAACGCAGAAAATATTTAATTACATATAAATTATAAATTTGTGATTGGGTAGATATATTTCTCTTACATGTATTAATTAGAAAATATTATTAATGTGTATAATAATAATAATAATAATAATAATAATAATAATAATAAGATCTTTTGGTTAAGATTATATATAGTATGGCAAAAACTCGTATGAGACCGTCTCATGCATGAGACGGAGTCACTTTTTAATAAATTGTTATCACTTTTTAAAAAAGTGATACAAATTAGTATAAAAGTGATAACAATTTATAAAAAAGTGATAACAATTTATGAAAAAGTGATAACAATTTATTAAAAAGTGACTGTCTCATATCCGTCTCATATGAGACGGTCTCAAACAAGAGTGCCCCATATATTATATATATATATATATATATATATATATATATATATATATATCCAACAAATAAAATAGATATATAATAAAATCTTGACACGTTTACATTTTTTTCCCAGATACATTTTAATTAAGTGCATATTATTATACTTATTTTTATACAGATTACAAAACCAAAGTCATATTGCCGCAATATATATGCCTACTTGTGCACTTTACTGAATTTTGATGCTTTCGTTGAAGGCAAAAATTGTATGAGATCGTATTATGCATGATTGAGAGTGAGTCATTTTTTAATAAATTATTATCACTTTTTTAAAAAGTGATACAAATTAGTACAAAAGTAATAACAATTTATGAGAAAATGATAATAATTTAATTTATTAAAAAGTAACTTTGTCTCATGATTGTCTCATGCATGAAATAGTCCCACACAAGAGTGTCCCTTAATTGAAATAATAATGTGATGATAAATAATTATATTTTGTGATCATGCATAGAGAGTGTTCAAAATAGGAATAATTGCACTCTTAGTCTCATATAAATAATTCAAAATATTTTTATCCTAAAATGCAAAATTGACCATTTTCTTTAACGGTTGAAATCAATCTTGCAACAAAAACAAAAACCACTTTTACAAATAAAAATCAAAAGTGTTTTAAAAATCCTTCAAAAAAGTGTTACAAAAATATTCCTATAAAACTAAAATGCAATTTCCCTGTTCAAAATATAACAATAACTATTGATAACACAAAATTAATCTATGTGATATTATCTTTTGCAAGTTTTTAGTAATATTCTTGAAAATTTTAATTTATTAAAAGTGTCACAAAAAATAAACATATATAAATATATTTCACGTGCACTCTCCTCCGAAACTTGTTCACATATGAAATTAATACTATTATGTTCATTGACTAATTATTCTTATAAATTAATACCATAACATTTTGTACTATTATATTAGTTTATAAATGCAATGATATTTTTATATGAATATTATAATGCAATAATAAAGACCGGGCGGGCCGGGCCGGGAGCTGACCTGTTGCCCAGAAGAGAATGGAGATGAAGAATGAGACGTTGCTCGTCCGGGGAAAAAGCGCCGCGCTTAAGGTCGGGCCTCAAATAGTTTATCCAACGGAGGCGGCAGCTCTTCCCGCAGCGGTGGAGGCCGGCGTTACGGGCAACGTCGGTCCAGCAGCCCTGCCCGTTGGTCAGCATGTACTTCGTCAACTTCGCATCTTCCTCTGGCGACCAAAGCCCCTTTCTCAGCTTCTTTCCATATTCTGCAGGCTTCTTCATTCTCTCTCTCACTGCAGATTCTTTATTCTGTGCAGGACTTTTGATTCCTTAATTGTTTGATGTGGAGGAGTGATGTCATGTATATAGAGGACAAGAGAGAGATAGAGAGAGAGAGGATTATGGTGATGATGATTGTTGTGGGGTTTTGTTGCTTAGGAATGGGGAGTTGGGGTGTTAAATTTCTTGAAATCGAAATTATGATTGTGTGGGAAATACTACTGTTTCTTTCTTATGCACATAATAAATGTGACCAATTGTTTTAGTGTATTTCGTTCATGAATTTATATTTTATTTTAAGCGTACAATTCAATTCTTTCGTGGCACCAATTATATTTCAATCTATATTCTACCTTTTTGAATTTTTAATATATTGACTCAAGATTATATGATTCGTTGGATATTTTCTAACACGCCACGTGTCATTCATCCACATTATGGAACATGGAGTGGAACACCAAAAGTGACATACATGATTTCATTTGACGATCTAGACCGGTTCAATTCTTATCACAGGTTTTATGTTTCAATTATGTGTTCCACTTTCTCGAATCTTTTAACACATGCATATGTGTCATCCATGCATCCACATTATGGAACATGGAGTGGAACATTAAAAGTGGAATATATGATTTCTTTTGTAGCTAAATAGCTTTTGAAATTTATACATGTCAAACGGTTAAGTAGTTTTTTAACGTAAACAATTGTGTGAAACGTAATATTTTTGCTTGTATGTTTTTATAATATTTATAAAATTTGAGTATTACAAAAACTTGTTTTTTTCTTGGTTATATTTTTATTAGTTTATTTAGTAAAGTTGATTAAAAACTGAAAATAAAAACCTGGACAATAAAAAAATTATCTCATAATTCAAGAATTCATGTGTTACTATATTAACAAACGAGTGTTACGAAATGAACTAGTAATATACTTTTACTTATGCAGTAACACTTGTTCATAAAATAACACAAATTTTAACCGTATAAAAAACATAGAAGAGATGAAAACGGAAAAGACAATGAGATCGTGGGGATAAGCCGTCATGGATTCGCAAGAAAAAGAAAAAGATCCGCATAAAGTAAAAATAGGCCAAATTAAATTATATTGCACGGATCTTACATCGGTGCAATATTAATTATATATATATAAATATTTTTTAAACGATAAATTTTGTGATTTTTTTATCGGTCAAATAGTGATTCGAATTTATTACCTTTGGATTATAAGATAGTGGAGATCCATCCACTTGAGGTATATTACTTCATCAATTTTATGATATTACATATGAATCTTTGTGAAATTTAAAATATATTTTTCGATATTTCAAATATTTGTACGTATTGATCATAGAGATTTATATAAAAAAGTTGCCAATCACTTAATACGGGTGGAAGTGGAGGGGTAACATACAAACGGTTTGGACAAAGATAGGAGATACACGCGCTCTTGTCTTTGACTCCATGTATATATATTTATACAGCAGTCTATGAAATCGTCTTATATATTAGACGTGATAGTTTTATGGGTTAATTACAATTTGTAACTTGTAATATATCATATTTTATAATTTGCAACTTTTACTATACTATTTTCAGTAACAAATCGCAATTTGTACTATGTGAAATTGACAAGTTGATACCTCAACTTAAATTTTGTTCTTTTTCCCAACCAAATTATATTTGTTCTTTTAGGTTTATTAATTATTTTTTATCAAATGTTTAATTTCTAACAAAGAATCGATCTCTAACAAAATTTGTATTTGAGGTACTAATTTGTCAATTTTACATAGTACGAGTTGCAATTTATTATAAAATATAATACATGTTGCAAATTGTAAAATACATTATAGTACGGGTTGCAAATTATAATTAGTCCTATTTTTTATATATATATTTTATGATACGTTTTAAATATAAGTATTATAAAAATAGATAAAAGTTTCACGTCTCGTGTATAAGATTATCTCGCACAAGTTTTTGTGATATATATATATATATATATATATATATATATATATATATATTGGCAAAAATTGTATGAGACGGTCTCATGCAAGAGAACAAGTCAATTTTTAATAAATTGTTATCACTTTTTAAAAAAGTGATACAAATTAGTATAAAAGTGATAACAATTTATTAAAAAATTATTCCGTCTTGTATTCGTTTCATGCATGATACGGTCTCACACAAGAATGTCCCATGTATTTTCCATTACCTTTCATCATATCCTTCAGGTTAAAGACAATCGTATCATTATAATTAATTATATTTATATACACTTAACACTTTGTACATATGATAGCACGGTTTGTTTTGCCACCAAACACGATTATGTATAGCTTCCTTTATACATAAACTTTTTTATCGGTAAAAATTTATTAATAAAAAAACGAGGCCGAAGCCCGAGTACAAAGCCGAGCACGAGAATGCTCATCCCGATCAAAAGGAATCCTCACCCAAACAGGTGAACAAGACCCCCAAAAGCCTATCCGCTCTCACTAAACCCCTCTTGTGGAAAACCCGAGAAAGGAAAAACCACAGAGGAGGGGAAGAGCCACGGGAAAGCTAAGGATGATCAAAAACATGGAGGATAAAAAGGCCCACAATAAATTCGGGGCACAAAAATAAAGTCCAAAACAGGAGGACCGACCCATTGAAAACCAAAACTAAAAAGCCCAAAACATGTAGGGCTAAAAAGAAAATTCTGTAAGTTCGAGTATACGACAATCCTAAATCAATCTTCTGCATGCTCCACTCCAAGAAACTGCCAAAATGTATGTAACTATGAATTGGCCCATTGTGGCGAGGAAGTGTTAAGTGTATGGACCACCTTCGGCTCGGCCATCAACAGTCCAACACTCATCTCCTTGCCACACTCCCGCAAGTTACCTTCTTCAATCTTCTGCCTAATCCTCGTCCCGAAAGCGCCGGAAAAATCATCACAATGGATTGGCTTATTTCAGCGGTGAGCTTTAAGCGTATGGACCACCTTCGGCTCCTCCATCAACAAATTCAACGCTTAGCTCCTTGTCGAAATACCGCCACTCAATTATGGGAGCCCTAGAGTGTTGTCTTTGCAAAGAGAGAGACCACACCACATCATTCATAACTCCGCCTGAAGAAGGTTAAATTAGTACCAGCCCAAATCGTTCTTATCATCGATTTTGTGCAAGAATCGACAAATATCCATTTTAATGCGCCTTCTCACTTCACCCACGGTATATCTTTTTCCATAAAAATGCTCTCATTTCGACTCTCCAAAGGTGGAAAATCGTGGCTAAAATGCAAAGCACTGCCCTTTTTCCACTTTGTGATGGCCCTCATTCTTTTGATCTCGATCGGCGTCCTTTGCAAGGATTTAGGGACCGACTTCCAATTAGCCCAAGACTTAACTTGTCTCCAAATGGAGTTGTTGTAAGGACACTCCCGAAAAAAGGTGCCTCAAGGATTCGATTCTACCAACATAATGCGTGCACCAAGGGTCGACGTCAAGGAAGGAAAGTCTGTCCTTTGTTGATAATCGCCCCTAAGCACCAGCCAAGCAATGAACGAAAACTTGGGTGCAACAAAGCCCCGCCATATGTCACCATAGCGAATCGAAGTCCTGTCACATAAAGGCCGGAGGATTAGATACATTTTAGCGTAAATATACTTACCTCCACCATTAATGACGATTCGGTCGGCTTTGGCACGATCCACACCACCAAAGAGATCCAATAGGTCATCTCTTATATCGGCTACGGTTTTGAAATATTTAGAATCCACCCTTCTAGGTGCAAAATCCCAAATTTCACGATCGGCAAGGTATTTGGAATCGACCCATCTAATCCAAAGACTATCACGCTTGTTTTGGATGTCCCCAAATAACTCTCGCAAGAAGAGCTTTGTTCCGAGAAGCGATGTCCCTAAGTCCAAGGCCGCCTCTGTCTTTGGGCATGCAAACGTCCCTCCAATCCACCAGGCCTCGCCGAGTGCCCCAAAGAAAAGTCTTGCAAAGGTTTTCAATTCTTCTAATGATGGTTTGGGGAAGGGGCAACACCAACATCCAAAAACAAAGCAACACCCTTGAATAAGCTGATTTGATCAATTCTAATTTTCCAACGTAAGAAAGACAATTAGAAGACCAAGTTCGAATATTCTCGGCCAACTTATTGATGAGTGGATCATAATGACGGACTTGCCCGTGGAGGCGGCTAGGGGGCCCCAAGATAGCGAACCGGCGAATCCCTTCAAGAAACCCAACACGGTCAAGCACCCTTCTTTTATCATTGCCAAGCCCCGCAAAGAAAATGGCAGATTTAGTCGGGCTGATTGCACCCAAGCATGCTCGAACTCAATTAGGGCATCTCTCAAAACACCAACGGACCCCTCGTCACCACGAGAAAAAAGAAGCACATCATCAAGAAACGTAAGATGTGTAATTTTCAAATCATGGCACATGGGATGATGATTGAAAATATCCACATTGGCGCGAACATTCAACAATCTCGAAAAATATTCCATACAAAGAATGAAAAGAAAGGGAGAGAGTAGGTCACCTTGACGTAGACCACGTTTCCCTTCGAAGAACCCTCTATGTGAATCGCTCATCATGACCGAGAAGCAAGGAGTGCTAACACATTCCATGACCCAACGAATGAATAAGTCGAGAACTCCATGCCTCTTAGCACATCCTTAAGGAACTTCCATGAGACTGAATCATAGGCTTTTCTAATGTCGATCTTCATCATCACATGGGGCGATATACGATTTTTGCCATAACCTTGCATCAAGTGTTGAGCAAGCAAGATATTATCATGGATGAGCCTTCCGGGAACAAAAGCGGCTGAGCTTTATCCACGATCTTTTGAAGGATAGGTCCAAGCCTAGACGTCAAGATTTTTGTGATAATCTTGTACACCACGTTGCGCAAGCTATGGGTCCGAAATCCTCCACTCTCGGATCATGCGACTTTTTAGGGATCAAAGTCAAAAGTGCAATTGAGCCGCTTCAAAATTCTGCCATGCTCAAAAATTCTTTAACGACCCGATTACATCTTTTTCACAATATCCGGCTTTGCTTGAAAAAGGCAGCAGAAAACCCATTGGGCCCAGGAGCCCTATCATCTCCAATGTCCTATAAGGTAACCTTGATCTCATCATCGACACGGGCTTAACAAGATCGATACCGTCTTGACCGAAACACGATCACCCGAGTCTAAAATACCATCTGCGATGCCAACACCCGAAGAGCGCACTCCCAAGAAGCCCCTCATAATACTTAACAAGGTGCTCAGCCACCTCTTGTTCCGAGTTGGCGCTTCGAATCCGTCAAAAGATGGGTGATATGATTCCTCCGTTTATTTCTTTTGATGAGGGAATAGAAATATGCGGAGTTAGTGTCTTGGTTGAGAATGTACTTACTTTTCGAAATTTATCTCAAGTAAGACTTTTCAACCTTCTTAAGCCATGACACTTTATCACGGAGAGCGGAATACTCAACATTATTGACAGCGGTTCCATCCCCTTCAAGGAATTGCGCTGCATAGTGTCCAATCGATTAGAGGCGATCCATGATTCTTTCATTGATGCTCCCCAAATCCTTTTTGTTCAACTTTTTTAGCCCCTTTTTCAGGCCCTTGAGTTTAGAACAAAGGATGAATTGCTTAGTGCCGAACGTGTTGCTTTGCCGGACATTGGAAACAATCTCCATAAACTTTGGGTGCTTAGTCCACATGTTAAAGAAACGAAAAGGTCTTTTGGCGCCACGATTATTTCCAAACACCGAGGTAAGAGCACAAGCATGATCCGACTCAATACACGGAGTAAGGAAATTAGTCGAAATGGGCCACCCCAGTCTCTTCAAGCGGTGTTCACCATGACACGATCAAGCTTGTTTTTGGTGAATTGTTGTTCCAAGTAAAGAAACAACCGGTAGAGGCCACGTCCTCTAAGCTGTCCCAATGATGCATTCTCTAATATCAATTAAGGAATTGTCCGGCAGTCCGCCCCTATCTTTTTCCTCTCTGTACAAAATGATATTAACATCCCTGTTAGAACACAAGGCGATTGGTTGAGGAGCCAATTACGAGCGGATCATCCCACATAGGCCTACGTAGAACCACCGTGTTTCTACCATAAGCCATGATCCAAAGAAAGTTGCGTCTAGTGGTGAGGCAAAAGACAACAATGACAATAAATTGGTCCGACACTTGTTTAACCACCACGGTGACAAGGCCGGATTCCATAACATAAAAACACGTCCTCCCGAGCTTTGATCAAAGTTATGCACAAAGTTCCATCCATTGAAGTTGGTATGCAAAAACAATTCCACATCATTAGAGGACAATTTTGTTTCACATAAGCCCATCAAAGCAATATCATTATTACGAATCAAAGAGATCAAACAATTAAGAGTGGATCGAACCCTCGGTCCACGAACATTCCATGAGAGAACAAACATGATGAAACAATAATAAAGGGAAAGGCTCAAAATCGAATCAACAATTACCTTCAATTTTTCTCGTCCCCCTCATCATCCCCAGTAAGACCCTTCGGCTTAGCCTTCTTCCTTGCTTTCTTTTTCCTTGGAACATCTTTGAGGGCTTGGTGAAATACCCTCAAGATCAAGAGGTGCAATTTCCTCCTCGGGAAGAGGCCTTTTGTTTGAGCCCCGGCTAAAAACCGTTAGCTCCATCCCTTTAGAAACCGCATTATCCAAGTTTTCCATCGTACCATCACCTTCAACGATAGTGGCCTTATCAGTGGCTCCCGCATTAATAAGATATGCCCGTCACAAGTGGGCGAGATCACAAGCACCGATAATCTCGATCCTTGCAGTGTCTTTTTCCCCTTCTTTATTATGCAGGGAATTGATCAATGGGCACAGGGAAGAAGGCTCTTTGTTAGCAACATCGGAGTTTCTCAATGTGTAGCTTTAGTCCCTCGGTTCTTCAGGATTTTCAAATCTGCCCCATTAATTTTGGTAGCCAAAGCAAGATTCAAATCTTGATCCAAAGCCCCAACTTTTCTGGGGCCCCGGGTCTTCTTTTTAAAGGTAGTCCTAAGAGTTGGGGATTGTGGAGTATCATTTATATCTCCATTATCAAAAGGGCTTGCCTCTTGAGCGTCCTCCTCAAAACATCAAATCTGCCAAAGACGTTTTTTCAACTCCATTGGCATTCGGACTACTTGCCTCGGTAATCACAACTACCCCTTTCTTAGTATTGGTTTTCTTCTTATTTTTGACCTCAACAAAGCTATCGTTCTGCGTATCCATGACTATTGCTTTCTCATTGCCTTTCTTAGGAAAATTTGAAGACCGCTCATTAGGGTGTTGAGCATTGGGCGCTTTTTCCTTGGCGGGATTCTCCTCCTCACTAGGGTCATTGCTATGAACTCGGGCGATGAGCTAAATCATGGCCAAATTTACCACCACGGCTTGCAATACTTTGGCTCAAATTCAAACACAATCGGTTGCTTCCAAAGGGCATCTCCAACTTGAACATACACCTCACGAACTAGGGGTCTTCTTTGCATCAACTTCAACAAGCACTGAACATAAAATACTCGTTCTTTCGATTGAGTCATCTTATCCGTATACAGTGGTCTGCCAACCTTTGAACAAATACGACCGAGGAACTCATTTTTCCAGCAACAAAGAGATAGGTTTGGGAGCTTGATCCAAAGAGGCATTAAAGAGATTTCATACGAATCAAATCAATCCCATTGGCATTCTCTTAAGCATCAAGTATCCGTCCCCAAATGGAGTAAGGACCTCCATTAAGGACTTTGTTCACGTCTTCTTCATTCTCAGACGGAACAACAACCAACCACAATCATGGGTTTTGATAGAGAACTTCACCCCCATGATTTGCAAATCTCAAAGGTAGCTTTGAAACCGGTGGTACCCCCGTGAAGTATCCTATGAGGGTATTGTCCCATTCACGATCAATTTCGTTATCGTTGGCACGAACAATTATCGACTCTTCTTGAACGTAAAATAAACATCCCTCTTTAGTGACTTGCCGATTGTCTTTTAATAATCGGGCGAGAATCGCCCTTTTCCCAAGCTTTGTTAGGAATCTTGGGCACCTTGGGATATTCAATGCCTGCCTTAGAACTTGTAGAGGGATCTTCCAAATTATCATCATGATTAAGAAGATCTTCCACATTGGCACGGATCTGGTTCTCCCTTTCGATATCAAATTCATCCTTATCACCCATCGGATCATCGGGGAGGCATTTCGTGGTCACACCTTATCGGTTTGCATATCTTCATTAACAATCAATGGTGCCGATGACTCGGCCATCGCACCTTTCACCTCGAGATGAAGGGTGTACGCCCGATCCAGTGCAAGTTACCAGAAGAACAGAAAAACGGCAGCCCCTTTCTTGAATTCCTTACGAATAGCCCCTCCCAAGGTAGGGAATTCCAAAATTGATGGACCCTCGGCCTCCATCGTTTCGTTCACATCAACACCATTATACAGATTCACATTTAAATCGTCGGAATCGAGAAAAAGAATTAGAGATTGGGTCGATTCCTCCCCATTAATGGCGTCCACATAAACTTTTCTCTCTCGTCTCTCACTCTAAAATATGTCATGCAACAAGCAATTCGATTTACATTTTATTTTTCGTATTTTATTTGATGTTCCACTCTATTGAATTATTAACACATGCATGTTAACCGGTGGCTTAGCCCATCCTGCCACAATTCCTCAATTTATTGGGTAAATTGTATTTTTGGTCCCAACAGAATTAGTAGTCTACAAAATAGTCACATTTTTTGACACTTTTGCTCTCGTAGTTTTTTTGGCATTTTTAGTCCAAAGAAAATTGTAGTTTTGGTCCAAAAAATAATAAATTATAAATTTGGTCCCAAGAGAATGAGATACAATTGCAGTTTTGGTCCTAAAAATAATGGTCGGGACTATTTTTGCAAAAAAATGACCAAAACGTGAGATTAATAATGTCGTTGGAAGATTCTCATAGAACTAAAACTACATTTTTCTATTATTTATTGATTATTTTTCACTCATCATGTGTTACTTATCCACAATATGAAACACGGATATAGAACAAATGATATCGTGTGAGCAACAACACATGTGTATTTCAAGTTAACTCATTAATATTTGATACTCCCTTTCCCACAGTTATGTTATAAGTTATTCATTTTATTTTTAGCAACTATCCATTAAATTTAAATTTCTACATTTTTTCATTATTTATACATATGTCACTCATTTATTCTTATTCCTATCTAATTAATTTCTTACTTTTTCTTTTCATTCCATCGCATTATTATGGATGAATAAGGAAAAAAGAGTTGAGGAGCATAAAATGGATATCAATGATTATAATTACTCAAATGGGAAAATAATATGATTGAAAAGATAAGGTTAACGCAGAATATATGGCAAATTTTTAAAACGTGATCATATATGTACAATCAAAGCAGTATTAATGTCAAAGAGATCATTATCATTTATCAGGCTAATTCCAGTGAATATCATGATGATGATTTAGTGTTACTCTACAATTAAATCTGTATTTCATGAAAAGTAATACTCTCTCGTCTCAACAAGTTACGAACATTTTTTGGGACACAAAAACTAAGAAAAATTAATTTAGTTGATTTTTAAAGAGAATAAAGAGTAAGAGAGAAAATAAAGTGTAATTTTGTATAGGTATTTTGGGTGATTTAATAAGATAAAGTAAGAAGAGAATAAAGCGGGGCAAAAACTTGTATGAGACGGTCTCATGCATAAGACCGAATCACTTTTTAATAAATTGTTATCACTTTTTAAAAAAGTGATACAAATTAGTATAAAAATGATAACAAATTGAAAAGTAATAACAATTTATAAAAAAAGTGATAATAATTTATTAAAAAGTGACTCCGTCTCGGGCATGAAACAGTCTCACAAAAGAGCGCCCCATAAAGTAGAGTAGAATAAAAGTGATATTTTTGAAATTTAAATGATATTATGAGAGTATTAATATTGTGTGATGTTTCCTTTTTAGGAGTGTGCATAAGTTGTTGGGACGGACCGAAAAAGAAAGTGTGCATAATTTATTGGGACGGATGGATGGAGTACTAGCTACCTATTTATTTTATAATGTGTTTTTTTGTTGAAGACCGTTTTTTTTTTTTTTTGAAAATATTATTTTATAATGTTTTAGAAAGTAACATTTTTACATTCGATGTATCATATTCACTATGTGCTATTTTCTTTTCATAGATTCATTGAAACGATTTCACGGAAAACTTATTGTATAGATTTTGATGAGATAAACAATTATTGTATAGGAAAGTAAAATCCCAATTTTTTTAGTTTTTAAATTAATTTAAATCTGTCAAAAGGACCGAAGAAGATGATGGAATTCAGAAAAGACAGCTAAAAAGTGATATAGGCTTAAAAAAATTCTAAGTATGAAATTAGTAAAAATTCTAAGTATGGAATTAGTAAAAATTCTAAGTATGAAATTAGCTGTACATAACAAGAGTCGACAAGAGACATAAATCAACAAATTAAGGTTAGAGTTGATAAGACCCAATCAAAAAGGTTAGGTTGATAAGGGAAAATAACTTTTGGAGTTGGCAAAATAAGGAATGTAATTTTTGGTGACAAATTAAGGACAATAAGTTTAAAAAGTGGCGAATTGAGGCCAAATCTTAAAAAATTGGGCTAATTGACCCGATTTTGGTTGAAATTCGACGCAATTTGACCTGAACTTGGGCTGATTCGGGTCGATTTGGCCTCCATTTGTAATTTTTAAAAACTATGGTCCTTAAATTGTTAATTCTCAAGAGTTACATCCTTATTTTGCCACCTCGAAAAGTTACGGTCTTCATTTTGCTTTTGCTAACCCGAAAAGTTACGCTCCTTATTTTGCCACCTCATTAAATTAGGGTCATTAAAAAACAATTTTCTCGAGTTGATAACCAGGCTTCACTTATTAATGTAGGTGTACCTTCAAATTTGGATGACATTGATAATAAGATCTTTCTAATGACTACCTTCAGGTAAGATGGATGCGCTATATATAGCTCTCTTGGAATTGAGGAGGTGCTTGGTTGACACCTTCAAAGGCGAGGAATGGCAATGAAAGGAGAGTGTGATGTTTGGTTGAGAGAAATCAAATTTTTGATATATTAAAAGTGAGTAATGAAAGTCATAGATCCATTCCTCCCAAAATTGAGTGGAATGAAAGTGATTGCTTTTTACAATTTTATATATAATTTTTTAAAAATTTATTTTGCCTTCTAAATTATTTATTAATATTAATAAATAATATTTTAAGTATGATTATTATATAATATATTTTTTAATATTAAAAAGAGTTAATAACAATTTTAATTATCAATAATTTTTATCAAAACCAAACACTTTTTATGGTAATGATAGTCATACCTACATATAAACCAAACAACTCAACAATTACTAACATATTCATTATCATTCCTCACTACTTTCAAACCCATTACCATTTCAATTCCTTTCAACAAACCAAACACCCCCGAGTTCTCCTCGCTTCCTCGGCGAGAATCGGGATCACATCTTCGCGAGGTCATTTGTTGGGCAAGCTCGTCATTCGTTATAAATATTATAAGGGTGTAATTTATGAATAATTTTTTTATTTTAAGAACGTGCAATTTATTTTGGAGCGAAAGTAAAAAAAAGTGTGATAGTAATATGAGATGGAGGGAATGTATTAAAATTGATTGATTGATACAATAAAAATAAATATTGTACATTTAAGAATTGAACATCACAAACTCTCATGGGTCACTTGTTCACCATATTAAACTTATAAACTATTATCATGCTAATATCTTATGATATAATACTAATTATTACTCCCTCCGTCCAAAAATGTGTGCCTAAATGCGTGGGCACAAATTTTAAGAAATATGAATAAATGAGGCAAAGTAAGTAGATAATGTAAAAATATTGTGGGGTTCATTAGAAATAAAATGATTATTTGTTAATAAAAATAAATAATATTTAAATACTTAAATGGTAATTGAAGTGTCAAAATAAAATAATTATTAACTTTTAAGATATAATTAGGGGTGAAAACGGATCGGATATTTCCCGACCGATCCGGAGGCGTATCCGGTCGGTATCGAATTCGGTAAAAAAATAAGTATCCGGTCGGATACGGATACGGAATATATAATATCCGACCGTATCCGAGTTTTACCATATTTTATTGGATATTATCCGGATAGCAAATCCGATATCCGTTTTTAATATATTTTATTTTATATTTTATATTAAAATAATAATAATAATATATATAATAATATAATAATATTAAAAAAAAGAAAAATATTAAAAAAATAGAAAGAGGATGCGTACTCTTCAGTTTTCCTCCTCAATCATATTTCCATTTTAAACCTAGGTGTCACCGTCGATTCCCGACCACTTCCACCTCCACGGCTCCACCGACCACCGCGCACCATCCGTCGCCGAGGAGCTTCACATGTTTTTTTCTTTCTCTTTTGAGGAGATGTATTATATATATATATATATTATATATATATATATATAATATATATCAATTTAGGCTTTATATTTACACAAAACTCAATGTATTACGGATTTTATATATAGTTATACTAGTGTATTTTGTTTTTGAAAAGTATACTAGTGTATTTTATTTTTATTAATTTATAGGATAATTGAGGCTCTTTATGTCAAAATAAAATTAATCTTTAGTGTAAACTTTAACCTCCCCTTTACCTGGTATTCATCCGATATTCGTCCCGTATCCGTATACCGAATAGTCCGAATTCGTATTCGAATCCGACTTTTCCGTATTCGACTCCGACCCGAGAAAAATATGGTTTAGGATATGGTATAAGCACTATCCGTCCGTATCCGATCCGTTTTCACCCCTACATATAATCATAATTTTGATAAATGTTCAAAATAAAATAAAAAAATATATATAAAAATAGACACAATTTTAATGGATGTCTTCTGCAAATTACACCTTGGCGCTGGAAATATCAAATATCTGCAGCAGTTGCGCTGCAAAGAATAGGATAAACCCCACCCCCTCGCCGCCGTTAAACCCAAACAGTAGACACAGAGCAGCGACGACCGACGAGAGGAGGCATGTCGTCACTGGACATATGTGCCTCAATTCGTATATGTAAAAATTGCTCTTTACTCTCTAATGGACCTAAATATTTTCAAACTCCTGCCGCCGTCTCTCTCCCCACCCACCGCCGCCACCAAATTCACCTCCGGCGGCCGACATTCGCTCTCTTGTCTGTTGCCCGTTTCTCCTCAGACGCAGAACAGGACAATTTTTCGCCCGAAGGTAGTGAACTTTATGAAGAACAAACGTTATCCGACGAGGAGGAGGTCGAGGATTTTGACGTCCTAGAATTGGAGCGCCAAGCTAGACAAGCAGTGAAGGAGTACTCCGATTCCTTGTCACTTCAATTGAAAATAGGTTCCTTCCTCCAACTATTCAAATTTTCTTGGGTTATTGTTAATTGTTACTCCCCTTCCCGTAATTTTTTGAAACATTTATTGTTTGAAGAGTTTTAATGTGTGTGATGTTTATTAGTAATTCTGTAAATCTTTATAGTAAGGAAATGAGTTGGATTGTTTGTATGTATGAGCTCAAAATTACTGATATTATGCGTAGAGGTAATTGTAAGGTTAGAGTTTATGGAGGATTTTCTATTGTAAGATTGTGAAAGGTATTGTGGAATAGAAAAAAGAAAGTGGAAAAAGTATTATGAGACGGATGGTGCAGGAGATAAAGTTGTTTTTTAGAGGGGTTGAATGGTCTTTGGCACGGATTTTAATGTGATAGTTCGGTTAGTGTGGGGAAGATAACAAACATGTAGGTGTAATTTTGAGATGTTTGAAGGGGATGATTTAAAAGGATTGAATTGCTTTATTTCCATTTTAGGAAATGTTCAATTAAGTAAGGGACGGGCCTTTTGTGCACGGGATGGAGGGTATGAATAATTGGGCGCTGAAATGGGGTGAACATGGGTTTTGGACGTTCTTGCTTCTGACTTTTGTTTTTTCCTTTCAATCTTGAATCATTGGTTAGCCTGCCTTTCCTTGAACTTTCTCAAGACTTGCTATGTTTTTGGAACTATTGATTCTAAGAATTGAACACACTTGAAAATTATTTCAGTGGCACCTTTGGTGTGTTTTGACATGTGTAAATACTAAAATCTCATGAAAACTTGATGTTTTCAGACGATGAGGGTTCCAATCAAAAGGAAACTCGAGGAAGGCAGAAGAGGCGCTCGGATACTAGTAGCAATGTTGGTGGAATTTTTCTTGGCCTTCATATGTTCTCTTGTATTGTTTTCCGGATCTATCTCTCTTACTTGATTAAAGATGACCAGAGTTAAGAGTTAAGTCTGCATGAAAGTGCATATGCATTATAAATATGTTGGAGTCCCAGTAAATATTGTTGTTTACTTGATTTCATATATATTTTACCAGACCGTTTCTATGACAATTAACATCAGTCCTAACTTTGTTCATCTTGGGTCAATATGTTGTGATAAATTTTCTTTCTTGTGTTGATTCTATGCCAATTAAATTTTGCTGCAGATTCCTGATCATCTTCTTCCGAGGGTTGCAATAGTTGGAAGGCCTAATGTTGGTAAATCCGCACTCTTTAATCGTCTGGTTGGGGTATGTATCACTAGCGCTGTAATTTCTTTCGCCATATTGATATGCTGTTAAAAAGTAATATCTTGAGTTATTTAAATTCTTGATTCTGATTGACTTTAACTTATGAAGGGAAACAAAGCCATTGTGGTGGATGAACCTGGAGTTACGAGGGATCGTTTGTATGGCAGATCATTTTTGGGGTGTGTATGAGTTTATGGTAGTCGACACTGGAGGTGTAATTACAATTTCAAAGCATCAAAAAGATGTTATGGAAGAACTAGCTGTATCAACAACTATCGGGATGGAGGGGATTCCTCTTGCCTCCAGGGAGGCTGCTGTTGCAAGGATGCCTTCCATGGTTGAGAGACAAGCTGCCCTTGCTGTCGAAGAGTCTTCTGTCATCATATTTCTTGTTGATGGCCAGGTATGTATTTTGTTCATTTTACTGATTTTGTGTGGTAAAACTAACACATATTTCTTCTAGTCTCAAATTGAAGTAAGTATCCTGGTATTTCATTGATGCATCCAATATTCGTGGTCAACAATATCGATAGAAGGAACAATATTTCCATAATATTCATTAAATATTGAAAAAATCGATAAATGTTGATATCAGTTAATTTATTATACAAATTGAGCCTAGTATCTATTATCAGTTAATTTATTATACAAATTGAGCCTAGTATCTATAAATTATCGAGAAATTGTCGTTACATTTCGGAAAAACTGATAATTATGTGCAAGTTAAAGTTAAAACTGTATTTGATAAAAAGTAAAGAGATAAACAATAATGAAAGGACAAATGACTGCATATGAGATAGCGTAATATATTATATTTTATGTATATCACAAATGTAAAATTTGTTCAAATTTTTTTGCTAAATTTATGTATTAAAAGTTTGTTATAACCTACTGAAATTTCATGTTAAATTTCATATTTTTACCATTTTTTAATTTACTGATATTGATATTTCTCTTGATACCGATATTTTAAACCATGCCAAATTTACACCTCCGGTCCTTCGCCTTTCCAAATTTACACCTCCGGTCCTTCGCCTTTCCGGACTTTTCCAGGCGTTTTAGTCATCTTGGTTGATGGTTAAGAAAGAAATCGTAGATCCTATCTAGGTATAGTTGGAGGTTTAAAAATTGCGTCATATCAGAATCATGGAAGTTCAAAAGAACTAAACTAAACCAGGTTTATCTGATATTGTTGATGCTGGTGATTCAGTCCAAAAGAGTGGCATAGTTGTTGGCAATTCACTAGTCTTGAAAAAAATGCAAATGAAGGAATACTAATGAGATTTTCTATAAGGTTTTGTATTCCGTTTATAGAAAAATTTAAGAAGACAGTGGGCAACGACAGTATAATATTTTCGTATGCTGTAAATTATAGGAAATATATTTTTCCAATTACAACATATGTATTCTACAGTACAACTATTTTTTTATCATGGGCATTCTATAACAAACTTTTTACAGGCAGGTTTAACTGCAGCGGATGTTGAAATAGGGGATTGGCTACGCAAGAACTTTTCGCACAAGCATATTGTTCTTGCTGTCAATAAATGTGAATCTCCTCGTAAGGGCATGTTACAAGCATCAGATTTCTGGGCTTTAGGGTAAGCCAAGTTCTCTTTTTATGTGAAATGTAACAATAGTTGATGGGGGAAAAATGTTTTTTATGCCCGTAATTTTTGGGGTTTGCAAAAAAAGGACATTATATTTGCGGGCCTGTAAATTAAAGTCATATTTTTTTATTAGTAAACATAGACCAAATTGGTCCGAATTGGCCCAAATCGGGCGCACGCGAGTCTCACGTGAGGACTGAAAATTGGGTTTTGATCCCTGTGAATTAAGGACAATATTTTTAATTTTTCGTAAATGTAGGTCAAATTGGCTCAAAATTACCCTAATTTGGCCTACATTTACATAAATAAAAAAGTATTCACCTTAATTCACGGGTTCGTAAACATAATGTCCTTTTGCAAACCCCCATAGTTTACGGGCCTAATTTTTTTCCCCATTTTTATGGTGGTATTGAAAGTTTTCTCATATCAATTACAATGGATATTCGATGAATTACCTTGAATATAGTATATGTTAGCTCTTTGACTATCCTTTTGGCATCTAATTTCAACTGAGTAGTCTTATTTATGTTGAGTTGCTAGGTTTTCACCCCTTCCCATATCTGCTATATCTGGGACTGGAACTGGGGATCTGCTTGATTCCGTCTGTTCTCAACTGGAGAAGATCGAGGTTACTTTTCTAATATCTGTTCTGTTTTTGAAGTTTTCTAAGATAGCCGCCTGTTCAAATAATTAACTATTTTAGTTTATGAGCCTACAATACTGTTATCCATCACTTGGGGCCATTAACATGGTTTTCTTCAATGTTTTCTAATAACTATTGTCAACATGAATAAATAGGAAACAGGAAATTTGATTTATCCAATTGATGATTCCTTCAGGGGATAGAGGACCCTGATACAGGAGAATATATTCCTGCTATTTCCATAGTTGGTCGACCAAATGTGGGTAAAAGTAGTATTTTGAATGCTTTGGTTGGGGAGGATAGGACGATTGTCAGTCCAGTCAGTGGAACCACCCAGCGATGCCATAGATACTGAATTTACTGGACCAGATGGCCAGGTTGGTTAGTGCATTTAACAATGTCTTATGCTAGTTCGTTTCTGTATTAATGTGATTATCGTTCAAGTTTTCTATACAAGCAATGTATTATCATATCAACAACAAAATTTTGTACATATAACACTATCTGTCTGACTTTTGAGTGGTTCTCGTTTCTCTACTATGCAAATATATATATACTTCTAAAGTGCTCTCTCTATGTGTATTTCATATGTAAAATGATGCTATGTTTGTTTTGGGCTGTAAGGGGATTGGGGAAATCTGGATTGAGAAATTCTGGAATATTAAAAAGGTGAATTTGACTTTTGTGTATGTTTGGTTAGTAACTGGTTAGAATTAGTAGGGTAGGGTTGAGAGAAAGATAATGAAAAGTAAGTGATAGTGGAATTATTAAATTTTTAAAAATAAAGCTTTTGATATTGGGAAATGAAAAGTATGAGAGAGAATGTAAGAGTGCAAGTATTATAGGTTAAGGTTTTGGTGGATTTTGAAATCCAGCTTGCATAATCTTAAAAACAAACATGCATTTGACCTTGTTCTTTTTCAGCTTGAGTGGGATTTGACAAACCCAAATGAGAAATAAAGTAGATGGGGCAAATCTAATGAATAGTAAATCTGTGTTATAGTTTGGGATAGAGTAGTGGTGAATGTAACTTTAAGTCAAATCAATACTTTTGAGTGATGATATATTATATTATTGTTGTTAGTGAAGTAATGATTAGGTGAAAGAAAAGTAGAAGAGAAAATGAGTAAATGTAAGAAAAGTAAGAAAGAGAATGAGTGTAAGAAAAGTAGGAAAAAGAATGAATGAAGGAGAGAAATGTCATGTGATATTTTATGATATATAGGTGTATAATAGGGGTGAATGTGTATTTGGATGGAGAGATTGCATATGCAAATCCAAAAAGTGGACGGGATGGAAAAAATCAAACCTTAAATCCCGACTTCGCAGGCCGAAAGAGAACAGGGCCTTAAGATTTTAAAAGTAAAATCTTTCTTTGGTAAGCTAGTGTTACTGGAGTAGAGTGCATTAAATTTACGAAGCTCAACCTATGGTTATGCTGATAACATGAACCAACAGGACAGGATCTTGTGAGTATTTGATGTAAATCTTCTTAATTCCTTCATTGAGTAGTAGCTAAAGATCAGGCTTATGGACTGCTGATGATTTATTTTAAACCGAGCCCTTAATATTTTCTTCTCCAACATTATCTAGTTTTCTTGGGGATTTAAATCCCATAAACCGCTGCAAATTCTTGACAACTGGAAAGCTGGGCAAATTGTTTATTGAGCATCATATTTTGCAGAAATTCCGTCTTATAGATACAGCGGGTATCAGAAAAAAGCAGCTGTGGCTTCATCAGGTAGCACCACTGAGGCTCTGTCTGTGAATCGAGCATTTCGTGCTGTTAAATCGTTCTGATGTTGTGGCCCTTGTAATTGAAGCTATGGCATGCATAACAGAACAGGTAACTGGTGCATAAATTTTGCACTTAGATTATTTTTATGTTTGAAAGTTTTCATTGAGCAATTTAACACCAAGACTGGCAGCCTAGAGGCTAAATCAGCGTCGAATCCTAGAGGCTAAATCAGCGTCGAATATTAGATAATTGAGCTGGAATGCGTATGTGTTGCTGTCTTTGCATGAATGTTTGGCTTCTGAATGCTCAAAATTTTTGAGCAATGTTTTCGCCTGGAGCCGAAATGCTTCACTTGAAATTCCGTTACTGTTGACTGCTATACGAGTTTCATCTTTCTTTTCTTTTATTCTTTTTCAAGGATTTCAAGATTGCTGAACAGATAGAGAGAGAAGGCAAGGGCTGTCTAATTGTTGTGAACAAATGGGACACAATACCCAGCAAGAGCCAGCAAACCACTTTACACTACGACGAAGATGTCAGAGAGAAGCTCCGCATTCTTAGCTGGGCACCCATTGTGTACTCAACAGCAATACAAGGCAAAAGTGTCGACAAGTACGTCTCTATTCAAACCCAAGATCTTCGAGCTCATGATCATGCCTGAAAAAATTCAAAGCCATCTTTCAGTTTGATTTATGTATAGCCAGAGCAATAAATTTTCCCTCCTGCATAAATGCTGCAGAAAAATGAGGTTCTCAGAAATTTCTAGTTTTATTCGAAATATCAAGCTTCTGAGTACCTGGATAAATTCAATTGTCCTTTTCCTGTGCCGTTTTTAATCGCCTGCTATCAGCCTATCATAGTCCTTTCCCTTGGAGAATTGCCAGCTTGAGAGCTTCGATTAATCCATTAATAGGATCCGTCTGCTAGTTAATCTGGATAAATTATTGGCGAGTGAGCCTTTATTTTTGTGTAGTGTTTGATTTATTTTTTTCGTTTGTTTTTAGGATCATCGTGGCTGCTGCTGCTATTGAAAAAGAGAGAACGAGGAGGTTATCAACCGCAACGTTGAATCAAGTGGTCCAGGAAGCTGTTGCATTCAAGGCGCCTCCACGAACTAGAGGCGGAAAAAGAGGCCGTGTTTATTACTGTACTCAGGTACTTAATAGTTCTTTTATGTTTTCACAGAAGAGAGGACCCTTCACTAAGTTTTCTTTTATATCTGGTACTACTTCCGTTCACACTTTCTTTTTCGTCCGTCCAACAATACCTTTCGCACCCTTAAAATAGAAACCCCCATGAACTGCACCCTCACATAAAGGTTACAACAATACCTTTCACACGCACACACAATCCGTCCAGTTTTTTTACTTTATGCATAAAAGTTATAAAATTACCACTCAAAACCCCAATCATTACTTCTCTTTCTTATTTTGTGTTTACATGTGAAAGGTATTTCAGGGAGTATTTAATATCACAACCAATTGGTCATGAACTTACGAATGATATCTTGATCTTGAAAATTTGAGTTGTGCTGCCCTCTTCTTTATGTTAGTGAAACATTGAAGAATTCAAATTTCATTATTGCATAAACACCAATTTAGACCACATTCTCACATACCTCATGATATGCATGAGCTTTTTCTGCATGTAGAGATATTAATGAGGCAGTTGGTTCAAATTCTTCAATGAGAATAGTAATGAGAATTATGTAATAGTGAATTACAATGACAATGATGGTTTTATTGTTAGTGTATTGCTCTAATCCTAGAATAAGTTGAGACAAAGAATGATTGTCTGTTGAGGAATAGTAAAATGATTATAGAGGAGGAGGTAGTTAATCAAAATTGAGTAATGATTAACTTATTTCGAAGTTTCATTACCTCGTACAAAGTACGATAAAAGTGAATTTGGTCATATTTTATTTTCATTAACCATACAATTACCCTATATTCATTTCAGTTACCATTTCCATTGAAGAATTATAAACCATGGCCCCCTAAATACTATCCTGCTACCAAACCCTGTTAAAGTTTTGAACATGAGAAGATAACAATCATATCACTTATTTTACCTGATGAAGAATACCTTTTACAGGCAGCTATTAGGCCACCTACGTTTGTCTTCTTTGTAAATGATGCTACGCTTTTTCCGGAAACATATCGGCGATATATGGAAAAGCAACTGAGGTCAAGCGCAGGGTTTACAGGCACACCAATTCGGCTTTTATGGCGTAGCAGAAAAAAGTCGGAGAGGGAAGAGCGGTAAGTTGGAAATCAAAATCGAAGTTTTTCATATTCTTTATGCAGTACATGTGTGAATTGATGGTTATAACAATAACAAAAATAAAAAAGGGCAAATGTATTTTTGTTCTTTAACGCTCACCAATTTTGATTTTAGTCCGCTAACTTTTCAACTTTAAAAATAGTCCATTAAGTTTACCAAATCAACTTTTACGTCTATTTACTGGCTAAAATAGGTTAAAACATTCAACTTTTATGTCCTTTTACCTGCTAAAAAGGATGAAAAAGTTGAATTTGATAAATTTAAGGGATGAATTTCAAAGTCGAAAAAAGTTATCGGACTAAAATCAAAATTGGTGCAAGTTAAATAAAATGTTTATACAAGTGAAAAAACAAAACATTAATACATGTTTAACTGAAAAAACCTATGAATGCATTGATAGTAAACAAAAGATATAATTAACTGTCTTATGGTCATCGGGGTTCTTTTTCAGGAAAAGAGGCTTCTATGAGGCCACAAGTGAATTCTTCACCAGTTAACAGAAAGTTGGCCGTGGCTACATAAGCTAATCTTCGTCTTGGATGAGAGGTGAAGAAATACACGCACGGAATGACCTACTAGTAGCATTCATGCGTGATTATGCACCTTATAATCTTCCCGACCGGCCTTGATACTGATCTCTGCTTGGAATCCACCATCTGTTGGTCAAGATGTGATTATAGGCGAGTATGCTCTCTCTGTTTCGCCCCGTTCGTGGATTAGATTCTATAATACTACGACGTATGTTAAGAATGGAAATGGGTTTGAAAAATCTCCCTGGTAATTGTGGTATATACTGTAAAAAATGGCTTGAAGAGTTATCAATGTGCTGTATATCTTTTAGTCCTACAATCCTTGTTATGAATTTTGTGAAATAATTTTATGTTGGCTTGTGAATTTTAACTTTTAACTAAATCAAACATGAAGGTTTAGTAGAAGATAAAATCTAGTGTGAAACTTGATTTTATAATATAAAATTAATACTATTAGAATCATTTATCGATACCATAATTTTCATTTAATGATACCATTACATTTATAAACCGATATCACGGTATAAAATGATTATAGTATCCATGAATGAGTCTATGGTATCGGTGAGTTATTTTAATGGTACTAGTTTCATACTATGAAACCGCTTAACAGAGAGTGAATCTTCTATTCGATGATAAAAATATTTTCTTCAAATTATTATATTGTGTATCTATATATATTTATTTTTTTAAAAAAATTAATATGTTAATTTTATTATATAATAATTTATGAAAAATTACAAATAGGTCCAAGTAAATATTAAAAGTTAAAAATAAGTTCATGTTCAAATATTTTTTGAGCTTCTGTTCAAATTTTTGAACATATTTATAATTGGATTATGTTTTTGAATCTATATGTAAATGGTGTTAATATAAATAGTATAAACAAAAAAATAATTTATACCACATTTATGTTTGTTGAATTAGCTTGCTTTAAGAAAAAAATGAAATTAGGATTTGAAATTAGGAATCATAAAATTAATTAAAAAAATAAAACGAGCCAGTATACATGGCCTAAGCTTACAACTCATTTCATTGGTGAGATCTTCTAGAACACTCTGTTATATTGGGCTTTGAAATCGGAAGATTGGAGGATAATACACCATACATTTACAAATCAAAATTGGGAAAAATTAAATGAATGGATTTGGTTCACACAAATATTAAGCACAAGTGGGAGGATTTCAAATACTCAACAAAGTCTAGTCATTTGAAATCTTCTTACTTCTCTCACTTGTGCTTAATATTTGAGTGAATCAAATCCATTTATTTAGTTTTTCTCCATTTTAGTTTGTCTAATTTATTGTTTTATAAAGAAAAACCCTAGAAGCCATAAGATCACAAACCGATCCAGGTCGGAACCCCCATTAAAAACCCACTTAAAGTAAACCATCCTTAGGGAAAAACCTTTTAAGTGGGGAAAAGGAAGAACCTCTAAAGAGAAAAGAAAACGCTCAAAGCAAATTCTAAAATACTCCATAAAACGATCTCTAGCCGCCAAAATAGAAACAAACTCGGGAACCTCGTCCCACCGTATATACTCCTCAAAATCTTTAAAACTAGCAATCGCATCCGCCACCGAATTTCCTTCCCGTAGATATGTACCACACATAAATCAACCTCCCGCAAATAATCCTGCAGCCACTTCCAAGTTGCCGGAACTTCCAATGCATGCTAACCTCACTATCCCGAAGCAACGACACCACCAAGGTCGAGTCCGATTCCAGGATGATCTTTTTCCAGCCTTTCAACACCGCCGCCATCAGCCCTCTAACGCTGCCCATATCTCCGCCTCGTAGGCCTCACACGACCCCATCCTCCTTGCGAAAGCGGCCTCAGCGAAACCCATCGAGTCGCGAAAAACAGCTCCTCCTCGAATCTTCCCATCCACCGCTGCCGTCGGAATTAATCTTAATGAAGTCCAGGAGAGGTAACCAACAGCATCGAAATGACCGTGGCCGCGACTGGGACGAATGAACTTGAAAGAATTTCATGCTACGAAACTCAAACCGAACTGAAATTACGGCCAATATTCGACCAATCAACCTCTTTCACACGAACCCAAAGCTGCTCGGAGAACGTTCTTAAATTCGGCTTCTCATCTCTATGAATTGAAGCGTTCCTAGTCGCCCAAATCATCCAAAACATGGTAATCCATGTGAGTTTCCATATAGAAGCTAGTCGATAGGCCGAGAACCGGCCTCATTATTTGCAAATGAATATCATGAAATCCAAAGGCAACCCACACCGATGTCAAAACCACCGCAATTTTCAAAATAATGATGGAAGTAAACTCACGTAGCCAAATAAGTGATCCATAGTTTCTATATCCCTTCGCATAAAACGCAAAACCGACGGGCCCTCCACTCCCCACGCAACTATATTATCCCAAGTTGGCAACTTATTCCAAATAAGTCTCCAAACTAAAAGTCGAGCGAGTCGGGGCACATAACTTGCCCATATCCAAGTGCCCCAATTAACCTTTAAAAATGCGGTTCTGCAATACCCATAGGCATGAGTAGCGGTAATATTACCCTTCTTATGTTCAAAGCAAATTAACTCATCCTTCGCATTTCTTGAAATTTTTGTTGCCACAATATTAGAGCATATATCCTGGGAATTCCTCGGAAATAACGGATCCAGCACTCCACCCACTCGCATCGCGAAATTGAGCAATAGTTTGAGTAAGATTCGCCAATGCGCACAAGGAATGTTGAGCCTTTCCGCAATAATATACCCAAGCCAATTGTCCGTCCAAAAATTAACGGACGAATTGCATCCCTAATCCATCTTGCATTCTCCCGATAACCTCCCTAATTCTGCCGTTGCCATTTCAAATCAAGAAGCAATATGGTATCTAACCTCATGCCCATCCATTGTTGTGTGCCATTTGAAGAATCCAGCTTAAGGCCACTATCTTTGATAGTCATCACCTCCCACATAAGCTTGAAAATAAAAACTTTCATTGGCAACTCTAATAGACCTCATGCCAAGTCCTCCCTCCTCGTAAGGAGAATAAACCCGCGACCACGACACGAATTACGACCAGCAACCGACACGTTCCCGTTCCATAAAAATTCTGCATTGCCACATCCACACTCTTCGAAGTTTTCGGGGCCACCTATAGACCATCATACTATGCGTAAGTGAAGAAGTTACCACACTGTTTATAAGACATAATCGTCCAAATAAGCGACAACAAGGCCCCGTTCCATCTATCAAATTTTGAAACAATCTTATCCGCTATTGATCGCAAAATGAACTCGCTTCGGCTTCCCCAAGAATAATGGAACCCCAAGATAGGTAACCGGAAGAGAGCCCTCGCTAAAACGAAGAGTATGCAAGAAGAAGTGTTTGAACTCCATCGAGACTTGACAACCAAAAACACCCTTGACTTCTGCGGACTAACAATCGGCCGGAAGTCCTGCCATAGAGCTCGAAAATGTCCCCGATACACAAAACATTCTTCTTCGAAGCCTTACAAAAATAAGGATGTCAACCGCGCATACCGATTAGAGGGAACGAGCACTCCCGGCTTCGCCTCGGCCTTAATAACCTCTTGGCAATTAAGCATACGAGCAAGTACATCTTCACCAATTGCAAACAACAGAGGCGATAGAGGATTGCCTTGTCGAACGCCACGGGAGCAAGCAAAATACCCCTCTAAACTTCCATTCAAGGAAATAGAAAGCCTCGCCGACTTCAAAACAGAATGAATCACGTTACGAAAATGGTCATCAAAACCAAAGCACTCCAAAACATACGGGATGAAATCCCACCGCATAGTGTCAAAAGCTTTTATGTCCACCTTGAGTGCCATATTCCCATCACCTTTACTTAAACATTGCATACCTTCGAGCCGTAAGCAATACAATGGTGAATTTTCTTACTGGAATGAAGCCATATTGTGAAGGTGACGAGAATGTGCTTAAGCATGGGCCCAATTCGCATCGAGATAATTTTCGTAAGCATCTTCATCGAAAATTTCCGAGCACAATAGGACGAAACTCTTCAACACGCGAAGCACCATTAATTTTAGGAATAAGGGTGACAATATTAGAATTCAATCCAGTGGCGCAAATCTTTGTCTTGAAAAAGAATCCCGCCGCATTAATTAGATCAAATTTAATAATGTCCTAGGCCTGCTGGAAAAATTAACCCGTGTAGCCGTCAGGCCTCGGTGCACTTGTAGGCGACATCTCAAAAATGGCCCTCCTAATTTCCGCCTCGAAGGCTTTTGTATAAGCATCGCATTTTGCGAAGATGAAACCACATCATGAATTAGTCTCCATTTTAGTTTGTATGAATGCATGATATATTGTTCTCAAATCCCTTGATTTCAATCCACTCCATCCAAATGAAGCCTAATATTTTTATCTATCTTCAAATTAGAAAAAAAGAATTTAAATAATAGATTTGACATTTATACAATATAATGGCATATTCTAGGAAATAAAATCATTTGAGGATGGATTACTTTAAAGCATATTCCATCAAAGAATGTGTCCCTTATAAATTAAGTTTTATGGTAAAACTTAATCTACATTAAAAATTGATTCAGTTTATCTTTCATCTATCCCGATTAATAGAGTTTAGTAATATAAGTCATATCTTTCAATTAACATGACTAATACCTTTTGTAATATCGTCATGTTAGTAATATAAACAAGCGATACTAAAATGATCCTACTCATGCATTGAATATGAATTATCTTTTATAGAACACATCAGGACTATTCCGAATAAAATCGATAATAATAGAGAAGTCAAATATTATAGCTATTTGAATACGTGTTTAAAAATGCAACTCTTCTTATTCGATACACTTTCAATTGTGTTTGGTATTATTGGAATAAAAAGAAAAGGTAAAAATAAATTCCTTTAAGACGCGTTTCCGGGACGTGTCATGGGCAATCGCCTTTAGTAATATAAAATATATAACATTTAGGGGCCGCTTGGTTGGGGGTATTAGAATTAGGTAATAGAAATGACTAGTTATTCATTCTCATTGATGAATTTTGGGAAAAAAGTTGAGCACGAAAAATTTGAGCGAGAAAAAAGTTGAGCGGAGGAAAAATGAATGATTGTTAAATGATTGATTATAAAAGGGAGACTGTGTAACCAAAATAAATTAGTGATTATTTTATTTTTAAATTAATTCCAAATTGTAAATATTACCAAGCATCATCAATGGGAATGATTAATGAGTCATTCTCATTACTTACTTCTAATACCCCCAACCAAGCGGACCCTTAGTTATCACGATTAATATTTTTAGTAATATAAATCATATTTTATAATTATTATAACTAATATTTTTTATTAATAAATGAATTAAGTTTCATCAATAAACCTATTGCAGAGTAGATTATGTCAATCACTTTTTTTTTTGGGTCAAAAGAAGAAATGGTTTATATAAAAGACAAGTACAAGTACAATCACAATCAAACTATTTCCTGGGCTCAAACAATCGCTCCAAACTAATCGAGAGAAATGGAGGAACTAGTGCAATCTTCGCTGCCGAAAACCAGTCTCGACCTAAGAAAGAGAAAAATCCAGATAACTCGAGCAATCTCATTCCAAGAATTTAAAGGCAAAAGACAAAGATCCGCCGAGAGCCGAATCTCAATGGGTCATAAACCCACAAACAATCTCCAAAGGGAGGGAGAGCACACAAGGTGATGGAAACCGCACACGGCGTCGAGGCTTCACCACCGTTAGGTCAAGAAGGTTTTGATGAGTTAAAAGAAGCAATTCGAGATGATCGAGGCGACTATGAAGAACAGTGAGATCAAGGTCTGTTAATAAGCTAATCGGACTAGGTCAAGGACTCGAACTAGTCGGTGAAGACTATAAGTTGCAAGTCATCTAGAGACAAGCTCAAATCTAGTCATCTGCGAGACAATTATAAAGAGCTCGAGACGAGGTCAAGACAAGCCGAGTAGAATAAGAAAGGCGAGTCTTCACCAAGTCACCGCAGACGAGTAGGATAAATCAGTGAGGAGCAGAGCGATTTTCAAAATTAAGTTTGTTGAGCGGTTTTAGTTTGTTAGAACCGACTAACAAACTAAGCTGTCTTTTAGACTTATAAATAGGTCTAGGTTTTCATTTTTCAAATACAATTAACACAACACGATTTACACATTACTCACAATTCAGATTTCTATCTTCACAATCAATTCACAAGTTTTTCAAAAGAGTTTTCAAAAGTTCTAAGTGTTTATAGAACACTTTACTTGTAATCTTCAAAGTTCACTACTCACCGTAATAGTTAGATTTCGGATAGAAGAATTTAGGAGTTTTTGAAGAGTTGAAGATCTTTGTAAATTGTAAGTTGTAAGTTGGATCGAAAGTAAGTAAGTGGTAAGCGCAGACCCTTCTCCAAGTTGAAGAAGGAGAGTGGATGTAGGATTATTCATAATCCGAACCACTATAAATCTTGTTGTTCTTTATTGCTCTACTTTACTTATCTGTTTCTTTTAATTTCAGCTTTATCAATCAAAGATCAATTTGAATTGAAGTTAGAACTAAATATCAGTGTGCTTTTGATCTATATAAAGTTGAGTTTAAAATTGAATTCATTGTGTAACTTTGGTGTTTTGAATTAGTTTTGAAAGATTTGTAAAATCAAAATCTATTCAACCCCCCTTCTAGATTTTTCCTAGAAGGTGACTCAAGTTTCTTTTAATATACTCAACTAAGTGGGACCAACAAGTGGTATCGTGAGCGGTGTTAAGTTGTTACGATATTGATTTTAGGTCTTAACCAAGATTCAAATTATCTCTTGATTATCTTCATCTTCTTTATTTTACTAAGCGTGCTACTAACAAGATTGTGTAAGGTTTTGTTTTCCTATCTCATCATGTCATCTGGCAAGAACAAGAAATCCAGGAGTCTACCTGAATTTTCAATTGAAGAATATGACTATTGGAAATTCAGGATGTAAAACCATCTCAAGGCAATCCATGATAGGATGGAGGAGGTTCTTGAAGAGGGACCTATTAAATTTTATCATGGAGGCACCCGATGTGGCTTGAATCGGTGAATCAAGGGTCGACAAGAGAAAAAGAGCTCGAATTGACAAGTGATGAGAGGAAAATCCACTACCTAGATCGGGTAGCTAGGACTGAGATCATTGAAACTACGAGTAAAGACTGGATTGAAAAAGTCAAAAGATGCAAATCGGCTAAGGAGATGTGGCGGAGACACTTGCAAATATTTGTGAAGGAGTGACCAAGTGAAAGAGAATAAGTGTGATCTGTATTACATGCCTTTGATACCTTCAAGATGAAGGAGAATGAAACAGTGGATCGGCTAGATGTGAGATTAACAAATCTTCTCAACAAAGCGGTGATTTAGGAAAGAACTATTCGAGAGAAGGAGATCAATAATAAGATACCGAGATCTTTGACCAAAAGATGGAGAGAAAAGTCTAATATCCTTAAAGCAACCCAAAATTTATCTTCTATTACTCATCATACCTTATTTTCTCATCTTAAAGCTTTAGAGTATGACATTCATATAGAAGATGAGGAAGATGAGATGGAGTCAAGCACCTCATCCAAATTTGTTGCCTTTGTCAACAAAGAAGACAAGATGACAATTGAATCAGTAGGAGCCGATTTATCCCTGAAGGAGCGAGATGACTTTGCTCCCAAGAGGTATGACAGATTAAAAATGAAATATAAGCGTAACAAATTGAGGTTTGCGGTAAGGCAGATCCAGATCCAAGTCAAGAAGAAAGGAAGATGATTCTACAGATGATGACAAGAGTAGGAGCCGAGACAAGGAGGTTCGAGATCTCCTGCTAAAAGAAATCCTACAAGTCCTAAATCGAGATAGGAGTGATACTTGTTACACCTGTAACAAGCTAGGACACTTCAGCTATGATTGTCCTCGGTGACTCCTAAAGAAAGAGAAGAGAAAAGGAAGAAGAGAGAGACAGGAGATTTGCGAGATCAAAGGGCTCTTACAGTCAAGAAAAGGAATCAAGAAAATCATCATCTTCATCATCCTCATCTGATTTTGGATCGAGACGATGAAATCATCTTATGGCCAAAGAGGTAGATTATTATTCCTCTTCGATAATGATTCCTATAAATCTGCTTTGAGATAATGATCAAACTGTTATTCAAGGATTATTGAAAGACTTAAAGATGTCCTTGGCTGCTTATAAACAGCTAGAGACGAAAATTTGACTTTAAAAGATCAAATTCAGATTCTAGCCAAAGGCAAGCAGTGGTGAACTACTCAGAATGAGGAAACATTCAAGGGGGAATGTTTACCCCAGTGAGGCTAGTACATCACCACTTGTCCGAAAGATTAGAAAATGAATTGAAATCTTTAAAAGACAAATTTGAGATGATCTATCTTGAGAATGAATTAATTAAGAAAGACAATGAGAAGTTGTCTTCAAAATAAGTCAACTTAATAATTCACAATCGGTAATAGATCACATCTTTAGTACAACTCAAAAATCCCATGACAAAACATGTCTTGGTTATGATAGGAATAGTAAATCGGATGTTCGAAACCTAGAAAATTTGTGAAGGCATCGAAAACCCAAAAGAGATTAGAATTGGTCCTTGGAAACCACTTAGTCGAGATAAGGACTGCATCTCCCGATCTGAATACAAAAATTCAACCGAGAATTCCTTATCGGACTAAGAGAGTTCCAAGAACTAAAACAAGAAATTCTTATTATAGTCCTTTTGATGGGAGAAGCGAGATATTATCCTACTTTTCCCAAGTTCAAGAAAATCACTAAATCTGAATACAACAAATTATCATTTAAAAGTGATATAATTGTAGACAGATTTGGTAAGCAACTTCAAGTCCGATTTATTATTAGGTGATAAGATGTTTGTTTGGTTACCCAAAGTGATTTTTGACCTTCAAGGACCCAAGATCACTAGGGTACCTTATAACTAATATGTTTTACAGATTCACAGTGGATCATCACTCAAGGAGGAGATCTTAGCTTCAATATGGTACATAGACGGTGGTTGTTCACGGATATGACTTGTAACAAGAAGCTACTATCAAATTTCCAGAATATTGATGGTCCTAGAGTATTATTTGGAGACAACAATTGTGGACAGACTAAAGGAGTAGGTACTGATTATCAAGGATGTTCGGGTATCTAAGGTATATTTTGTAGAGGGTTTAAAACATAATCATTATCTGTTTCCCAACTTTGTGATAAAGGTTTTCTTGTCAAATTTTCTAAAGATAAATGTGATATTTTAGATAGTTCCTCAGCCAAGGTACTTCTAAGCGGCTTGAGACATGGTAATGTCTATGTGGCAAACTTTAATAGTTGTCCCAAAGATACTTGTCCTGATAGCTAAGGGTGGAGATGACCTCGGTGGCTATGGCACAAGAGGCTTAGTCATCCGAACTTCAAGACCCTTAGTAAGTCTGGCTAGAAAGAATCTTGTTAAGGGATTACGAGAAACTTTGTTATACCGATCTGAAATGTGGTGCATGTAAAAAGGTAAACAGTCTAGACACTCATTTAAAAGTATTAACACCTCATCATCTGAAAGAGTTTTACAACTTCTTCATCTTGATCTGTTTGGACCTCGTTTCACCTCTCGGCTTCGGTGGAAGGAAATATACTCTTGTTGTGGTAGATGATTTTTCTAGATACACTTGGGTCATATTTCTTTTCAAGAAAAATGAGACTATGAACAAGATCCCCGATCTGCATTGGACATATTTAAAATGAGAAAGGTGTTAATATTATTAAAATAAGGAGTGATAAGGGCACCGAATTTTTAAATTCTTGTTTATCTAACTTTTTCAATGAGTGTGGAATTATTCATGAGACATCATCAGCAAGAACTCCACAACAAAATGGAGTAGTTGAAAGAAGGAATAGAACCTTGAAGGAGGCAGCTAGGAGCATGTTAGCCGAGTATGGAACCCCTCACAGATTCTGGGCTGAACCCGAACAGGTGCTTGGTTGTTAAAGATAAGGGTAAGACTCCATATGAGATTTGGAAGGGTAAGATTCCAAGAATCTCATATTTTAGAGCTTTTGGTTGTAAATGTTTCATCCATAACAATGGGAAGTCTAAGTCGAGAACTTTTGATGCTAAAGGCGGTGATGGAATATTCTTAGGATATTCTAACACTTCCAAAGCATTTAGAGTCTTCAACAAGACAACTCTTTGTGTGGAGGAAACTCCTCATGTGATTTTTGATGAATTGTATTCTTTCTCGGATAAAGTGAATCAAATTTCTAATGATCTAGATAAGACCGAGCTAACCAAAACTAAACATAGAACATTCTATCTACCTAGTCTTGATTCAGATTCGGATGAAGAAGAATCCCCATCCGATAGTCGAAGACAACTTCTCTTGAGACTCCATCCGAGGAGAGACCCTTGGCATCGGTGATCGGCGGGGGTCGGCAGATGAAGGGGAACGTCGGCTCGGGTAGAGTCGGATGAGTTACTGCCGAGTCTCAAGATGAGGATTCTTCTACTCAAATAGGCAAGAGGATGAGAAGTTATCATCCATCCGACTGCAGATATTGGAGACCCATCAAGTAGTGTGCGGACACGAATGATGTTGGACTCGAAAGTCTATTCAAATTGCTATGTATCACTTCTTGAACCTAAGTCTATTGGGAAGCTCTATCGATCCTAAGCTGGATAATGACCATGCGGGAAGAACTGCATCGGTTTGAAAGGCAAAATATTTGGGAATTAGTGGAAAGACCCTTACATAGAAAGATTATAGGCACCAAATGGGTGTTTAAAAATAAAGCAGAGATGAGAACAACGTTATTGTTCGTAATAAGGCAAGATTGGTAGCTCAAGGTTACTCATAGTCCAAGGGATAGACTATGATGAAACCTATGCTCCGATTGCGATTAGAAGCAATAAAGGTCGTTCTTGGCATTTCTTTGCTTATAAATTTTTCAAAGTCTTTCAAATGGATGTTAAGTCTGCTTTCCTTAATGGTGTGTTACTTGAGGAAGTCTATGTGGAGCAGCCTCAGGGGTTTAAGATCAATAACAAGGTCTATAAACTCAATAAGGCCCTATATGGACTGAAACAAGCTCCCGGGGCATGGTATGATACCTTATCCGAGTTTCGATATCAAATGGTTTTTCAAAAGGTAAGATAGATAGGACTCTGTTTAGAAAGGAAATTGATGGTAACATCTTGTTGGTTCAAATTTATGTAGATGACATTATTTTTGGTTCACCTAATCAAATTATGTGAAAATTTCAGTGTTCTCATGAAAAATAGGTTTGAAATGTCAATGATGGGTGAATTAACATATTTTCTAGGTTTTGCGATTAAGCGGATGAGTAAGGGTATATTCATACATCGGACAAAATATGCTAAGGACTGATTGAGAAATTTGGAATGACTACTAGTAGAGAAGTTAAAATACCTATGACAACTAACTTCTCTATGGATTCGAGATGAGCGAGGGATACCCAGATACAACGGAGTATCATGGGCGATTGGATCCCTTCTCTATGTCACTGCAAGTAGGCCGGACATAGCTTTTGCGGTTGGGGTATGTGCAAGATTCCAGTCTAATCCCAAGAAAACTCATCTGAGATCGCTAAGAAAATCCTTAAATATCTCAAAGGGACTTTGCAAATAGGGTTATGGTACCCGGTGATGACAACTTTGAGTGGCAGGATATTCGACTCGATTTTGGATGTTGTAAGATTGATAGGAAGTCCACTTCAGAACTTGTCAATTCTTAGGCAATAAATTAATTTCTTGGTTATCTAAGAAAGCAGACATCTGTTGCCACCTCCACAACCGAAGTTGAATACATGGCACTGGAAGGTGTTGCTCTCAACTCCTCTGGATTAGTCGGCCTCTAGAGATTATAATATTCAAACATCATCTGTTCCTATTTACCGTGATAGTAATAGTGCAATAGCCATGACATACAATCACATTACGCATTCTAGGTGTAAGCATATAGATATCGACATCATTTCATTAGATATCATGTGGAAAAGAATGATATTAGAATTGAAAAGATAGCCAGTGAATCACAAAAGCATATATTCTTACAAAACCATTAATTTGAATCTAGATTTAAAGATTTGTGTTTAGAATTAGGATTACTTGATGCATCATTGGCTGATTTTTAATTATCATTGCTCGCATCGATAATTATTTTCCTTATTTCTTTCTTTTCTCTCTTTAAATAAATGTCTAGAAAGAATTATCGACTAGATATGAGTCAAAGGACAATCGTGTAGCGATATCATTGATTTCTTTTTAGGAATCAAGAATCAAGGATTAGTCATATTGACCTTATCCGACTTGATGATTACTTATCTAACATTAGGTAAATCGAGACTAGGGCACAATAGTCACCGATCTCTTGAAAAAGCAGATGATTATCTCGCACCCTATCTAATCTACCTCACCATCGATAGTTTTGATGAGTTTGTGTGCGAGAACAGATATCGGCTTTGATAAATCCTTTAAAACACTCTAATCGAAGATCACCTCCCTTTGATTTACACATTTCTTGAAAAAAGTTGTGTTCATTTTTATTGGCATAAAAATTCTGTGTTTTTCAAATTGAGACTCGGAGGAATTTCTTAAAAAAATATAAGATAAGGCCACTTTTGACCAAGTCCGATAAAACCCAGTCTGAAATAGGAAACTGTTTTCAAAGAAAGGCATCTTTTAGCTTACGTCGGGTATACTAATTACCTCTGTATAAAGTAAACCTATTAGCCGTCTAACTGTAGGATAAACGGCTATTTTTACACAATTCAAGACGTGTTACTACCCCGCGCCTGAATTCGAAGTGGTTTTTTCGCTAAACCGTTGAAATTTTTCACGCGCTTAATTTGATCAACGGTTAAAATTCATCCGAGTTTTCCCTCTCTCTCTCCTCTTGATTTAAATTCTCACTTTCATCGTTTCAAAATTTACTTTTACAAATTCCAATCCTCGGTAAAACCTTCCAAACCTTTAAATGATTTACCATGACTTCTTCTTCTAAAACCACCAAAATTCATAAACCCACCTACATATCTACAAACATCTCTCGGCTTTAAAATGAACGAAGATCTATTCAAAAACAGTCAAGGCGAGATGTATGCGATTTCGAAACCACTCGAGATCCGTAATCTGCAGAAATTCTTTGTTTGCTAGAAGCATCAAGATTAAGAGGATTACTCTCGATGAAATCTCCACAAAATAGAAGCTGTCGATTTACTTGGAGCGAATTTACGGCAAATATGAGGGATACCGCGGAAGGGTTTGACACAACTATCGATGGCAGTTCTTAGTTTCTCCCAAATAATATTGCAAGGATTTTCGACACATCAATGGAGGGTGTGAATTTGTTGACATACAAGGAGGACGATTGGGAGGAGTCTTTTGATTTAATGGCAAGGGTTACTTACAGAGAAACCCGAAGGGATTTGAAGAATAACCTTCCGAGAAGGAGGTTTCGCCTACTAATGACAGTGGTCACCAAATCGGTCTTTGGGTGAACAGAGTTCACATGATGGGTTAACCAAACCCATATTGTGTGTAATGAGGGTGATTTTGGATGGAGTCCAAGTAAATTGGGTGGATTTGCTGATTCACAAGTGAAGGAAGAAAAGAAAAGGCTTAGCTTCAAGTCGTGCGAGGAAGGATGGGTGCCAAACTCAATAGTCGGCTGTTCAACAAAATAACAATCTTGATTGAAGGGTTGAACAGGCGGTGACTGGAGAGTGGGTACTAAGAAGTACTCAAGCGAAAGGAATTCTTACAAAGAATGAGAGGCTTGGAGGAAACCCAGACTCGATGATGATTCAGAATGCGGCAGAGATCGAGGCAAGTCAGCAGCAGAGGAAGCCTGCGGCCTACACCGAGGTGGAGGCGGTGAGAGTGGATGCAACTCGAGGCCACACCGAGCAATTAGCAGTTGGGTACTGAAGCCGGAATCACCACACATGAAGAAGCGATTGTGGTTCCAGTCGGGAAGAAGTCACGACTTAGCTGGGATCGCAACTCATGAAGAAGTAGTTGCGGTTCCAAACCAGGAAGCGATTATTGAGTCATTTAGGGGTCGCAATTCTGAAGAAGCGATTGCGGTTTCAGCTCGAGAAGTAATCCTGGTGTTCCAAGAGGAACCCAGAGGAGGAAGAGGAGACGGCCGGTGAAAGCAGTGAGAAAAGGAATGGGGAAAGCTCATCTCTTGCCTCTACCAGAGAAGCCTCGAAGAAGAAGAAGAGGCTGAAATTCCCTTGGTAAGGAGGCCCGGAAGAGCATCTCAAAGCTCATAAGGCTCCACCAAGTCCGGAGGGTCGAGCAGCAGACGGACACAAAGAACCCTCAAGTTACTGAGGAGGTTCCAGTCTTGAAAATAGCAGCAGAGGTTGGTCACCTTGAGGTTCCCCTCCCCAAACCAAGGAAGCTGCTCTTCCCTCTATTCCCGAGACAGTACAAGTTTATCTTCTTCTCCTTCATTATCCCCCACTGCAATGAAGAAGTGCCCCAGCCGGCACTTGAGCCTCAAATTCAGCCTATTATCCCATCTCGTCCAAACAGCAATGAAGAGGTAACCAGCCGTTACCTCGCAGCCTCTCCAATGTACTCCCTCAACACCCAAACTCAAACCCCACCCATCGAAACAGAACACACATCACCCCAACCACCAACACCACTCATCCAAACCTCTTCTCTCATACCCACCCCTACTACACAAACTCAACATACATCTCCCTCTTCTGTTGAATCAATTCCTCTCCCACAAGTCCAAACCTCATCTATTCCCACCATATCTTACTCCTTTCTTCCAACTATCCAAACACATCCTATCCCTCTCCCATCTACTCAAAAAGAACAATCTCCTTCTTCGTCCGACTCCTCATCCGAGGAAGACAACAATGACCTTACCCTGTCTCTACTATATCCTCAATCCTCACCCAAGTGGAGAAAAAGATAAACTCAACCTTCAAAAGGAAAATAAAAAGGAAGACAAGGAAAATGATCGAGGCAAAGGATGTAAACAATGCTTGCCAAAGATGAGAGAAGTGGAGGTAAATCTATCTCGATAAAATTATTTCGTCACTAACTCGTCTTTATTTGAAAAAGTAAAAGCAATGGAGGAAGAGCTTAAGGCGCTGAAAGAAGAAGTGAAAGGGTATAATCGAGATAGTTGTCAATGAAATGGCGATGGACCAATCGACTTCGCAGTCAAGTGCAATGATCTCGATGCAAAATTGACAAACTTGGCTTCGAAGTTAAAAAGGGGAAAGAGACGAGCAAGAAAAGAGACAAGCCCTCACAGTGTGGTCGAGGAGACCAGAAAGAAGTAGGCACAAAGGCCAACACGGTGATACGGAGATGGCTAAGGAAGACTTGAAACTCAAGTCTCGATGAGCTAGCCGCTCTCCAAAGTGAGGGTGAGTCAATTGGAGGAGGCGGTGAAGGAGGATGAGGAGAAAAGGAGGAAGGAGGAAGAGGAAAGAACTGAAAAGTTTTTGTTAAAGCTGAAAGAGTCGAGCAAGAAGGAGAGAAGAGCAAAGAAAAGCAAGCAGGAGGTCGTATCCAAGGGCAAAGGCAAAAGAGAAGCTGATTATTCAAATCTTTCAAGATCGTATCAAAAGGATCAAGAGAAAAGGAATTCTTTGGTAAGAAAGAAAAAGGAGGTAGAAGAAAAAGAAGGATGCCAATGTCTTCTCGAGCACTGCCGAGCGGAAATGGTCGATCGAGATCACGGCGGTGATAAATTCAGACCATTTCATACGACGTCTCCTCCTAAGTGGCTTGTGGTAAATATGCAAATGAGTACAAAGAGAAGAATCTGAAGGAATGTGGATATACTTTTGGTAGATTCTCAAAGGCCTCGGAGTAACTCGGCGAGACCACGACTTAGCTTGGCACGAATGGATTGAAAAGATAGATGCAGATTTCTATCATCGGGCCGGAAGAAGCAGATGTGGAGTTCAACGTCAACCCGATCTCTCCAGCCTTCGAATATGCCATCCCCGCCAAGAAAATTGATGGATCCCTCGACCTAGACCGGGTCAAAAATTGTAAAGAAGGCGGAGGCCGAGTCTGGACTTGTTCAAGAAGAAGATCTTAAGCGGCTTAGAAGGAGGGTATTCAATTGGTGATGATTCCGCATTTAAGACTATGGGGAGTCTAATAGAAACAGGATTTTACTTTTCCTTACTTTTCTTTTCTATTAGTCCGCTTTTGTAATCTTTGTAAATCGATGTGAATATCTTGTGTTTTGTCTGGTTTACCTTGCTTCACAGATTTTAAGTTTTTTCGGTTTCTAAGAAAACTTAAAAATTTTCTAAGTATTAATCATCTAAGGAATTTCTCATCTCAGCATTTAAAATTTTCTAAAAATTTTTCTAAGTCTTAAAAAATTTTCTAAGTCCTTAAATTTTTTTAAGTCACATTTCCTTAAAAACTTTCTAAGTATGAATTGAGTACCTTAACTTGGATGAATCTGATTCAAAGTGTGAATATGTTAATATGCCTATATGATTATCTTGATTAAATTTTAACTAACTTCACTGTGAGTGTGTCTCTTTCTTGTAGGTTTTAACTTCATCAAAAAGGGGAAAATTGTTAGGTCAAGAAGGTTTTGATGAGTTAAAAGAAGCAATTCAGATGATCGAGGCGACTATGAAGAACAGTTGAGATCAAGGTCCTGTAATAAGTGATCAGACTAGGTCAAGGACTAAACTAGTTAGTCAAGACTATAAGTTGCAAGTCATCCTGGAGACAAGCTCAAATCTAGTCATCTGCAGGAGACAATTATAAAGAGCTCGAGGCGAGGTCAAGACAAGCCGAGTAGAATAAGAAAGGCGAGTCTTCACCAAGTCAACTGCAGCAAGTAGGATAAATCACCGAGGAGCAGGCGATTTTCAAGATTAAGTTTGTTGAGTAGCTTTTAGTTTGTTAGAACCGACTAACAAACTAACCGTCTTTCAGACTTATAAATAGGTTTAGGTTTTCATTTTTCAAATACAATTAACACAACACGATTTACACATTACTCACAATTCGATTTCTATCTTCACAATCAATTCACAAGTTTTTCAAAAGAGTTTTCAAAAAGTTCTAAGTGTTTATAGAACACTTTACTTGTAATCTTCAAAGTTCACTACTCACCGTAATAGTTAGATTTCGTATAGAAGAATTTAGGAGTTTTTGAAGAATTGAAGATCTTTGTAAATTGTAAGTTGTAAGTTGGATCGAAAGTAAGTAAGTGGTAGCAGAGACCCTTCTTCAAGTTGAAGAAGGAGAGTGGATGTAGGATTATTCATAATCAACCACTATAAATCTTGGTGTTCTTTATTGCTTTACTTTACTTATCTGCTTCTTTCAATTTCAGTTTATCAATCAAAGATCAATTTCAATTGAAGTTAGAACTAAATATCGTAATGCTTTTGATCTAAATAAAGTTGAGTTTAAAATTGAATTTATTTTGTGTAACTTTGGTGTTTTGAATTAGTTTTGAAAGATTTGTAAAATCTGAAAAATCTATTCAACCTCCCCTTCTAAATTTTTCCTAGAAGGTGACTCAAGTTTCTATTAATATACTCAACTAAGTGGGACCAACAACCACGGAAGACGAAACAGCAAAACCCGTTGAGGAGAAGAAAACCAAGAAAACCTAAGAAAAATACAAAACAAGAAGACAACAAAAACACCAAAAACACAAAAACATTTCAACCAACCTTGAATTTTACCATAGTCTTTGCGACTTTCTCTCTCTAGCATTCACAAAGAACTTGGTCTCAGGCGTATTACTCTCGGCGAATCTCCAAGGGTTTTCCGGTGAGGTCCTCCACCCCGAGTGGGTTATTTCCACCGTATATCGGTCTTTCCTCTACAATTCTTGCAGGTTTGAGGTTTCTCCCTAGCGCCCTAATTTCACACCTGTTTGGTAATTGATTATTTTGGCGGGAGAAATTTGGGGATTTTTTAATTAGTGAGTTGCGGTGTGTATTATGAATGAATTCATTATTTTTTCACCGCTCCTAGAAGTAAATTGTTGCTATCGATTTAGAGGGACTCATGAGGACGGTCGTTTGGAATGCACGCAGATTAGGGTGTAAGCGTGCATTCCCGATGCTTCAAAGACTTGTTGTTGATTTACACCCCTTTTGTTATTTGTGTGTGAATCAAAAATTTTCTCGTAATATTGCTAGACAATGATTATCTAAGTTTTTGTTTAATTATGTTTTTGGAGTAGATGTTAGGGGTACCAAAGGTGGTTTATTATTATTATTATTATTTTTGTGTGATAAGCTAGGCGTTTCGTTGAGATCTTATTTAACAAGCCATATCGATGTATCTCGTGTTGGGAATCCTTGAAATGGAGGTTCACAGTGTTGCTACGCTCCCTCAAGAATTGAGGATAGGATGATTTTCTGGAATATACTTGATAAGTTATATGACTCGAGGTATGGAGATGATGAATGTTGGCTTCTTGGAGGAGACTTTAATAAGATTATGTATAATTCGAAAAAATAGGGGGTGTGTATAAGGATATATCTTACTCGCTAATAATTTATATAATTGTTGCAAGAAGATTAGGGTGAAGAATTTTCTCACTTTAGGTCCTAAATTTACTTGGTCGAATAGGAGAAAAGGGAGGAACAACATTAAAGAGAAGTTAGATAGATTCCTTGTTAATGATAAATGGTGTGCAATTTTCCCTAATGCATATGCACGAAATTGTGGGTTTTATGGTTCGGATCACAGGCTATTAAGATTTTCTTTAACCACTGCAAGTGGATACCTAAACATAAGCCTACAAGACAGTTTGCATTTGAAAATAAATGGTTACTTGAAGATGACTTTATATCGAAGACTACGAAATAGTGGAAGAGAACTTTAAATGCACCAGTTGCAAGCTAGACTCCAAAATTGCAGCAGTTAATTGAAGACTGGGCAAAGAACAAAGTGGGTAACACCAAGGAGAGAATTCGAAAGCTTACGAGGGAGATTGATGATCTGCGAGAAGTTGAAGAGCAGGAAGGAAATAGGGATGTATTGTATATGAAGGAAAGGGAGATGGAAAAATTATTATTACAAGAGGAGTATTATTGGCACCAAAGATAAAAAAAAATAGTGGCTTAAAGCGGAGGATCGTAACACCTCATTTTTCCATCATTGCACAAAACAAAGAAGGTGTAGAAATTATATAAATAAAATAGTGGATGAGGAAGGTTGCGAGTGGAAATTAAATGAAGACATTGCGAATTGCATCTTGAAATACTATGAGAAACTCTTCGAGTCCACAAATCCGAGCCGGGAGATATTGATTATGTAACGAGATTTGTAGAGGCGAGGGTGGGCGAAGCATCCAATGCATACTTGGATAGGGAGTTTACGGAGGAGGAGATTAGAAAGGTTACTTTCAACATAAATCCTTCCAAGGCGCCGGGACCGGACGACTACAATGCGAGTTTTTTCCAGTGCAATGTGGGACAATACAAATGAAGACATCATTAGAAGCGTGAAGGCAATTCGAACTATGCAGTAACCAATGGAAAGGTGGAATGAACGATAATCACCCTTATACCTAAAGTCAAAAACCAGAGAGAATAAGGGATTTCAGCCAATAAGTCTTTGTAATGTGAGTTATAAAATAGCTGCAAGGGCGAGAACAGACTTAGGGTGATCATGGACAAGATTATAGATGAGAACCAGAGTGCCTTTGTTCCGGGAGACTAATTACGGATAATATTCTCGATTGGATTTGAATGCATGCATTGGTTGAGAAACTATAAAAGTAAGGACAGAGATACGCAGCGTTAAAGTTAGATATGAGCAAGGCATATGACAGAGTGGAATGGAGATTCATCGATGCTATTATGGACAAGTTGGGTTTCTCATGAAGTGGAGAAGATTAATTCTCAGTGCGTTAAGTTTGTTAGTTATGTATTTAAATTTAATGGGATTATTACCAATAAAATCTTTCCGGCAAGGGGACTAAAGCAAGGGATCCGTTATCTCCCTATCTTTTTGTAATATGTGCCTGTGGGTTATCAGCAATGATTAAAGGCTTTAACTTGCAAGGTGCTATTAAGGGGGTTCGGTTGGCTAACCATGGTCCGACAATCACACATTTATTTTTGTGGATGATAGCCTCGTGCTCTTCAAAGCGGATGATTCGTCATGCAAAGAAGTCAAGGAATGTTTGAATTTTTATGAAAAAGCTTCGGGACGGGTAATAAATTATGATAAGTCGGCTCTTACTTTCAGCCCTAATATAAGGAGATTGAATCGGGAAAGGGTGAAACAAATTCTCAACATGAAAGAAAGTAGGAGTCATGAGCTTTATCTAGGAGCGCCTTCGTTTTCACTAAGAAACAAGAGGGTTCGGTTTGGGTTTCGAAAGAGAAGATGATCAAGAGGATTGAGATTTGGAACCATAAACAACATTCGAAGGGAGAAAATGAGGTATTGATTAAGCCGGTATTGCAGGCTATCCCTACATATGCCATGTCATGTTTTAGAGTCTCAACATCTATTTGCAAGGAAATGAAAGCAATTTGAGCGATTTTGGTGGGGAGACTCTAATTTGAAAGGAGGAATACATTGGAGGTCTTGGAAAAATTGTGCAAACACAAAGAGGATGGAGGATTGGGATTTCGGCAACGTAGTTGTTTTAACCAAGCGTTGGTCGCAAAGTAAATTTGGAGAATGATAGAGAATCCGAGTCCTTAGCAGCTCAAGTTTTCAAAGCAAGGTACTTCAAGAAGCTGCGATATCATGGAGGCTCAATTGGGAAACAATCCTTCCCTTGTATGGAGATCATTATCTTTGGGGTAGGGAGCTTTTAAAAAGAGGGCCTGGCATGGATCATTGCCAGCGGAAACAACATCAATGCGAACACTAGAAACTGGTTTGCAAATTCGGCTCTTGCGTCGAAATCAACATGCATGGTACAGATCGAAGGTGGCCGCTTACATTAACAACGATGGAGATTGGATGGAAGATGCAATAAAGAGAGATTTTCTTGCATACGAGGCGAATGACATTCTATGTAGAAGGATCGTGAAGGAAGAAGAATCGATAAGAGGTATTGGAGATTCCACCCTAAAGGCAAATACACCGTAAGTTCGGGATACAAATTGGGAATGCAAATCAAAAGCGAGGCTTCCATGAGGAATTCGCCAGTGGTGCTCAAAAAACGAGATACAATGGTGGTCAAAGCTATGTAGTCTAAAAATGCCACTTAAATTAAAGATTTTTGGATGGCAAATTCCATGGGATATATTGCCAATAGAAGGGAACTTGGTGCTGCATCACATACCAATGTCACCGTTACACGCCTTTGTGGGTACTATAAAGCCTCCACGATACATGCCATATTTTTATGTACAAGGATAAGAAAAATTTGGAGGGATGCCGTAGTACAATTGCCGAGTGGTATGGATAGCGAGAAGAATCCAATCGATTTCATGGAAGAACTTATGCACTATAATGATAATGTATCAATGGACCTAATCTTGGCGGTGGCGTGGGGGATCTGGAAGAAAAGATGCGAGGTCGTCCATGGCTCCCAACCCTCGGTGAAAGGTAAGCATAACTTTTCTTTTGCATCGATAAAGTGGGCAATTGGATTAGTATAAGAGTTCAAGATGGCATCCATAAAAATGAATGGTGATCGTGAATTCTAGATTGTGCGGAAACCGATTAAAGAGGCAAATGAAATGAGAATTGTATTTACGGATCTTTGGGTTTGATATCGATAAAGGAACTAGCACCTATGGGGTGGTGATTACCGACGCAAAAGGGTTGTTTCTAACATATGAACACGGACATCTTGGTGTAATGGACTCCCACTGGAAGCGAGAACTAGAGGTGATCGCCAAAGGTACAAGTAAGGTGGATGGAGGGGATGAATCAAAGGTACTCATTCTATCAGTTGTAAGGAAGCGGTGGGTGTGATTAAAAGGGAGGAGTCCTTGAGAAACCAAAGTGGGTATACTTGAAAGGATCAAGAAAGTGATGTGGAAAAATAAGAATTGGTCGGTGGGATATATCCCGAGAGATTGGAATGTCGCCGCTTATTTTCTAGCTAAGTGCAATGGATTCACTAGCTGATTCTCCAGTTGGATCGGCTCTAGAGTGAAAGACTACTTGCAGGGTGTATGGACTCAATTATTGTAATTGTAGAGTCTACACTTTTGTAATGACAAAAAAAAAAACATACACACACAAAAAGGGGTCAACAAGGCGATCCATCAACTAGCCGCCGCAAGCACGGCGTCATTGAAAAGTCATCCCGTTGTCCCACGGACTACGGCGGATGGAGCTAACGTCGGCGAAGGCGGATTGTTCTTCCTTTTATTTCTCGAAGTTTGAAATGCAGATCTAGTGGGGAGGTCGGATCGCACCTGGAGATCCCTCGAGAAAAGGAGATATGACTAGCTTAAGAAGAAGAAGTGGAATGGCGATTTCACCGAGGAGAGAAAAAGTTTTAGAGGATGGTTACGAAGTTCGACTTGCTTTTATATGCCAATCAATTTTAATCGAGTGATAAGTTCATCAATTATAAAAACATTCTCTCTCTTGAGAGCCTCTCTCTTTAGTTTTCCCTATGAGTAGCTTCTAGAACATCTAGCCTTCTCGCTCCCGAGTGGCTTCTCCGCGACGATCCGGCTTCACAAGGAAATCATCCTTTCTTCGGTGACGTATACGCTTAGAGGTAATTATTACAATTTGGTTTTGAGTTCTTTGAAGATCAAAATGTATCTCCTCCCTGTATCTCTTCTTGTTCAATTTAATTTTTGCAGCTCCGCCAAGAAAAATGAGTACGGTGGTATGGAATGCACGGGTCTAGGGGGTACCGTGCATTCCTGATGTTGAAACAGCTTGTAGCTGAACTTAGGCCCCTTGTTTTGTTTGTTTCGAATCAAAAATCGGTTGTAATCGTGCGTATTGTTGGTTGAATGCCCTTAATTTCATTGGAGTTGTAGGTGTTGATCCTAAAGGCACTAGGGGTGGTCTCTTGTTGTTTTGGAATAAAAACGTTGTTGTTTCCCTTCGTTCCTTTTCTTATAATCATATCGATGTTTCAATCTATTGGGAATCTGTTATGTGGCGCTTCACGGGATGTTATGCACCTCCTACTTTTAACGAGAGATGTGTTTTTGGGAATTTTTGAATAGACTTTCCAAACTCAAGCAATCTGAAAACGAAGCGTGGATACTTGGGGTGACTTTAACGATACTTTCTTTGAATCAAAAAAAGGGGTAATAGGAAAACAGGAAAATTGCAATTTCTTTTGCTAAGCTATGTCAACAAATTGGCGTGCACGATCTTACAAGCATAGGTTCAAAATGGACCTGGTCCAATGGACGCAAGGGGAATAAAAGAATTAAAGAAAAACTAGATCGCTTCTTAGCAAATAAATATTGGCAACAAATCTTAACAAGAGCAATCGCGAGAAACTCAAGCGGTTTTTTTTTGCTCCGATCATCGAGCGATCAAATTGATTTTAAACCATAGAAGGTGGGTTGCGAAGGAGAAACCGTCGAGGGCCTTTGTCTTCGAAAATAAGTGGACTCTTGAGGAAGATTTTATGGATAATGCGAAAGATTGTTGGGAGGCTACCGTAAATGAAAGTTCTCTAAAGGCTAAACTTAATAGTGTGGAAAGATGATTCAAAAGCGGCGGATAGGAAGGTGGGCAACACGAATAAGAAGATTGAAAGGCTAAGGAAGGAAATTGAATTGCTCCATGATAAGGATGATTATGACTCGGGACAGGGACCTTGAGAGAGAACTGGAAAAACTCTTCTCCGGGAAGAAATGCACCGGCAAAGAAAGGGCAAAACGTCATTGGCTCGAAGAGGGAGACGAAACACCAATTTCTTCCATCGGTGTGCGAAAAACGAGAATGCCAGAAATTCAACCTTAAGCATAATCGATGACGAAGGACAACCGAGAGCAGCGAAGGAGGGTATTGAGGAATGTGCGATCAAATACTTTAAGGAGTTATTTACCTCTTCCAATCCTCACCGGGATACGATTGAACATGCGTTAAATCACATCACTCCAAGGGTGGATGCGGAAATGAACCGGTTGTTGGAGGCTGAGTTCTCGGAAGAGGAGATTAGAAAAGCAACGTTCGATATTAGTCCCACAAAAGCCCCGGGTCCAGATGGATTTTCTGCAAGTTTCTTTCATAATACACTGGGGTTACATCGGATCGAGATGTTTTTAAGGAGGTGAAGGAGGTCCTTAACCTAGGGCGTTATTTGGAAGAATGGAACGAAACAATGATTTCGCTAATTAGAAGAAGAAAAGGGCTGAATCTATGAAGGATTTCCGCCCCATCAGTTTGTGTAATATTACTTACAAAATTGTTGCTAAAGCCATTTCCAATAGATGGAGGAAGGTTCTTGGACAGGGTCATTGATGATAACCAAAGTGCTTTTATCCTGGCGCATTGATCTCGGATAACATACTCATTGCATTCGAATGCATGCATTAGGTGAGGAATTCAAAAGCAAAGAGGGATACGTGGCTTTGAAACTTGATATGAGTAAAGCGTATGACCGAGTCGAATGGAAATATGTGAGTGCGATCATGGAGAGATTGGGTTTCTCAAGAAAATGGGTTGAACTCGATATCACGTTGCATTAAGTCGGTCTCCTATCGCCTTAAGATTAATGGCTCCCTCACGAAGAGTTTCCACCTTCTAGAGGGATAAGGCGAGGAGACCCCTGTCCCTTACATTTTTGTTACATGCGCCCAAGGTCTCTCCGCCTTGCCGACAGGATCCAATGCCCAAGGTCGCATCAAAGGAGTGAAGCTTGCATCTAGGGGACCTACTATTACTCATCTCTTCTTCGCAGCGATAGCTTAATCTTCTTCAAAGCCGATCCCTATTCTTGTACACATCTCAAAGAATGCTTGGGGACCTATGAGGCTGCTTGGGGCAGCTAATCAATTACGAAAAATCTGCACTCTCTTTTAGTCCATACACGCTAAGGGGTAATCAAGAAAGAGTGAAACAGATACTTCAAATTAGGGAGAGTAGGACGCACGAGCTCTACTTGGGTGCTCCGACATTCTCCATGAGGCGCAAAAGAATCCAATTTGGGTATCTTAAGGAGAATATGATGCGAAAGGTTGACTCTTGGAATCACAGAGGTTTTCGAAGGGGGCAAGGAAATCCCGATCAAAGTCATTACAAAGTACCCACGTTTGCGATGTCATGTTTGTAATCCCGACCTCGGTGTGCAAAGAATTGGAGGAATTTGCGCGAGATTCTCGTGGCAAGGTCCAGATAAAGGCAAGGGGGTCGCACAAGTCTTGGAATCATCTTTGTAGGGCCAAAGAGGATGGAGGTCTTGGATTCCGTCATTTTGTGCACTTCAACCGTGCCCTCCTGGCCAAGCAAATTTGGAGAATGATGTCATGCCCGATTCTCTTTTAAGTCGAGTGTTTAAGTCAAGATACTTTAGAAGCATGGATATAATGCAAGCCCACTTAGGAAGTAATCCGTCTTTATGCAGAGGTCTCTCTGTTGGGGTAGAGAACTCCTTAACGAGGGACTTAAATGGGGGTGTCGAATGGTACGAGCATTGATGCCTCATTTAGGAACTGTTCGGCAAGGGGCTAGCAAACCCATCCTCATGCAAATGCCCTAACAAAAGAGTGGCGGATTACCTAGTACCGAACGGGGCTGGAATGCAATCAAAGTTAGAGAGGACTTCCGCCGTTTGAGGTGGAGGAAATCTTAAATACGCCTACCGATCCTCAACGGGTGGAAGATTACATATTTTGGAGCTTGCATGCAAAAGGAAAATATACGGTGAAGTCAGGCTACCACTTTTGGGCGAATCGTTCGTTTTGGAAAGAGAACATCGGCATGCCAAGTGACTCGGGTGCGAGTAAGGAGTGGTGGAAAACAACTTGGAACCTCAAAGTCCCACCAAAAATTAAATTCTTTTGGTGGCAACTCACTTGGGATGTGATTAGACGAGAAGGGAATTTAGCAAAAGACACATTGGCACGGCGGCTGCGTGTGCTCTTTGCGGAGCGGGGATACATCTTCGACCCATGTGCTATTTTCATGTCCCTTCGTCTCTAAGGTTTGGAAGGAGAAGCACATCAATTTGCCAAGAACATTGAGGAAGGATGAATCTTTGCATTTGTTTTCGGCAAAATCATTCACTTGAATCAGGGAATTCAACCGGAGCTCCTTGTAGGCCGGATTTGGGCGATATGGAGAGGTAGATGTGAGTGACTCATATGGACCCCAATGCTCGGAAAAGACCGGTACTGACTAGCAAGAGAATCGATTGGGCGTCAAAAGATGATTGAGGAATTTCAGCCGGGCAGTCTTGAAAGAAAGCGGACCAGGCCTTAATCCCCGTGGATCGCACTCGCAGCAAGCATTAAGAGTAGAGGGATGTGTCTAGTGATATTCACGGATGCAAGCTTTGATGTGGAGAGACGGGTTCTTCGAAAGCGGGTATTGTTGTTATGGATGAGAAAGGAGTTATATTACATGCAAAAACATGCCCGCCAATAACTTGTGACTCTCCTTTAGAAGCCGAGCTTCGGGGCATTTTGGAAGGGGTACGAGCGGCTAAGAACATTAGGATCGGGAAGGCGATCCTCGTTGGGGAAGCTGTTTGGAGGCAATCGTTGCGCTCGAGGAAGGGAAAAAGCGTGAGTCGGGATGGGTACACCTTAGACCAAATTTTTGTGAACTTTGTGAGATGGAAGCGTGGGAAGCTATTCATATCAAGAGGGATTTTAATGGAGCGGCCCACCTGCTTGCTTGGACGCCTTTCACCCATTCTGATTCTTCTGATTGGATCGAGTACTAGGGTTTATAAAGAACTACATGACTTAAGATGCCTTCTTCGGTTTTAAGGTGTTTTAGGCTTGTCTTGTTAAAAAAAAAAAAAAATTAATCGAGTGATAAGTGTATTTACTTATTATTTTTGTGGAAATAGGTCTTCTTTTCTGTATTTTCTTTTGAAAAATCATTTTTGTGGTTGGGATGCTGAGTGGACCCTTTGAAGGACACGCGTCGGCAAGCTGAGTGCGTGGCATGTGGGTTGTAGAAATTTCCAATTCTATTTTTTCTTTCTAATGAAGTTATTTTCCAATTTTATTTATTTCTAAATAAATCCTGATGATAATTGATAACCTCACCACCGGATACATACCACCATTTATGCCTTTTCATTTTAACTGGAAATTACTAGATGAGCCCCTTGTAGTCTTGGGGTAAAATCAATTGTCAATTTGCATTAATTCAACTGTATTTTTAAATACTCCTCCTATTCATAATATATATCGTTTTGACTTTTCGTGTTATTTGCAATTTAAATGTTATTTTGTATTTTTCAATGTGAATTAATTATAGTTTTTTTCAATTTACCCTTAGTTTTTTAAAAAAATTACATTGATTATAATTAATTTTTAAAGTCATGTGGAAAATTTTAAAGCTATTAATTAAGGGTATAAAAGGAAGTAAATAATTTTCTTAAAATGTGTGAATGAGTTTAGGATGACATATATTTTAAATAGGAGGGAGTAATTATATTTATTTTCACTTAACAAATAACAATACATTTAATTATAATTTAATAATTATAACTATTAAGTGAAAATAAGAGTGATCGTTTGAAAATATATTTAAATTGCATGGAACATCTGATAAATAAAAAAGTAATAAAATTAATCACAATACAAACAAAATATATGTATATGTAATAAGAATGGGGCGAGCAAAATACTACTCGAGTTTTTAAGATATATTAGTAGCATATGTATAAAGTAGATATGTTGAATGGTATTATATGATACTAGTAATTCTCCCGTGCGATGCACGGATTGAATATTATAAATTTTAAATATATAATTAAAATATAAATTTAATTTATTAATTTTTGCTATTATTTTTTTATTAATATATAAATTATGTTGTTTACCCATAAATATAATACAACTATTTAATTAATTCTATAATTTTTAATAGTTACTAATCTCATTATAAATATTAAAATTCAACAAAACTTATATAACTTAAAATTAAATTATTTAAATTCAACTCATATAATTAAATCTTAAATAAAATTATTTAAATTCAATTCATATAATAAAATCTAAAATAAAAATAATAAAATAAATATTTTAGATCTAAATTTATTTTTATATGTGCAATACTCATGCTAAATTAAAATTTTTAAAAGAGAATTAAGTTGATATATAATGTGTTAAAATTAAATTTAAAATTAAAATTTATGAAAATTTGAAATTGTTGATATAAAGTAAAAAGAAAAAGAAAAGTTAATTCACTCTCTTTAGTGGAGAGTGAGACTCACTATTACACTACATGGCAAGTGCATTTCACTTGCTCTCTCCTTACATTTCACTTTCTCTCTCGACTTCTACTTTTATATATTTATAGATTTGAAGTTCATTTATTAATAAAGTGATGTTTATGAATTATAAAGTTAATGACAATTTGAGTAATTAAAGTGATGTTTGAAGGGTGAACCTAAAGTGTTTTATTTCATTTTTAGTATGTGCATAATAAAATTGGACGGTCCAAAAAGAAAAATGGACATATTAAAATTGGACGAAGGAAGTAATATTTTGTAGAATTTAACAGTCAATTTTTTTATTTTTTTTTGCCTCAAAGTATCGTTCAACCGTAATGTTGAACAAAGCACAATTTTTATACTCATTACTCAGTATTTTTTTTTTTTGCCTCAAAGTAATCTACGTCCACAAAGTGTAAATTTGTAATCCAACTCAAAATAAGTGACATTTTGTTTTTTTATTTTTTCTTTTACAAATTATATGACGTTTTGCACTTTTCAATGTAAACTAATTGCATTTTCAAATTTACCCATAAATTTATATTGTTAGGAATATAAGCTAGGAGCTCCCACTTAACCCAAAACAATGGTCAAAAGTTGAGGGTTGACTCCCACACTTGGGCCGACATCTAGGGTGGCAACCTCTGGTCAACCATCGGGTAGCCTCTTCTGATCTGCCCAAATCGTAAGTCGGACCAATTGTTAGAAATATAAGTTAGGGAGAACTAACTTAAATAAAAAATATGATCAAAATGTCAAGGGTTGACTCCACTTATATATTCTTTCACACTTTCATGTGGAACCGATGTGGGATATCGTAACAATAGTTAACTAAAAATTAAATTATATATGAACTGCAATAAATAAGAAACAAAAGGATAAAGCGTAAATAACATATGTTTGTAAGATCGAGATGTTAAACGGTGCAGTCCCTAGCCCTATAGGGCCACAGGCTAAACGGTTTAGGGCCTTATCCGGTTCACTCTTAACGGTCCTCTAATAATTGAGACCTAACCCTAACCCTAGCGGGCCTCGCTAAACGGTCATAAACGGGCTATTTATAAAATAATCAAAATAATATCTAAAATATTGATCATAAAATTCTAAAAGTTATAACATAATTCTAAAAGTTCAATCATATGTATTAATTCTAAAAGTTCAAACACAATAATTTGGATAGGCTTCATTAACTTGCATATTTAGAACTTCACATAAATCCGAAAATAATTTGTCAAAGGAGCAGCCGTATGGGAGGAGGGACGCAGTGGTAGATTTGGGAAAATGGGGCGCCGAGTATGTATGAGAGTGAAGTTGAATTGAGTTGGGAAATTAAATTAACTAAGCTACCAATTAATTTAATTTTACTAATTTAAAAAAATAAAAATAAATTATCGGGTTGGCGGGCTGACCGGATAACCCACAAGCTAGCCCGTTTAGCCACGGACTAATAGGATAGGGTCAAAAAGTCCGAATTTAAACGGGTCTCTAATATCAAGGACCCAACCCCGCATTTTTAGGGTTAAACGGTCTGTCCGATTTAACATCTCTATTGTAAAAGATTAGATTTTTTTTTTTTTGGTATGAGAAAACAAAATGGTAATATTTATTTTTTATTTTAAGCAATTTAAATTAGGAGTAGTATTTAATTTTAAATAATGATAGTTTAGATAAAAAAATCACGTAAACTCGAATAAAAAAAAAAATCATGTGTGAAAGGCGAGGCTCCCATGGGTGTACGCTTTCTTGGTACTTCTGCAGGTGATGAAACTTTGGCTTTTTCCGCCTCAAATTTAACACACTCACACACTGCTCTTGCACTTCCGATTTCCCTCATCTTCACCAATTCGTTCACTCTCTGCTCTGTCTCCCTAAAATTTTTGGGACTTGCGTTAGATTTTCATCCTTCTACACCTGGTAATTTATATTCCTTCTCACCCATTTTTTGCTTTTTTTGGCTTGGAATCTGTGAATTCTTCTGTCTTTCATACAATGGGTCCCCTATCTGCGTCTAATTTACTTTTATGTATGTATTGTTGTATGCATGTAAGTGTTTTGGCGTATAATGAAGTTTCTGATCTGGGTTTTTGTTCTTGGTCTGGTGATTGAAATTCATATTTTATGACTCTTTTTTTCTTCTTAGTTTTTGTTTGGCTCAGTATTTTGGCCTAATTGAAGTAACATATTCAATTTCCTCTAGAAATTTGACACCGAAGATGTTTGATTAGCCCAATAATTGGTGCAGGAATTGAAGAAATTATATTTGCTGAGGAAATTAGAGGAGAAAGCTGAGAAATAGATTCAATCTGTTGTTAATCTGAATTTAGGTTACAGAGATTAACTAGTTTTCTCTCCTATAAATGTGCAATTGGAAGCTATTTGAGGAATTCCTGTTAATAAATGCATAATACTAGCAGAGCATATGAGAAAAGTAGTCATGAATTTTGATACGATTAATCATTCCTGTGTTCTGACCGGAACTTGTTTTCGAAATTTACTGTTGGGAATTAGGGAATCCTTTTAGGAGTTTTGGGTAATTAGGGTTTCTGTTTGTAGTAAACTTATGGAATTGAACTATACACGTAGATGTCAAACCGTGTCTGTAAAAGTTGGTGTAGTTGTATAACTAAATTAGAGAAGTTGATGAATATGTAGTATCAACTCGATTCATGTTTATTTCTTGCAAAAATTTAAGTTGCTTCCATTTTTTTATATTTCAACTTACTGAGCCTTTTCTTGTTTGTGGTTATTATGAGTACGCAGTAGTTATTCTCTGAGGAAGTTACGGGATCATGCAACCCAAGTGCAAAAATGTCGAAGCCAATCTCAATAATGCGCCAAAATCCACTGTATGTTCCGAGCCATGGTGGAATAATAGTGGATATAATTCTTTTATCCCCACAGTGATGCAGGGAAATGCATCAGATTCATCATCCCTGGAACAATCTGTTGATGGCCAATCACAGTCTGAGGATAGAATAAACGAGGAAGAAGATGATACTGTCAAGCACTCGTCACCTAATAGTGCACCTTCTCAGTCAGGTACTTTTGTGTCATGAAATTGGTATACTGCTGTAGTTATAAAGCTGCAACATTTGCGAAGTGGTGGTCATAATTTCCAGTATCTTCTCTCTCTGGAGGATCTTAAAGAGTGCTGCTGTAATCTATCATCTACAGAGGGATCTTGAGATAGTCTTGAGGTTGTTGTTTTGCTTTTAGTTTCATTGAGATAATATTATCCATAATAACTGATTAATCTTGAATATTTTTTAGATGATGAGCTCTAGCTTGTGTCCTTGACTATCACATGACAATCCTTAAGCATAAAGAGTGAAATTTCTTTAATAAATTGATCAGTCTTCGTTTATTTATAAAAATGCTTTTAATAGGCTTTTGGCATGTCCTAGTTACTTGTTATCGTGTGATAAACTGATAATTTTGTCATATATTCCAACTCATCTGCATTTGGTGAGACCTATACATGATTTGAGATAAGAGAATGGACACATTATTGCTTTTCTTGCTTGTCTGATGGACTCTTTAATTCCTTATCAGGATGAAAAATAGTCTTTTGATTCAAGTTTAATATTATTTATATCAATGAATGTTACTGATGAGATCACAGTCAACATCAGATAGAAATTGTAGGCCAGAGGATGTGAATCTCCAGAGGGGTGTGCCTACCTTACATCCAAGAGCAGATGGAAGCGTTGTGCATCCTGCGCAACTTGAGCTTGTGGGCCACTCAATTGTAAGGACAAATTAATTTGAAGTACCGAAAATGTCGGGTTGTTGTATTGTTATAGTAATATTGAAGTCAGTCTTCATAATACGTGATGAATTTTCTTGTTCTGGTGCATCATTTTCAGGCTTGTGCTTCAAATACTTATGATCCTTATTATGGAGGGATGTTGGCAGCTTATGGCCAACCTATGGTATGCATATGAGTGGATATTATTTATTCTTCGAAACATTAGCTTTTATATCAGTGTTTTGTCAAATGGATAAAATTCTTGTTATGAAACATGACATGTGATATGCTAATTATTGTTACTGGCTTGATATTCAAATGGGTTTCATAAAGTCTGTTTTTGCCTACTCAAAATAACTATGGGGGTGTTTGCAATTGCTTTTGCTTTCATGGAGTGACTAAAATTAGAGATTGTGTACTTGTAATGGGTTGTGTTTGACAAAAATGCCATTAAGCACTTGAAAGCATGACACGAGCTGCTTCCGGAATCTGGCTTTTTCAGCTTCTAACTGTTTTTTAAAGTAAAAGTTGGAAATGAAACCCCCACCCCTTGGCCTTTTAAAAGTGAAAAGCTCAAAATCACTTTGGAAAAGCAATTGCTAGCACCACCTATGTATGTCTACTCTTATCGACATGTACAAGAATGATTGACCAAGATTGTTTCTCCCGGTATTACCGTATATGAAGCTTTACTTGCCCTCTCTAGATTGTTTTCTTGAAGAATTCCTCACTCTGTATAATATTACCCAGTCAGGGCATTGTATCCTTCGTTCTTTTTTAGATGACTAATGAAGACGTACAACTTCTCTTTATTTAGTTCAACTTCACAATGGTCAAATCAAGATTGTATCATGATGTTATATCTAGGAAGATATTGACATTATTGTCATTTTCATTTTAAGTTGGTCTCTGACATCTCTCTCTGTCTCTTTCTCTCTCTCTCTCTCCCCGAAATAAACTAGGTTCCTTCTGATATATATGATATGCAGCATCATATGAGGATGCCACTGCCCCTGGATATGGCGCAGGAGCCTGTTTACGTGAATGCCAAGCAATATCACGGTATCCTGCGTAGGCGGCAATCACGCGCTAAAGCAGAGCTTGAAAAGAAATTAATAAAAGCTCGAAAGGTGGTGTTCTCTTTGACCAGATTGCCCATCATTTGGCACCCATGATAATATTTTCTCTGACCAATTTTTTTCCTTTGTTTTGATATTAAAAAAAAGATAATATTTTGTTTTGTTGTAACAATGCAGCCGTATCTTCATGAATCCCGACACCAACATGCGATGAGAGGCGGGGAGAGAGGTTCGGGGGACGTTTTGCTAAAAAGACAGATGATGGAAATTCTTCTTCTTCCAAGGGATCAGTTTCACGGTGAAGTAAGTTGTCTTTTCTGTGATGAAGATGATGTCTACTTGTTGAAATCTATGTATCCTGGCTTTTTCAAAGCTAGGCGGCAATTCATTCTTGGCTGTTCTGAGGAGGGTTTTAGGGACATATTTCTATCTTTTTGTACAAATTAATTTAGGAGTTTGAGTAGGAAAGCCTATGATCTAGTTTAGTGCCTGAAGTCAATGTAAGAAGTACATTCCTAGGTCTACTTGGACTTATGAGTTTGATCTTTATTGCTTTAACCAAGTGTCATTAGTGTGAGTGTCAATGGTTAAAATCCCTACATCAAATTACTTTTGTCATTGATGAATTTGTTTTCTTGATGGATAGCTAGGCTTGAGGTATCGTTTCACAAAATGTGATTTATGAGACGGTCTCAATCAAGAACTCGTCGTCGGTGAAGTTCAAGTAAAAGGAAAGGTCAATATCATGCAACTCATATGCTTGAGCTCCTTCCCTCAAACATTTTTTCTCAAATTAAAAAAAAAAAAAGGATTTTAAAAATTTATTTGTAGTAATTGAAAACAAGCCTCTAATCTAGCTTAACCATGACAATCACATTAAAATATGTTTACGTGTGTTAGGGGTGAGCATTATTCGGTTTTTAACCGAAAATCGAACCAAACCGAACCGAAATTTTAATTCGGTTCGGTTATTTTGGTATTCGGTTCGGTATTCGGTTTTAAAATTTGAAAATTTCGGTATTCGGTTTCGTATCGGTTTTATGAATAAAATTTCGGTATAACCGAAAACCGAACCGAAATTTAATATATATTAATATATATAATATAATAATATATATATATATATATATTAAAATATAAAATAATATAATATAAGAAAAATTACAAATAATATAATATATAATGGAGTATAATATATATATATATATAATTTACGAATTTGTATTTAATTTTGTATTTGATATTTTAAGTTGATGTTTTGATATTTTGGATTTGGAATTTATGTTGGAAGTTGGAACTTAGTATATAAATAATTTATGTTTGCTTGTATTTTACTTATTTTGGTTGAGAAATTATTTTTTTAAAAAAAAGTCTAAAAGAAAAGTCTCAAAATTTATTTTAAAAAAATAAAAAAATTTCGGTATTCGGTATTATATCAAACCGAACCGAAAATTTCGGTTTCGGTATTGATCGGTTTTTACATATTTCGGTTCGGTTTCGGTTTCTTATAGTGCTTATTCGGTATTTGTTCGGTTTTCACTATTCGGTTTCGCCCGGCTACCGAATACCGAATGCACACCCCTAACGTGTGTAATTTTTTTACAAAAAAGGTAAATTAACTGCAAGAATAACAAAAATCGAGAAGCCCACCCATAAAGTTTAAAAACACTCAATCCAATAAAGACTGGAGTTCCTATCAACAAAATGTGTTAAATCATTGACATTTTGACCAACAAAATTTAAAATTTAAAACAAATAAATCATTCATCCGAATCATCCGTAAGAGTTCCAATTATTGTACATACGAGTATATTTATTGAGCAAATATTTGAATATTAATACTTGCACTCTTAGTAAAATTGCAGTAATTATTATAGTCGCACAGCACATGTTACTAATATAATATATTTATTTTTTTAGCCAACCCTCAATAAAAGTTATTCACCATATGAAATTAATATTATTATACCAATTCAATAATATTATTATTCTTATAAATTAATATCATCATATTTTACACAATGATACTATTATTATTATTTTTTTGAACAATTAAAAATTCATTAAATTGAGTACAAGGGTACTCAACCCAATAAGACAACGAGATCAATCAAAAACAGTGAGACAAGACCAAGGGTTCTCTAGCCACGAGCTAACTTTGAATCTAAAGAGCGCCGAATCTTTACAACAAAGTCAATATCAAATTCTAATTTTTAAGAATACTAATCACCCTATCAATCATCAAACTTGCATTATTAAAGAGAACATCATTGCGAAGATTCCAAAGAGACCAAATGATACCCGTTCAAACCGTGATAGCTACCCTCCTTTTCTTTCCACCACCGAGGCATTCCGAAAATTGTAAGAAGTTAATGACCGGATTGGTATGAAGAGTCAAATTAACACCCAACCACCGTAAGATTGCACCAGATAAGAATAACTTGCACCCGAAGAAAATATACACTGATCTTCATCTTCTTCTAAACCGAGGGGACAACTCGGATGATGATCCACGCCTAATCGTGGTTATCACCATAGGCGATCGTCCTTTCAAGAGCTTCAAAACACAATGATATTATTTTATAAGTGCGGTGATATTACTAAATTAATATAATGTATCAATTTCATACGATAAACAAATTTCACAAGAGGGTTTGCGTTCTATTTTTCACTATACGCATTGATTCTGTCTCAATGATCTATCCTTGGAGACGTTGTTCTCTTAAAAAGGAAGCAAAGTCTTGTATGAAAAATTTTTACCATGAAATTGATTTGAAGGATATTAATTGTTTATAATAATTTAAGATATTAATTTTGAATAATATTAGTTATTACAATAAAAGCCCATTTATTATTATTGATAACAAGAGATATGGAAAGTATACCTCACTTTTCACTATTAATTTAGTTTTCCTTTGGTCCGTTAAAAATGAGTCCTAGAATCTCATTTCTCATTTTAAAGCGATTTTGGATACCATCTCCCACGCGATATTTGTAATACCAAGAAATATTCTTTCAAATCCCTTCAAATTTATTACATGATTTCATATCCCTTCAAATCCAATATCACAAAACAAACGGGCTTTAAAGTTATTACTCCTCCATCCTACGAAAGTTTTCATACTTTCCTTTTTAATTGGTCTCCACAAAAAGTTTGCATATCCTAAAATAAGAATATTCTTCAAAACCTTCACGCTCTCAATACATATATATTTACCCTTCATGCCATTACTTTTGAGACCCCACATACACTCACCCAATTAATTCTTTTATTTTATTCATAAAAGCTTACAAAATTATCCCTCAATACTCCACCGATCACACTCTTTCCTTAAACTTTGTGCTAAAATATTCCACAAATTTTTTCTAACGAAGAGAGTAGTTGGTATTAGTTGCAAATTAATTTTCTAATAACTCAAAAAGAGGATATAAATAATTGAGAAAAAATTAAAATATTAAATAGATATTATTTTTGTTTTCTAATTTATAAGGAGAGGAAAGCATGTCTTCCTATCTTATCTGTTGATAGAGAGCAGCTCTTGCCATCTCTGATGCTTAGCCTCGCCCACTCTAGGGTCGTGTTTGGTTTCAATAATACAATTTTTGGGAGATAAGGCCGTGTTTGGATTCAAGAAAAGCAGAAGAAGGAATGATATTGTGAAAGCTCTGGAAAAGATAATACTGAGTTGGAGATTGAAAGAGATAAGGCTCGTGAAGCTTTGAGAAAGCTTGATGACCAGCTTCAATCTCTTTCCAACAAACAAGCCTCTTCCCCTAAAATAAGAGGTTTATTCTTTCACTAATCTCTCTTATTTTTTGTACTGCATTGAATTCTTGTATATTACCCTCACCGATTCAAAATAAATGTCGTTTTGACCTTTCGTTTTATTTGTAAATTAGATGACGTTTTGCATTTTTCAATGCAAATTAATTGCATTTCTTCCAAATTTATCCTTAAAATTATTAAAATATTCTAGATAAATGTGTTTATTAAAGGTATAATAAAAATTAAATATTTTTTAAATATGTGTGCATTCATCCAAAATAATATATATTTTGAATAGGATAGAGTAATATTTGAATCAAATTCAAAAATTGGACTTACTTCAAATCTGTGAAAAATCCTTGGCAAAAGTCTTGTACAAACAAGTATTGGTTTTTATAGTATTAATTATTTCATTAAAAGGTAATAGTTATTTTTACAACAAGGAATTAGTTTTGAATGGTATTAAGTATTTAATTAAAGGACATTAATTAAGGTATTAATTGGTTTTTATAAATATTAATTGTACATCAGTTTTATAACGAAAATGATACACACAAGATCGACTCAAAATTGCTCTCTAATTTATTTATTTTTTATCGGAAAATTGCTCTCTAAGTTAAATATATTAACACTCGACAATTTTTAATTTTGATTAGTAATAAATTTTGACCGTCACGTGAGACAGTTTCATGCATGAGAGTACGTTCGGTTTTCTAACCGAACTCGTTTTTCTCAACATTTCACAGCTGAGGATTTTAAGCAAACAAGTTTGAGGGGAAAAGAAGAGGCTTCAGAGGAGATCACAGGATCATTTTTGAGTTATACAGCTTCTTTTTTACTACTTTTTACCCTTCTCTATAATGTTATTTTTCTTACAGTTATAAAGCCTGCAGTAGATGGATCAGAGACACTTCAATATACAGATGTAAAAATGAAGTACCACAAGAATTACAGCTTGGGCCTTGAGATGTTTTTGTAATTAAAATTAGATTTTTTTTTTTGGATATATGTTAAAATAAGCATTTTTTTTGGGTTCAATTAAATAATATTCTCAAAAGTTATTACTATCTTGGAGGGTCAAGTAACTAAATCAACTTTGAATATTTCTATGTACTCTCTTTTCTAGAATTGTGTTTATTGCAAACTATAAATAGTGTTGTAAATAAATAAGGACAAAGTATTCTATGAATCACTTGTGAAATTTATTTGTATTTTGTATATATTTTTTTAACTATTTTATCAAACACAAAGTACATTATAAATCAGTTTCACCATAAAACTTATTTACATATTTTTTTAATAGTATTAATTGTTTTATTAAAAGTATTAATTTGACACTAATATTGTATAATAAAAACTAATACCATTTTAAATTGAATGGTGAAACTAATTTACAAAGAATTTACTCTAGAAGATATTAATTTAATAACAATATTATTTAATAAAAATAGTTGAGTTACACGATAAAACTAATTTACAAATCGCCAATAATCATAAATAATAAGTGAATAATTAAAAGGAGAAGGTCTGGATGTTGATCAAGAATGGATCTATAAATAATAAATGAATAATTAATTAATTAATTAATCCAATAACATGAATATCAACACTGAATACATATCAGCTATCAGCTTTACTTACAGAAAAAACAGCCTAAAGTAGAGAATGAGATGTCCATTTCAAGAAAAAATGTCTCCTGCCTCAGCCTGATCCATGTTAATAGACAAAAAAAAACCCTATGTATAATAAGCAAGATAAACAAAACAGCATGGAATGAAGATGAAGAAGAAGAAGACGACGACGTAGATGTGGACGATGTAACAGTAACAAGTTTCGTAAAGTCGACCGGAACAAGATTAAGATTGTGTGTTTATCTACCCTCGTTAGCTAAAAGTAGAGAGCCTTCCCTCATCAACTTCAAGCTAAGACTGTTAAATCTCTCGCGAGAATATTGTCTCGATGCCTTTCTCCAATCCGTACCGGCCTTCATCATTGCAGCAAATTCTTCATAACTTATGCGCCCATCCTGCATATATCCACAACCCAACATAAACACATTCATTAGACTCCCTTACATTACAAAGTCTAATTGAGAATTTTAACCAATATATGTTGTTAATTAGGGGCGTAGGTGAGTCAAGCTGTGAGTATTTCAAGGTTTCAAAAGAATTGAGCTCGATCGAGCTTCGAGTTTTTTAATCGAGTCGAGCTTGAGCTTGACACTACTTGACTCAGCTCATTTACACTCCTATTGTTAAGGCAAGGCCAGATTAGGTGCCCTTTCGGCTTATAACCGAAAGTCTGGGAAATTGAAATGATCAGTGATGTCATTTGCATAGTCATAAAAAAGAAGGCAAATACTTATATGCACCGTGCAACTCAAGTGTATTTTTAAATGGTAATAGTTATTTTATTAAAAGGTACTCCATTAATTAGTCAGTATTAATTATTTTCACTGAACACTGTTATGTGTTTTCATTAACAATATTAGTTGTACCCAAGTGTTACCGTAAAATGAAATATGAGGAAACGAAAATATGTTAGCAAGAAAGTCATGCGGACCTTATCTGTATCCACATCATGCATGATAGCATCAATAACCTCCTCATTCTTGGCATCTTCTTCATCACTCAAGGCATCTCGGAGCTCTTCTATCTCTATATATCCCGTGTCATTGCGATCAAAAAAGGCGAAAGCTTTGTGTAGGTGCTCGTCATTGGCCATCTTTTTGAGATGCACAGAAACAGCAACAACCTCATTGTAATTCAAACTTCCATCACCATCGACATCAGCCTGGAACACAAAAACTCAATATCATCAGCATTTAGATGATCTAAATAAATAAGTTTCAGCGCATTATCAAAATATCATTCCAATTTTGTGTAAAAACTTAAAATTGTTATACTGAACAGAGAGCACTTAAGAGAATAGAAAAACAGACCACTCTGGTACAAAAATAATAATTACGACACATCACTTTGCAGAATGCCATTAAAATAAGGAGCGATGGGCACCACAATATAAAATTCTTACAGCTTCCATTAAGATCTGAACATCTGCATCGGGAATCTGATGGCCAAGCTTGTGCAGGCCAGTTTTGAATCCTTCAAGATTAATTTTACCCTTTCCAGAGTCCATCATCTCGAATGCTTCCTTAATGCCAGCCACTTCCTCTACAGACAAGTGCTCAGCCACAACCTTTGGAAAAAAACAATGTAAGAACATCAGAGAAGGACTTCTAAATCAAATTGGGGGTGGAGGAAGAGGTATTCTTAAAAGGGAGAGTACATAAACTGTTAAATACCCTTAGAGCCCTTTTTTAAGCTTATTCATCACAGAGAATTGCTTGAGCCTTGTTTTCACATTCTCACCCAGTGAGACATTTGGTGCCTTCTTTGCATTTTGCAGCCAAGGATGGTCTGTGTTCGAATAAATATAAATTCATAAATTCTTATTGTTAGTCCCATTTATGCATTTATGATGAGAAAAAAATTAATATAATTCATAAATTCTTCACTTGAATCTGCTTACCAAGGACTTGTTGGGCTGTGAGACGCTTGCTGGGATCAGGATTAAGCATTTTCTTTACAAGATCTTTTGCATTATCAGAAACTTTAGGCCAAGGGTCTCGTTTGAAATCAATTACAGATCGAATAATTGCTTGAGCTACTCCTTGCTCGGTCTCTGCACAAAGCATAACGAATGATATGGCTATAAAGAAAAGCGATGAACCAAATAATCAGCCAACTTTAGTTTCATTACATCAAATCCAAGTGCTTGCATGTCCTCAGCTAGATGCACGACCCTCCTGAGAATGATTATAACAGGTGGAGAGAAATCATGCATAGTTTTAAAAACTCCCAAACAAAGCCTCATCTTTATGTTAAATTATCCAGCTTCATACATCTAAGTGCTAGGAGTAGAAACCCTGTTCTCAACGTGGTTTCTAAATGGATTATGCCTCTAAATTATCATCAAATGTTTTATGAGATAGTCTAATTTGTGCTACTTTTCCACATATTGTTATATAATATCAGACAAAGCATCAAATCACAATTGCAATCAGCTTTAACTATTCACAACCAAGGCCAAACAGCACTTTAGCTAGACAAATTACAGATTAGAAGAGGTAAAACCAACCTGCCCAGAAAGGAGGAACACCACAAAGGAGAATATAAAGGATAACCCCAGCACTCCAAATATCAATTTCTGGTCCATAGTTCCGTTTTAGGACCTCAGGAGCCATGTAGTATGGGCTTCCAACAATCTCATTGAACTTTTCACCTAAAGATAATAAAGAAAGCAAATTTATACAACACCTTGTATAGGAAAAGGATTATATTATTATGAGAATATTTCGTACCAGGTTTAAAGAAAACTGACAGCCCAAAATCAATTGCTTTTAGGGGTGATGTTTCTTTCTTATTTCCAAAAAGGAAATTTTCTGGTTTGAGATCACGATGCATCACTCCATGTTGGTGGCACACCTGCAACATAATGCAGCAGCAATAGAAAATGACACACGGGCATGCTACTGCATATCATTGAAATAAAGATAAAACAGAGGAAGTAAAGGCTATAGGGGTTTGTTACATTTGGGAAATTGGGATTTTGAAATCTAAATCTGGTTCTACTTTGGGATTTTAGAATCATCCACCCTACAAATACCTATAAACCCTAAACATAACATTTTTTTCTACACCATGCTCTTTCCAATGACCCATATGATTTTTTTATTCCCACTCTTATTTTATTTATCACTTTCCACACCTTTTATTCTCATTTTTGCACCTTCCAAGAAAACACACTAATTATTACACAATTATTCAATCATTACATTACAATCAACACATTATTACACATCGATTTAGTACATAAAGTTAAATTCTACCATATTTAAATCTCAAAACACACACTACTAGTCTACTACTCCCTACGTCTCATAGAACTCTTCACATTTTTCTTTTTGTCTGTCCCACAATAAGCTCCACACCCTAAAAATGGAAAACCCTCTATAAACTTCACCCTCACAATATCCACTAATTTACAAAAATGTCATTACTTTTGGACCAACACATACGCACAACCAAATAAATTTTTTTACTTTATACATAAAGATTTACAACATTACCCCTCAAAATCTCAATCATTGTTCTTCTTTCTTAAAAGTGTGCTCCTCCTATGACGAGTTCTATGGGACGGAGGGAATAGTATTTAACAAGATTTTGAAATCCAGATTTTAAAATTATCTAAATCCCAAATCAAACATACCCTAGTAGAATATGGATTCCATCTCATGGTTTGAAAACTACGCGAGACAGGGGAATACACAATTTAAACAGAAGTTATGAAAATAGGCTGGGTTGCAAAATTCAATTGAGATTTATCAGTTAAACAAGACAAAGAAGGTTGTGATCCAATCTATTGAGCCTTTAGCAAGTAGATAATCAGTCACAAGGTAATCAATCTTAACCGAAATAATAAATTACCAACACATGGTTCACCACAATCAAACAAAAGTATAGTCTACATTACCCTAGTTCTGAACTCTAAGCAGGAGAAAAATTATCCCAGGAATAACGATCACAAGATTAAAACGAAGAAAAAATCTCATTTCCAGTCAATAAAACAATGACTTAGTTTAAATTAAACCTGAACAATTTCCACGGTGGTCCTCATAATAAACGCAGCTGCTCTCTCCGTATAATGTCCTCTCGCCACAATTCGATCAAACAGTTCACCACCTTCACACAATTCCATTACAATATGAACAGCACTGTCATCTTCATAAGTGTCCTTCAAGCTCACAATATTTGGGTGCTTAGGCATATGCTTCATGATCTCTACCTCCCTTCTTACATCCTCAATATCAACTGCAGTTCTAAGTTTCTTCTTTGAAATTGACTTGCAAGCAAATTTCTCTCCCGATTTGATATCTGTGCACAAATAGGTAATACCGAATTCGCCCCTTCCGAGCTCTCGCCCAAGATCATATCTCTCCTTAATCTTATGCCCTCCAGGATTTTTCAACACAACAAGCTTGTTTGCCCCCAGATCCATGATTAGCACCATAATCATTTGAAAATGGATCTGGTTTATTACTCTTCTTTTTGTGCTTCTTCTCTGAAGAATTAGAAGGGGGTTACACAGCAGTTCCCCATGATTCAGAGGAAGAAGAACACCCTTCCTAATTACACGCTTTCACGATACAACAAACCATTTCAGAGATCACCCATCGAATATATCGATCTCGTAGCCTATAAACCAAGAAAACAAAACGCATCAAAGCCTCGGGATACATTGCTTCTCATATTTGAAGAAGATCCCAGAGAACAATCCATTCGATTCTATGCAATAGAAACCTCCAACAATCACGGAGATTTCATCTAAACAATATAATACTAGAAATCATGACAATTTCTAAGCAATATAAATCATGAAAGAAAAGCCAACAATGCATACGGATTACACGAAATGTGGTCAAAATCAAAGCAGGAAAAACATAAACATGAGATGGGAAAGGAAGGTACGTTGAGGTGCGAAGCCGCCATGGGAAAGAGAGAGAGATAGAGAGTCAAAAAGCTCTTTTGCAGAGACTTTTGTCTCTCGTGAAGCTCCTCATCCCCTCCTGTGCATTCGTTTCTCTCTTCAACTCTTTTCGTGAATTAATATGTTTGGTTTCTGGTGTCCCCATTTGTACTCATCATCGAATAACACAATAAACTCTTTTTCTCAATTTGTATTAAATATATAATACTTAAAAATAAAATAAAAATTCAACAAAAAGATATTATTACTAAATTTGTCATATAATTCTAAATGTTGCACATTAATGATTAATAATATGTTTAATAAGTTATGTACTTAATATGGATATTATATTATATATATAGAGAGAGAGAATGTACATGACCGATCTGGTTTGGTTCGATATCCATTTAATTTTCAAGAAGGTCATTTCAAACAGAAGAGTTCGTAAATGTCGTTTTTATAATGGTGCAAGTTTTGTGGGATTTTGGTGTGTGGGGTGAGTGATGCGAACTGCGATTTTCACACCGTAAATTCATTGCTCCGACTCGAACCGACAAAGTAACGAAACCACAATCGAGGTTCTAGCTCGGGCTAGCAAACTTTCGAAAGATAAATTGACAAGAATTTATCAAGAGATTAGTCTATTTCCATTCTTCCCTAATAATCATCAATGGTGATATATATATATATATATATATATATATATATATATATATATATATATAATTTGAATAATAAATTTAAAGCTCGTGGGCCAAATATCTAATTAAGAACTATGTTTAATATAATCAATTAAAAATCAATCTATATCATAATTAAATCAATCAATTTAAATCAAATAAATTTAAATAAATATCTTTTTTAAAACTAATTTAAATAAATATCTAATCTAACCTAATGTACAATGGAATCTCATCGAGTCATGACTTTGGAATCCTAGGATTTGAAATCATCGATGAATAGTAAAAGTGTGTGTTTCTTTTGGAATTTGAGTAGAATGTGATTTTACTCTATTTCAAGTCCATGTGTAAGAGTGGTTGATATTGTATTATTTTAGTGTTGGATTTAAAATGTAAAAAGTATAATTTGTATTGAAAAAGTAATAATAGGCTTATATATTTATATGTATGAATTGAGTGTGAGATTTAAAAATGGTAAAGGAACCGAAAAGTTCTAAATTTATCCGTGAAGCTAAAAAGAACATAGCCCTAGAGTTTAACTCAATTTAGTAGGGAATTCTAACACATTAAGAATTTAGGTTCCAAAAATCTTGACAAACCATCCATCAAATCAAATCATAAAAGAGACATCCATCGAAGTACAAACAACAAGAATAAGAGAGAATCCTAGATATGTGGTATGATTTGTATGCATGTCATTTATATGCAACCAGGGGTAAGCTTTGAGTGTTATCAATATCATTATTTGATTGAACCCAAGAATGTTACAAAAGCTCTAAAAGGGGTTTAGTCTTGGCCACTGGATTTCTCACTTTAGTAGGTGACTCAGGTTCGATTCTCTTTGAGAACGAGTTAATGAAGTTATAAGATGGCTTTGAGAAATTTAAAAGTGTTTGAGCGCTTGGTGAACTAACTACTAATAACTAATATTTACCGATCACAAAAAAAAAAAAAAATTATAAAAGCTCTAAAATATGTGAATTAGATAAATGTTATGAATGAATAGTTTAATCAGCTTTGAAAGAAATTATATCTGGACACTTATTCCAAAACCTAACAACATCAATGTCATCGGTGCAAAGTAGGTATACATGTATAAAACCGGTGAATTTGACAAGATTATAAGGAATAAAGCTATACTTGCAAAGACAATAATACACTCAAATTGAATGTATTAATTTTGAAGAAACATTTGCTTCCGTAGCTAAAATCGAATCAATAGAAGTCGGTTAATTGCTTGTTAATTGATGAAATCAACCATTTTTAAATAATTACATTCAAATACAAATATTTTAAATAATTACATTTAACACCCTAAATAATTAATTTCGTCAGTCAATAGACGATCAATGACTAAAATAAGAGCAAAATTAAATTTTAATGACCAATATTAGAAATAAGTGAAAGTAAAAGACCAAATCTAGAAAAAAAAAAAAAAACTTTAGGTAATAAAACTAGTAGTTACTAGAGGTATTATAAGAATAATATAATAATCATTCAACATTAAATATTTTAATCCATTAATATTTGGAGGTACGAAGTTTAATCTCACATTTCAATTTAATTTTGTTTTCATTCCTAAATAGGTTAGAATATATATATATATATATATTTTTTTTTTTGACAGGGGGTTAGAATATATTTTAAATTACATTAAAATTAATTTAATTTTATCCTCCTTTGTGGTTGATGGATTGACTTATCTCTCTCTTTCGCCTGTCATTTTAACTCTATAAATCTTCCATCTCTCTCTCTCTCCTGAAAAAATCGTGAGAATGACGACCTCAACTCTGCCGCTCCTCCTCATCGGTTTCCTCCTCCTCGCCACCGCCGCCGCCCGCCCCTGCAAAACTCTATTCTATTTCTCCGCCACCACCACAACCACCTATTACCCCCATAATCGAAACCCTAATAACCCCAATTCACATAATCCCCGTTACGTCACTCTCATCTTCACCTCCACCACGACCTCCGGTCCATTCACGAATCGCCACCAGTCCCTCGATTTCGAACCCATTGACCGATTCAATGAAGATTCCCGATTATCGACCTCGCCTGGTTTCCCCCTGAAATTCTACCCCTCTGTTTCGAGCTCCGTTCGAGATCGGACAAGGGACATCCTGAGCGTCGTCGGAGCGCTTCTCTTCGGCGTCGGATGCGGCGCCCTCACCGCTGCCGCCATGTACTTCATGTGGGCCCTGTTGTCCTCCCGCAGCGTTGACCTTGACGACGTTTCTTCGTCCTCTTCGGATGACGATGATGATGGTTACGATGACGTCACCGTTGCCAAGAAGAAGCTGGGTTACGTGGCGATCCCGACGATGGTTGATGATGACCTCAAGAAGCCGGCACCCCCAGCCAAGGAGGTGGTGTGATGGTTCAATTATTATAGTATTATTATATTTCAATTTAACTTCTTGTTGAATAATCATATTTTTAACTACGTGTGAATTTATGAACATAAGGCAGGCAAATTTGATACGAGGATCTTCTGTATTAATATACTTGTACTACTGTTGCTTCTGCAAATTGTGTAATTGATTATCGTATACTTGTGTGTATTGATTGTCATGATACTTTATGCATTTAATGGATTCATACACAGGTTTTCATGGGTGTATATTGCTGATACTTCTGTAAATTGCTGTCAATTGTATATGCTGTTGATATGAGTAATGAGTACAGATTTTCTTAGATTCGTGAATTTTTAGGGAATTTATTTCTGTTTCTTTAGTCGGATTCAAGTTCTTGAGGTTAGTTTTGGAGTGTTTTCCCTGGAACAAAGTGATTCTATGCTCACAGCTACCTGAATGTAGGTTGTAAACATTTTGGCATGCTTGTGTACTCCTAGAGAGAGAGAGAGAGGGGATGGTAGTGCTTATGTTTTACCCTTAGCTGGTGTATTTTTTGTTAATCTGGTTTAATATTTTGTTCACCTCATGTATTTAGTTGAATCTTCTATGTCTTGATATCAAGGTTACTGCTATCCGCATGCCATCTTGTTTTGGTTTCAATGAGCTTCTATATTCAATTTATTCAATCTTTTAAGTGATACTCCCTCCATCCTCTATTAAATTACTTTTTGCACAAATATCAACGAATATATTATTAAATCTGTAGCATGGTGTTGAGATGTGATTGAAAATAAAAAAGGTAAAGAGATGTGGGTACACACTTTGACATTTTAGAAAATGAGTAATTTATATTGGGACGTTCATTTTGGCAAAATGTGCAACTTAATAGAGGACAGAGGGAGTATAATTTAAGGTGTACTGGTGTAGACTGTGTTAAGTATCTATAATATAGGAATCTTTGCTGCTGGACCTCAATCTCAAAGATTTCTATTGATTTCTGAGAAGATGACAAATTGATTTTTATTACTCCTAATGTGTTGATCTCCTTTATAACTAATAACGATCCGATTGCACTTTTACATCTGAGTTATCTTTACATCAGGAATATGTGTTCCTTCCCCTCTAGGTTAAGATAGCCAATGCCAATGGGGTCATAATTTGGCCAATTGGCTAGCCTTCGTTCCATTGTAAGCTCTTGAGTTATCACGAAGTTTCCATCGTTTCGGAAAAATAAACAGAACCAGCAGTTCTGTTTCTGTTCCTCACTTTCAGTTCTATTTTTGTTATTAGGAATCTTTTTTTGTGTGTTTTGGTCATTTACCCTGGTTGGATTTGAATGCAGTTATAGTGGAAATGTGGAATGTATTTATATGAATTATGATGAAAAACTGAATGAGGTTTTCAGGTTGTTTCCTGTTGGTGGTTGTTCAGATTCTGATGGACAAGTGAATCACAGAATATGTGTAAGAGTAACATTTATGTTTGAATTTGGTTTTTTTAATCGGATAAATTGTGACTCGAACCTATTACCTTTAGGACTTAGGTAGTGAGATACTTACCACTTAAGTTACACCATTTCGTAAATTTGATTCTTTCATCTTATTTTAATCCATTTATAAAACAGGTCTAACAACGTAAGATTCATTTAGGATTCAACTTTGAATCAAATTCATGTAAGGTTCATTTTGTGCTTGTGTAAAAAAATTTGTACTTCTATGCAATTTTTTTAACCTATTTGTAATTATATTACTTTTTTGAACTTATATGTAAATGATACATAAGTTATTGTTGTGTTTATAAAAAGTCAAAGTTTGTGTGATTAATGTAGTTGAATGTTGAGATGTTATTGTTGTGTTGTGTTTATAAAAAGTCAAAGTTTGTGTGATTAATGTAGTTGAATGTTGAGATGTGCAATCAATGGATCTCAAATCTGTGAACCAAATTGTACCTATCTATTTGTGTCTCCAATGCGGAAATTGAACTTTTGGATTATTCGGATTAGTCGGTCCTTAGGCCGTTTAACGAGTCATAAAAAAAAATAGTTTTATGTAAAAATATTCATGATAAAGAGTATTAAGAATCTCATGAAGTTGTCATGAATTAGAATTAGTGGTATCATATTATTATTCAAAAGTATTAATAATAATTAATTTTTTTATTATTTAAATTATTTGTATTTAATACTCCATCCGTCCCATAATTATCTGCAGACTTCAATTTTTTAAGTCCCATAATCATTTAAAACTCAAATAAGAAAATACTTCCATAAATTTCACCCTTAAAATATTTACAAATCTATACAAAATTAATTTTTTTTTAAAACTTTTTGGATCCACACTTACATAAATTTCACCTTTTCATATTATTTTTTGGGTTCACATTACACCCAATCAAATCGATTTTTTACTTTATTTATAAAGATTTACCAAGTTACCCCTTAACACTCCAATCATTACACTTTATACTTAAAATTTATGCCACTATTTGTTTGCAAATTGTTGGGAGATAGACGAAATATAAAAAATAAAATATTTAAATTTAAAATATCGGTATAAAATAAAATATTTAAATATTAAGTATTTGACAAAAATATTAAATCCCTATTATACTAATAGGGAATTCAATTTGAATGATGTGTTGTCTCTTGGTTAATTTGGATGAGGTGTTGTCTCTTGGTTAATTTGGATGAGGTGTCATATTCTCATTAAGTGCATATACAAGAAAAACCTCTCTATACCATATCCTTGGGACCACAAAAAATATTCCTAAATGGGGTTATTCCTAAATAGAGTTATAAAGTTTTTTTTTAAAAAATGCATGTATATTATATAATGGTATAATTAGTAGATACATGTACATGTAATGTGTTGAACTTAATTGAACTAATTTACTCACGTAATATGAAAAGACAATACTCAAGAGTCACCCACCATAGATGCATGTACTTGCTTTTGATTGCTTTAATTTTTTCATATATATAAATACTATGTATAATACATTTTTTTATCAATTACATCAAATCAACATTTTCTTCACGCATATAATGGCAAGAAGGTGGTCATGTGGGCGAGCTAATGCGCACACCGCAAGTTGAAGGATAAGGTTACAACACAAAAGATTAAATCATTGTCACAATCAACCTTGAACAAGTATTTTAAATCAACTTAAATCTATTGTAAAATTATATATATTATTATGATTTATTCCTCAATGGAGGTGTATTTCTTTATGTTGGGACTTGAAAAAATATGAATTATGATAATATGGAGTTTATTCCAAATTATAACTGGTCCCAAGTTGGGACCATGAATTTTTATTCCTAAAGAGAGTTTATTCCTTAATAGAGTATTAACTTTTTAGAGGTTTTATTGTATATGTATAATATCTATTGTATTGATGTGTCATTTTTCTATTGATTTGTACTTAATATGTGGCATCCATGTGACATTTTAATATAGGGTTTAATTAAAAAAATTGCTAAAAAGTTTGAACCTTCCTCTTGCATAATCTTTATATTGTTTAATAATTAAGTTATCATATGACAATTTTTAAACATAATATTATATTCAACTTAAACCTAAATGTATATAAGAAAATTTGTAATTGTATCAACTTTTGTTTTACCTCAATATATTTGAGAAAATCATGTATATTTAAAAATTTTAATTTTGTGTATTTCAAAATATGAAATTTAATATAGTTAATATATTGATGAATTGATTAATTAAATCTTAAAATTCTAATTATGTGAAATTATTATTTGATTTACTTATTCATAGTATCTTGAAAACACAATAATTTATTTATTTATCTTATTTTATTAATAGACATTAATTTTTTTAAATAGACATTAAGTCTTTTATACATAACATTGTATATTTAAAAATTAAAAATAATAATATTATTAATCGAGTATTATAAATATCATGATTTAAATAATATTTGTATATAAAATATTACAAAAAAATTTGTGTATCACGCGGTAGCTAAACTAGTATTTAACTGAAAGAATCAGAACTTGAACAATAGTTTATAAAATTAAATAGTAATTCTTGTTTTATTACTATTATTATAAAAAGTTGTACTCCATGATTCGATTAATATTGACTGACCATTATTCTGCAAAGAATTACGTCCAGGTTCAATGTATATTGATACCTCGCTCCAAATTCTCTTTTAAAACCCCTACCTACAATCATTGACAAGTAAGACCCACGCGCTTCATAACACGCGCTATTATTTTCAGATACAATGAGGTTAAAGGTTAACCTGCTAAGTGTGGGCACGGTCCCATTAATAGCGATCAAAGGCCCTAATCTTAATCCAATCGTAATTTGCGGTTAATAGAAATTTTTTAACTAAAACTAATTTAATCGTATTTTTCTTTAACTTTAACCTAATTGTATTAAAATAAGAAAAAAAATAACAAACTAAAAAAATACATTTAGATTAACAAAATAAATAGTTCAACAAAATATGTCTTTACATCACATAGTACAAGTTACAACTACATAATCTAAATAAATGAGTATAAATATATGATATGTGTATAAATTATATGTACATATATATATTTATATAAAATGGTTCGATTAATGATTAATTAATCGTATTAACCGTTAACTCGTAATATATTATGGTTAATACAATTAATTCGGTTAATTAATCGTAATAGATATTTCTTAACCTTAATCTAACCATTATTTTTTTATAATCAAACCATAATATTTTAACCATTAAAGCGGATCAAATTTAAAATTATGATCCGTCAATATCCGATTAACGATTATAACCATAGTTTGTTCACCCCCTACCTGCCGCTAATAACGCCCTTCAACTTCCTCATTTACTTTAAGTTTTACCTTTTTTAAATAAAAAAATTAGTACTCTGTCGTTCCAATTTTATTTGTTCAAGGGGAATTGACACGAAGATTAAGAAATATCTTGTTTATTAATATTAAAAGGTATAAAGTGAAGAGTAAATGAGTATTTTCAACTTTATTGAAAGAAATTATTTTAAAGTCAATTTTATTGAAAGAGTTAATTGAGTGACATTAAGGTGTAAATAAGAGATATTTGTGCGAAGTTTAATTTAAAAGGATAGTCTTTGCTTTTTTGCTATTTTGAGTATGGAAAAACAAAAATAAAATGTCCATTTTGAATTTTGATCAATAAAAATGAGATGGAGAGAATACTTTATTTCATTTTCAAAACCATTTGGTTCTTCAATTTTTTTATATACAACATAAAATATTCTATATTTTTAATTGAAAAATAAAAACTATTACACGATACTTCCTCCGTCCCATAAATACTTACACCATTTTGTGGGCACACAAAATAAAAAAGTAGAGTAATGACTTGGATTTTAAGGGTAATTTTGTAAATCTTTATATATAAGTAAGAAATGAGTTAGATTGTGTGTATGAGTGGGGCCAAAAGTAATGATATTTTGTGTAATTTGTAAATAATGTGAAGGTGGAATTTATAGTAGAGTTTTTATTTTTGAGTGTGCAAGTTATTTTAAGACGTCCAAATAAAAAAATTATGTAAGTTATTATGGGATTGAGGGAGTAATTTTTTAGCAAAAATACCTTATATCATTATATATAAATGTAAAATTTGCAGCAGGTATATGATAAATACAAAGAAATAATATTCATTTTTAAGGATGATAAACATTTTATATACACAGAAGAAGGCCACACTTCAAAAATTGACATGTAATTAAATCAAACCGTCTGCTCCGAATTAGTTTTCATATTAATTTGGACATATATTTTAAGAAAAATATAATGAGTGGAGTATTGAAGAGTAATATTGTAAACCTTTATTATCAAAGTAAGTAAAGTGGTTGGATTGAGTGTAAAAAATAATAATTCCTCCGTCCCAAAGGCATTTGCATAGTTTTTGGCACAAAAATTAAGAAAATTTACTTTTTGGAGTAAAAAGTGTAGGAGAGAGAATAAAGTGGGTATTTCGCAAGGTTGAAAATATCGGTATCAAGTAAAAATATCGGTACCTTAAATTTATGGAAATATCGGTGGAAATGTCGATGTCGAATATCGGTATCGGTAAAAATTAGAAAATTGATGGAAATTTTAATAAAATAATGAAAATTTAACATGAAATTTTAGAGAATGTTCCTACTAACTTTAATACATAAATTAATCATACATTTACAAAGAAATTGAATTGTTTATGACAAACATATCAACAACAAAATACATAAAGCGAGTCTAAAGCGATACAATAATTGTTCTTACTTAGTTAATACAAGACAACTAATACCAAAATGATGACCTATGAGGCTCAAATGTAAAAGAAAAAATGTCATCTTGATCTAAACAATATTAATATCAACTTAAAATTGCATAATTTCGTTTCTTGCTCATTAGTTCACCTTTATACTACCGTCATTTGAGTATTAGTTGATTCTCATTTTGAAAAAATTCAAAAAAAAAAAAATACCGATATTTTTTACCGACAATCGAAATTTTTACAGATATTTTCGACATCTTGTAAAATTTTAATCGAGTCAACCGATACCGATATCGATACCGAGTATTTACCGAGCATTTATCGATATTTTTATCGATATTCCGTAAACAAATGTTTTCCTGCGTATCCGTGTCGAACTCCCCGAAAATCCGAAATGTCGGCGAAATATCGGTGGTTGTCGGTGATTTTTTCATCCTTGGTATTTCGGGTGGTGAAATGGGATAAAATGTAGGAGAGAATAAAGTAGGGTAAAAGATGAGTGATATTTTTGAAATTAAAATGATGTTGTGAGATTATTAATATTGTATGATATTTCCTTATTTAGAGTGTGTAAATGAGTGTGGGACGAGAGGAGTAGCATTTTGTGTAAATATATGAATAATGTGAAGGTCGAGTTTAAGCGGGAATTTTCTTTTTTTGAAATGTGAAAATTAATGTTGAATAAACCAAAAAGGAAAATGTAAAAATTGATGTGGTGCCGAGGGAGTAGGGTGTTGACTCGAAAATATTCATTTAAACTTATTTAATAAAACTCATTAATATAAACGAACAAATTCAAACTCAATAACATTCGTTTGTTACTTTGTGCTAGTAGATAACTGTAAAAACTCATTTAAAGATTTGTATATGGTCTTGGATGTTATTGAAAAATCAAAACTTGCACAGTGAGAATGTATTAGATTGGATTCAAGAGAAAATTCATACAGAGTTTAGCTCTGATTTCAATTGAGTTTTCGTTAATTAACGGTGTGAACGATCCCCAAATTAATCGATTATTGAACCTGGATACCGAGTTGCTAAAAAAACACACTAATGAGCGCGTGAGTGTGGAAGGAGAGGTGTTAAAATAGATTTAGAGGTCTTGTGGTAGTCACGTGACATCCTGTATCACTACTACCATCATCCGCCACCCTTTTCAATATCCAACAAATCTCTCTCTCTCTCTCTCTCTCTCTCTCTCTTTAATATCTCACTTTAGCTTAAGCATAGTAGCGTTTCGTTTCATTTCATTTCTGCAGGGTGTTCATGACGACGTCGTTTGGGGCAGCCGCCATAGCCAAGGAGCCCGCCGTGCTTCAGATTATTCCGGGAGCTTCAATGGGTTGAAGCCCGCTTCTTCCACCAATTCTCTTTTGCTCGCAAAACGCTCCCTCATCTCTTTCCCTCCTCCGCCGCCGCCTCCTCCGTCATCAGAGCTGTATCTACGGTACTCTTCCTTCTTCTTTTAATTCTCTTTTTACCCCCTTTTTAATTAAAAAAACCTTTTCCGCGTCTTGTTCATGATGATTGGAATAAGAAATTGATTGCGAAAATGTTCATTTATAATGAATCAATAAAAAAAGGATTTTCCAGCTCCATGTGTTGATTTTTTTTTTTGGGGCTTTTTTTTTTTTTAAATATTGGAATTATTTTCAGTGGTATGGAGAAATGCTAGTTTTGAGGTGTACATTGTTGTAGATATCAAGATAAAAATGTAAAATGATACAATATCCTTTACAACCTTAAGCTTTTAGATGGTATGGTTTTAGAGCACAACCCAGTGAAAAGGTACGCATCTCGTTCAGAAAAAAATCCATGCCAAATGTTGAATATAATCTTCAAGTTCCAATCACAACTTGATTTGCTGTCTTTTGCAATGTTAACTTTGTTTGAAGAAAACACACCCAGGATTTCAATTGACAAACTGTAAGCCTTTTTAAATTTATTATCAACCACCAATGCACCTAATATGGTATTTGTGATATTGGCATAGGCAAGACGTATAACAGTATGCTACATTGCTACCAATGGAGAGAAGAGCCCATGTTATGTTAGACCTCTGTAAATAATGCTTAGCAAATCTAGACTATTTAATCTTTTTCTTTTTCTGCAAATACTCTCTGTTGAGCTGAGCGTATGAGGATGGTCCGGTTACTTGAAAGAGATAATCAATTTTCAAGTAAAACTTGGACTTGATTCGTTCAATGTTAGTTTGAATTGTTGGGAACACTGTATCGGCACTTCTGATCAGACTTGTGTAATTATTGTTATTTTTGCTGAGGGTTTTGTATTCCCTTATTAGGATGAATTATTAGAGTATTGTGAACTTTATGCTATCTCAAACATTTTTCTTTTATCAGAAGACTGTAATTTTTAAGGCCAATATATATGGACTTTGTGTTAGTTTTTAACTGAAGTGGCACTGATAACAGGTAGCAGTAGCATTCCCTGTTTCTTTTTTATTTTACTTGTTCAGGATTTTTTTGGTTGAAGCCTTATTCAGACAATGTTTTTTATTTGATGATTTTGCTATGTAATTGCAGCCTGTGAAGACAGATACTCCAGTTGAACAAAAGCGCAGCAAGGTCGAAATTTTCAAGGAGCAGAGTAACTTTATAAGATATCCTCTCAACGAGGAATTGCTAACTGATGCCCCCAACATCAATGAGGCAGCTACACAGTTGATCAAGTTCCATGGCAGCTATCAACAGTATAATAGAGATGAACGTGGTGGACGTTCTTATTCATTTATGCTTCGTACTAAGAATCCTTGTGGAAAGGTTTCAAACAAACTCTATCTGGTCATGGATGATCTAGCTGATCAGTTTGGGATCGGAACACTACGTTTGACCACTAGGCAAACCTTTCAACTTCACGGTGTCCTGAAGAAAGACCTTAAGACAGTGATGAGTTCCATCATTAATAGCATGGGTTCTACACTTGGTGCATGTGGTGATTTGAATAGAAATGTTCTTGCTCCAGCAGCCCCATTTTACAAGAAAGATTATTTGTTTGCGCAGAAAACTGCTGAGAATATTGCTGCCCTCTTAACTCCTCAATCAGGATTTTATTACGATATGTGGGTGGATGGAGAAAAAGTTATGACTGCAGAGCCTTCTGAGGTAGTGAAGGCCCGCAATGATAACTCCCATGGTACAAACTTCGTTGATTCACCTGAGCCCATCTATGGAACTCAGTTCTTACCTAGGAAGTTCAAAATTGCGGTTACTATACCATCTGACAACTCTGTGGACTTATTTACCAATGATATTGGTGTGGTCGTTGTGTCTGATGCTGATGGCGAACCCCAGGGCTTTAACATATATGTAAACACATTTTGTTTATGCATAAAAAGAATTTCCTGTCTGCCTTACTCGAGACCCAATGATGCTAATTAAAATACAATTGTAATTGCAGGTTGGTGGTGGAATGGGGAGAACACATAGGCAGGAGAGCACCTTCCCTAGGCTGGCAGAACCCCTGGGTTATGTGCCAAAAGAGGATATATTATATGCAGTGAAAGCCATTGTTGTCACCCAAAGAGAAAATGGAAGAAGAGATGATCGTAAGTATAGCAGAATGAAATATCTAATCAGCTCATGGGGAATTGAGAAGTTTAGAACTGTTGCTGAACAATACTATGGAAAGAAGTTCGAACCTTGCCATGAGTTACCTGAGTGGGAATTTAAAAGCTACTTAGGATGGCATGAGCAGGTTGGTTCTACTGATTAACATACGCTTGATATGTATATTAGGTTTTGCATATTACATTTTACTCATTATAAGTTTTTCCTGCATTTGTTTTAGTTATGACTGCTTGTTTATATAGGGGGATGGTGGATTATTTTGTGGTCTCCATGTCGATAATGGTAGAATCAAAGGGAAAATGAAGACAACTCTAAGGGAAATTATTGAAAAGTATAATTTGAATGTTCGCATCACACCAAATCAGAATATCATCTTGTGCGATATTCGACAAGCATGGAAGCGCCCCATCACTACAGCTCTTGCTCAGGGCGGTCTACTGGTGAGATGTTAACTAAGAATGTTGTGACAACTGTCTCATTATAATACTTGTTAAGGGTTATGCTAGGAATAAGTGTATGTTTGTTTATACAAAATTCAAACACACTTTTTATTATTCATCAAATCCACCTGCTGGATTTGAAATCCACCCCAATCATCACTCCAATCAAACGAGTTCTTGAGATATGATGTGTGATTTGGTTGATGCTGCTTCTGAATTTCTTTCATGGATTTATGCATAGACATTAAAATTCTCCAGAGGGCATATTATTGCTTTTGTTATGAAAATGCACCTTGATCCTTTTGTGCTAAATCTCAACAGTCACTGCTGTGGACCCTTTTGTGCAAAATGAAAATGGAAAGATTAGGTTTCAAGATGCTAATACAACCCCATATCTAACTTTCATTTATTTGGACAGCAACCAAGGTACGTAGATCCCCTCAACGCGACTGCAATGGCGTGTCCTGCTTTTCCGTTATGCCCTTTGGCTATTACGGAAGCTGAGCGTGGAATACCAGACATCCTTAAGCGAGTTCGTGCTGTATTTGAGAAGGTACAGTCTTTTATTTGTGAATATTGTTTGAACTATTGCATTTTCAGTTTCAAGATAGTATATGATGCTTTTGAAAGTGACACTTGTATCTTACTAATTTAGGTTGGCCTCAAGTATAGCGAATCTGTGGTTATAAGGATAACTGGTTGCCCCAATGGTTGTGCTAGACCGTATATGGCTGAACTTGGCTTTGTTGGCGATGGTCCAAATAGTTACCAGGTAATTCTTTGGCATTTTATGATACTAGTGAAGAAACTTAAATCCTTTTTATTATGAGTGTGATGAAACGTTGTTGTGACCCAATGCTTTTATAATGATTCTGCAGATTTGGCTCGGAGGAACACCCAACCAAACTGTGCTAGCTCATGTGTTCAAGGACAAGGTTAAGATACAAGATCTTGAAAAAGTTTTGGAACCTTTGTTTTATCACTGGAAACGTAAGCGTCTTTCTAAAGAATCATTTGGCGAGTTCACAAATCGCATGGTAAGCAATTTATTTGGATTAAGCTCAAAGATAGATTATTAATCTTTTCAGATCTTGTTTAGAGTCCGTTTGGCTACAATGTTTTAAGGAGCTATAAGCTCACATAAAGTGTTGGGAAAAATATAAATTCAAAGGATAGGATCTTTAAATAGGTTCCTTCGAGAACTTATAAGCTCCAAAAAAGTACCAACATCCCGATTTATTTGTCTAAAATCTTATTAAGTCGTACTAAAGTTATGATACTCCATATTTTTTTAATTTAATATTTTAAGAACAATTAACCAAGGGGGCTTAGCCCACTTGGCCACCGGGCTCCTCACTTAAGTGGGAGACCTGAGTTCGATTCCTTTTGGGAACGAATTGGAGTGGGAGGTATAAGGAGGGCTTGAAGTATTTGGAATTGTAAGGAGACTTGGTGAACTAACTTCTAACCACTAACAACTAACATTTACCGATCAAAAAAATTTAAGAACAATTAACCCCAACCACCCTCTGCCCCTTTCCAACCGGCAGCAGCGTGGTGTTGATATAGCGGTGGTCCGTCAACATAAAAAATATAAACAAATAATCAAACTTCAATTTTATTAGCCATACACTTTACAACTTATAAGCTCCTTAAAATACATCTTATAAGCTCTTGAAATAACTTATAAGATGATTAAAATAAACTTTACTCGAACAGGCTCTTAGTTAGTTAAGCATGAATAAATGATGAATATTAAATGTGAATATCTTATCTAAAAACAACAATTGTTGCTCAGGGAAAGGAGAAACTTGTGGAGCTGGTGGATAAATGGGATGGAATACCAGCAGGATCATCTCGGTATAACTTGAAACTTTTTACTGACAAGGAGACATATGAAGCAATGGATTCTCTTGCAAGGCTCCAAGATAAGAGTGCTCATCAATTGGCCATGGAAATAATTCGCAATTATGTTGGCTCTCACCAAAATGGTAAAACCGAGTGACCAAATATATTCATTTGCTCCAACCGAGCTCTGCCTCTTGCATCGTTGTTACTAGTCGGTAACTTCTGAGACGCTTATTGAGGATGATGATGTTTTAAGTATTTCTGTTTAGTTTTTCATGAGGTCATTCTGAATCATTGTCTCAGTTATTCGATTCCCCGTGAGGCTCTGGTTTTTCGATTTTGAGTTACTTTCCAGTTTGCTCATCTGTAATGTAGGGGAAATAATCCCCGAGATTGATCTTTCCCTTGTCCTTTTGGTAAGATGAAAGCTTGTGAATTTGTCCTCAAGTGGAGAAAGCTTACGCATACAATATGCTCGGTTTTAATAGGTCTGTTGTGAGACTGTCTCACATACTTTTATGTTTTGAAAATCACCGTGAGACGATCTCACATTAGGTTTTGAATTAGTTTTGGTAGTAAGTTTGTTTGGAATGCAATAGTGGCTAACCTTCATTTTATCAATACTTGGAGCCCTGCTTTGATTGATTTTGGTTTGTGTACCAGTTTCTTCAACAAAGTAGTACACTTTTTTTTGGTAGAGTAAAAAGTGTGAGTTTGTCTCATAACTTGTATATTATACCATTTTGGTCTCAAAATAGTGAACCTTTTCGATTTGTTCTCAATACAAAAAATAATTGTCCAAAATCAGTTAGAAAATTGAAAATCGTGTCATTTTAAATCAAAAAATCAAGGCAAGATGTTAGGTAAATTAATTTTATCATGCAAATGATTTGCATTTGTGTGTATTTAAATAATATTATATGTTTCATTTAAATAATATACTCTCTTTATTTCCGTTTAAGTTTTCAATTTTACCAAAATGGACGTTCCACCCAAAGCTTTTTATTGCTATAAAAGACAAAAAAGTGTCTCTCACATCTCTCTTTCTACCTTTATTTCTATCTCTGTACTTTTTTAGGGATTAGTGTAGTATCTCGATCGAAATAAAAACTTCAAGAGACCCGACGGGGCATGTCGTCATCGAATCGAAGCATGAAGAAGAGAGGAGGATGAAGCAAAATTCGCTAGCCCATGCGCCACTACATTGGAACCGAGGAATAGCATCAATGGAGCCTCCCTCCGGTCCATAGTAATGAGAACTGGAAGTGATGGCCTCTATTATAGCATCAAAACATGCATCCACTCTCATAAGAATAGCATCGGATTGCTGGTCAATATCCCAAGTTTGGACCGCCATCCTACCTTTTTACTTTCTCATCACATCTCAATGCATACTACACATACAATATATATTTTTAAAAAAAAAACTATGCAATTCTCAAATAAAAATGGAATTTTATCGGACGAAAAGATAGATTAATTATCAATCTAGGGCCCGAAAGATAAAATTTATCAATTCAAAACCCGAAAGATAGAGGTGTGCAAAATTGGGTTGGACCGAAAAAACCGACCAAATCGGACGAAATAAAAATTTGGTTCGGTTTTCGCTTTTGGTTCGGTTTTGGTCTAAAGAAATTTAAAATTTCGGTTTTCGATTCGGTGTTCGATTTTTACATTAGTAAAATCGAACAAATCGAACCGACCGAAATATATATATATATATATTATAATAATATTAAGTATAATACTTAATATATTAATCTATAATACTTAATCGTATTATTTTATATTAATAATTTTTTATTTAATATATTAATCCTATTATTATCCTAATTCCTAGTTCAAAGAATCAAGTAGAAAATAATCTATAATACTTATTCTATATCAATTCTATTATCCTATTAATCTATAATACTTACTCATCGACCATCGTAGTCATCGTTATTTTTTCAAAGTTTGTTATGTTTATATTTATTTTTGTTTGGAGATTATTTTAGTTTTTAAATTTAAAGTGTGGACTTATGAACACTATGTAATTGTTGTCTTTTGATGTGTTGGTAGAATTTTAATATTAATTTTTGCACATAATTTTAAATTTTAAAAAAATGTAAAAAAATTCGGTTTGTTCGGTCGAGACCGAAACCAAACTAAATATTTCGGTTTTGAAAATTTCGGTTCGGTGTTCGGGTTGAAAAAAATTCGGTCTACAATTCGGTTTGGAGGTTTTGATCGGTTCGGTGGACCGAACCGACCGATGCACACCCCTCTTGAAAGATGTTTATAGTAAGAGATTTTATCGGTCCAAGCCCCGAAAATGTTTATATTAAGGCCCCGAATTGATAATTAACATATCTTTCGGGACTTTAACCGATAATATTCCTTGATATAAATATCTTTCAGTCTCGAATTGATAGATTTTATCTTTCAGACCGAATTGATAATTAATCTACCTTTTAGAACTTGTATCGATAAAATTCAAAAATTTAAGAGGGAACAGAGGTATTATTATAATTTAAATAATAAAACAAAAAAATAACATAATAAAAAACCATTGAGTAATTAAAAATTATTGCGCACTAATCTTATTCGCCCGTCTCATAGTTGTTTGCACACTTATAAATGGAAACACCTTTTATTTTTAATACATTCACAACACATTTATTTACATTAATATCATTACTTTTTAACTCAATTAACTAACTCTTTACTCTACATACACATGATTTTCCAATTATACTCTTCAAAAATGTATTTTCTTAATCTACCTCGCCCAATCATCTGTGCAAACAGTCTGGACGGAGGGAGTATTAGAAAACTTCTCCCTTTTAATAACAAACCGACGTGGTACAAAAATAAAACTTCTTTTTTAAAACTCCTAACAAATAATTCTAGTGCTTAACTACGTGGTGCATAATAATTTGAATTTTGGGAGGCTGAGTTTGCTAATAGAGTTGAAATCTCAGTTTGGTGCAACTTTTTCATGGAATTCTTTGTATGTCTTAATGTTTAAGTACGTGGTTAATATGAAAGTATAATGTATTAATCTCACATGAAATTGAAGGATAATTTTTTTATATTGTTGTTGTGCATTAAATAGGCAAACATGCAATTAATTAAGAAACAGATTATCGTATAATTAGATGGCAAATATACGAAGTAATAAGAGTCAAAACTACCTTGTATAGCAAATATAAATTAAATGATTAAAATTAAGAATATATTTAAGAATAAAAAATATTAGAGTCAAACTTGTCATTTATATATTAAAGAAAAAATGAATGGTCGTAATAATAATTAAGTTTAAATCTACTGTTAGAGAAAAAAAAAGGGAAAACCATATATGGTAATACAATGGTGTACTATTTATTTATAGATGTCAAATTGTCAATTACCACACCTCCATTTGTTTAATTTTTTTAAATAATATACATGAGTAAACTAATAAGAAAATCAAGCAAAGTAGGTTAAAAAAACACAACTGATGGGTTGATTATAGGATAGTCCAAATTCGCCTATATCCCAAGATCATGAGTTCGAATCACAGCTTAAGAAAAAAATTGCACATGTATAATATCATTGAATTGTACAAATAAATGTACATCTTCATAATATTTTACATGTATAAACACATCAAATTGTACAAATAAATGTTATAGTATTAATTTATAAATATAATGATATAGCTAAGTGAATAAATTATAATTATATCACTTTCATACGTGCACAACTAACTCAATATTAAAATGTACTTCCTCCTTTGCATTTTGTTTGCCACTTTTAAATTTTTTGTATAAAATTAACAAAAACGTTTTTGGATAGTGCCTTCACTATCATCACATTTAAACGTTTTAGGAAAAAACAAAAACGATTATAATGTTAAGATAAAATTTAAAATAAAAAAGCACAAACAAAATCAAACTATTGGAGCGCTAAAGTAGTCTTTTAATCTTAAATCGTTTTGGATTTTTATTTAAATCAAATTTAATAGGCAAAAACTCATATTAGAGCTATGAATTTCAACCTTCATAAAAATATTATATATATATATATATTAATAGGGGTATTAAAATTTATATACAGATAGTATCAAATAACTGAAAATAAAAATTTAAAAAAATTTGTCAATAAGAGTATCAAATATATATGAAAAAAATATCAATTATGTAATACCGCACAAAGGCACCCCTATTTAAAAATTAAGAGAATCAATCGTATTAGACAAAAATTTGTATGAGATAGTGTCATGAGATCTAATAATTTTTTAATAAATTTTATTACTTTTTAAAAAAATAATATAAATTAATATAAAAGTGATAACGAATTGAAAAATAAAAACAATTTATGAAAAAATGATAACAATTTAATAAAAAAATGATAATAATTTATTAAAAAGTGATTTTATTTCATTTACTTGTTATGTCTCACACAAACAAGAGTGGCCCATCACCTTAATTATAAATTTGTAGTAAATATTAATGAGGAAATGCCTAAATTTTATAAATGGAGATAAAAATGCATAACAGAGTCATTTACATTACATATGATGATAGTATTCGATTTGAATAAGATGATGAATTATTTGTGACAGATGCGGGCGGTAGGCATGGTGACGCACACAGGTGAATACTTCTTCCTTGCATCGGCGGTCCCCCGCTGTGGTTCCTCCGCCACCGCCACCGCCACGGAGCACACCGCTGCCGCCGCCGCTGCCGTCAGCCCAAACATCAAATCCCTCCTCCCACTCATGTTAATGTTGATCTCTTCCTTCACAATCTTTTCCGATGAGGCCCTCACCACCACCATTCTACGGCGGACGCTGGTTGACGGCTGCTTGGCGGCGGCGAAGGTGGCCGCGTATGAGGAGGCGGCAGTCATTGCCATGGAAGCCATGAATCAATGTGTTGTTTTGTTGATCTGGGAATGTAGAGAGAGGGGGAAATGTAGAGAGAGAGAGGGGAGGGAACGTACTAGAAATACAGGTAATCCAATCCAGTTTCTTATCGCAAAATTGAGATGTCCTCCAATTGTTTGGCGCCACGTGAGCAGCTCTATCGCTGCTACAAAACTCGTGGCTCTTGATGAATTTGGAAGAAAGAAAGAAAGAATTTGACACATCAGTGTCACCCACTGTTTAATCGAAAATATAGTTCAATATTTCGTTTTTGTATTTATTTTTAAATTTCGCTATAATAAAATAAAGTATATATGATAAATTTTATTTTTACTATTATTGTTATATTTATTTATAACAGGTTTATATGCATAATGATGATAGCGAATGTACGTAGAAAATGATAATAAAAATAAAATCATTGTATGCACTTGTTCACACAAGTGTTGCTCACAAAATAATGAATAAAGGGAAGGTCACGAACCAAGTCGATGCGGAGAAGGGATATACTTTGAGGATATTTTCTCGCTTCCCTTCGCTTCGGCGAGATCTTTCCCGGAAACCGCCGCCATGGCGGATCGCGGCTCTTCCATGGACGCTCCGCAAGCCGCCAACACTCGGCTTCTCTACAAGACAATATCTCGATATGTTTTCCAATCAATTGCAGTCCTAATTCCCGGAATCATACGTTCCATTCAAACCCAAAACTTGGCCTAATCGAGGACATAAAGAGATTACTACGAGCCCACTGAGGGGATGCGCAGATACAACGAAGGCAAGAAGCGATTTCATATCGTCGGACCCTTACCCCAACTCGGGTGAATGCTGGCGATGATATTAAGCATTCGATGGTGGCATTATGGAAGGGTGATTATCTCTCGGTTAAGATAGATGAGAATTTGGTGAGAAAAGGAGTTTCTCACCTTCAACACTCTTTGATCGGCAGTTAACCTTTGCTCGGGGTGATACGCCTTACTCCTTGGACAATCTAACATCCAAACCGAGCGATTTGGGGTATTATCGGGGCATGGAATTTGATTCCGATTGGGAGAGGATACTATAATATTCAACTACCTTGCATGGACACCAGAGACAAGATTTTGGATAAAAGAGCTTGGGTTTTAAAACATGGTATCATGAGAGTGCAACGTTGGGTTAAGGGTTTCAATCCATACAAGGTTAACACTAATATGGCTCGGTATGGGTTCGAATATTTGAAATTCGATGGAATTCTTTCACCGAGAAATTATTCACGCTTTAGCTTCGCCTTGGGCACGGTTATTAAGTGGATGATCGCACGAGGAAGGGAACAATGTGTCACTATGCAATGGTTCTTATAGAAATGGACATGGCGAAAGGATGTGAAGAGTGCATTATGTTTGAGTCGGAAGGGCAAGTATTATTTGCTTCCCGAAATACGAACAATTACCCCTTTTGCTCCCATTGTGGTATTGTGGGACATTCTTTGGGAAATTGCAGAGTGGCTCCAGCGAAAGGGGACACCGAGAAAGTGGAATTGCATTCAAAGGCCCCGGGCGGCGGAAGCATGTTAAGTCCCGGAAGGGAATGGATTTGCAAGGGAAGAACAGGTGCATGAGGAGAACGATGAACTTGCTGATGTTGAAGGGGAAGAAAAAGAGTTAGAGGATCGGGTGAGACGGAACTTGAAGACTGATATACCACTAGAAGGGGAAAAACTTCGTGAGTTAGGCGAGTACATAGAATTTATTTATTCTCGAAATAAGGAAGCAAGGCTTTCTTCCAACTGTTTTGATGTGCTCGAGGGTTTGGAGGATGATGGGGTTGGCTCGCGGGATAAGGATGTTGAGCAAATGATGGAAGTTTTTCCCGGGAGGCCAACGATCAAGCCGCGGTTGACAAGTTGGGAGGCGGGTACTTCTTTTGATTCGTCTTTGAACTCGGGCAGCTCACTTGTTCATGCCTCTAAAGCTACTACCAAAAAAGGAAGAAACCGTGCTAAGACTATTTCTCGGGAATATAACTTGCGAAATAAATCTACACAGAGCGGAGTGCGGAATTCACCTCCTTATGATAACAAATACGTGATTACCTCAAATGCCGATACAGATGCACTTAAATCAATGCGAGCCGTGGCTTCTAAGAGTTGGGCGAGATATGTGTGAAGATGATTCACCGTAGTAGTAGGAATGGTGGAGCGGCAATGTGATGGAAATGAAAACATAGGATAGGTTTTGAAACTACTTTGTTTTTATATAGAGTTTCTCTTTCTTTAATTAGGGATTAAGTTTTTAACCTTAATTTTTAGATTTTAATGGGGTCTTGCCTCTAGATCGACGTGTGATCTTATGGTTTTTCTTTTCTTTTAATATAATAACTAATTAGACAAAATAATGAATAAAAATACAAAAATAGGGCCTATGAATTATGTCTATCTCTCTTGAAAAATTTTTTTAAGAAAATGGAGAATCCCTACTTAATCATACACAAACATTTATATGTAATTTTTATGCATAAAAAAATAGTGCAAATAAAAAAATGATTAACTGATTGAAAAATATATTTTGCTCCTTTTATATATATATATATATATATATATATATATATATATATATATATATATATTTGTCTTTATAATACCTAAAAAAATAAATATTTATTTCTATAAGGGCTAATAAAAATAACACACACTCCCTCCATCCTCCACTGTTAAGTTACACATTTGAAAATGTCACATATTTTAAAAAATATAATATTAAACATGTAATGCATGTTAAAGTGTGATTAGAAAAGAGAAAGAGAGAGAGAGAGATGTGGAGACACTCTTTGACAAATATAGAAATTGATAACTTAAATTTAGATGTCCGTTTTGAAAATTTTAGGGTGCTATACGTCAATGAAATGTCTGTTATATTTATATTTTATTATATATAATACCTGTAAAATATATATAAGCCACAATTTAAATATCATTATCAACTCGATAGATAAGTCCTTTAAAGAATTCTAATCAATTTAAAACAAATCACCCTGTCAATTTAAGTTATTATATAACAAAGTTCAAATGAAATAACACATAAGTTTTGTTCTTCTCTTCTTTTATGAAATGCGTGAGTCGTATAATGAAGTAGGAAGTAGGAACTAGTTTTTAATTTTAAGTTTAACTTTTAACTTATCTATTTCAATTAATTGTTATTTTAATCAATTAATTTTAATAGTTTCAATTAATTGCAAAAAAATCCCTTTAATTTTAAAAAATAAAATTATATTATATCGGATACGCGTATTCAAATTGAAACGCGTATCCAATTTTTTTAAATTGACGCGCACCCGCCCTCGGAGTATACGATCGCATACTATTGATTTTTTAGAATTTGTACATTATAGGTGCATGATAATAATAATAAAAATAAAATTTATCGTATGCACTTATTCACATAAGTGTTACTCATAAAATAATAAATAAAAATACAAAAAATTAAGCCCTATGAATTATGCCTATCCCACTTCAAAATTTTATAAAAAATTTACCCAAGAAAATGGAGAATCCCTGTTTAATCATGCACAAACATTTATATGAATTTTTATGCATAAAAAATTCATGAATTCTAATTGTGTCAGTTCGGGTCAAGAAAAAATAGTGCAAATAAAAGAAAAATGGAAGAAAACTTGTTTTACCCACTATCATAAGAAAAAAATATTTTCTACCCATCTACTTAACAAAAATATTTTATACTCACTTTTGGTAAAATATCTAGGAAAATTACATTTTCTTATAGAATCTTGTTCAATTTTACAAAAAGGTCAAAACACTATTTAGAACTTACCGTCACCTACAAGTTTTGAGTCATTTGACTAATTTGTCCCTACAAAAATTTACAAACAAATACAAAATTAACAAGAGCTGAAATATTAAACATTGGGTACTGTTTTAGCTGTCACATCTCGTCACTTACTTCGCTTCAATAACTTTGCGTTTGCCACCCTCGCTTCTTCATAGTCGGACTATGTTTCAAGGCCATCGTAGGTAAGCATGATTACCCAGTTGAATACACTTACCATTACTAAACTTTTTCCCAATTTGAATTCCCATAATTTTCAAATTTGTAGGGAAGCAATCTCTTTGAAACAACTCCAATATTATTTTTCGCGAATTCCTCATCGTCGAACACACCGCCCCTTGACTCCAGCCTCCTGTTCAAATGTAAGTGTTAGCCCATGGGTACAATGTAATCGATTGAATATTAGCAAACCCCAATTCCCGCATTCCACGGTTGTTTTTTCAATTCTAATTTTATAAGTAATTTATGGATAGTATTTCATTTCTTTGTGTCTTTGTAATGAATTTAGGGATCGAAGAGTTAATAAGAGAAGAAAAGATTTGGGGAAATCCAAAATTATAAAGTCTAACAGAACCCTAATGAAGGTGTGTTCTTTTTCTTTATTGAAACAAGCTACATGTATAGAAACCTTGTTGTTTTTGTATTTTAACCTCGTAACACTACTTTTTTTCCTTTCGTGTCTTGTATCGAAACAACGGCGATGAAGCCTCGAAAGAAAAAAATATTGGAAAAAAATTCAGGTAATAATTTCGTTTAAATGTTACAATTAAAAACTATATAAATAAAATTACATTTTTAGTTTGATTATTTGTGTGTTATTTTTATAGATTCGGAATGTGAATTTGTATTCAAGCGGTCACATATTGAATCCACTCAAGTCGGCTTGATCTTGAGAGTGACAATGATTTCGAGATGATGAGGAATCGATACTAGTCGGGAATATGATAAAAAAGTGAAGCGACCTCAAAAAAATTCCACTCCTTATTTTGGTATGTATTTTGCTTTAATTTAGCTTGAATTAGCTCCTTTCTAATTAAAAATGCCCTACCGATTAGATTCTTTTTTGGTAGATGATCCCAATATTAGTAGCTTGACCAACCACTTGTTACGGGAGCAATTTAAGGACTCGCATTAAAGAGATCGGTAGTCTTAAGTATGATGATCGTATTGTGTATGAGATTAAGAAGACTCATTTTTGTATTTGTTCAAGGCTATTCAGAATGTGATAAAAAGAGATTAATGAAGCGTTGTTGGAAATATGAATAGAATATAAGGGAGTTGATTTTGTGTTTTGATGAGGATATGGCCAAATTTGTTATTGGGAGCGAAGTTACGCCTATTTGTTCAAGGGACGTTCAACTTATTTTTGGTATTAGTGGTGGTGTTAGTCATATACCTTTGAAAGGTTCTACTTACTCTGTTACTCCTTGGGTGTCAAGGTGTTTTAGGAAGAAGCTATTGAAGGGAAGTGGGAAGTTAATTCTTTACAAACATGTTATTTATGAGAAGTTGAAAGATGTTCTTTCTATGAGATATGAAAATAGGGTTGTCGGCGTTGCACGTTTAACTTGCCTATACTTTCTAAGTTGTGTTTTAGCTCCCAATCTAAATGCCACAATTTCACCCCATATAACTGGTTTTGTTGAGAAGTTTGATGAAATTTGCAACTATGATTGGTGTGGTTATATTATTGAGATGTTGATTAATCGATTAAGGAGGTCTAAGACCATGAAAGTTGGTGGTCAGTATAATTCTTCTCCCATTAAGTTACCTAACTTTGTTTATTAGACTTTCTGTTGTATTATACTTCATTGTTAATTCTGATATTTTATATATATTTTTTCAAGATCTTGTATGCGAGCATACCAAAGTATTGTTAGACCAACGAATGAACAAGGTTTCCCTAGATTTCTAAAGTGGGACTTGAACGAACTTCAAAAGAAGTCGCTTAAAGTCGGGATATCGAGCTCATTTTGAAATATGTAAGCACTACCTATATCTTTATTTATTTTTCCACAATTTTTTATTTTTTTCCACTAATAATGAATATATACTTTCGTTGTATGCAGTACGGGTAACTAAGTTGAAGTCCAATAAAAGGAATAGATTAGTTTTAAAAAGTTGAAGGCCTTTTGGGAGGAAGAGAATCGTACTTAACCAACCATTTCGATGGAGATGAAGATGAAGATAATAATCAATCGATGATGAAGACGAGGACACCCCAATGGGTGATCGTAAGCGAGGATAATGAATCGAGGACAATGAAATTGATGATGAGGATGTTGCTTCTTTGTTGATCTTGGAGCCCAGGACTCTGTTCAAAATCAAACACCCGTGGTTCGAGAGGATACCAAGTTCCTAAATCTAATTAGAATACCCCTACAAAGTTTGTGAAAATAAATCGGCTAATTATTGGTGGTAGTAGGGAAAGTTGCCCGACCGATGATTGTCCCTGTGCAACGACCACTAATTCAGTCTTTTCTTCAATATACCAAGAGTGCGTTTAGAGATGTGAACCAATTTTCTCCAGCACATATTAAAGATGCATTTTTGGTTTATGCAAAACAATGGAGAAGATGGTGAAAAACAAAGTGCGAGAAAATGCATTGAGTATCTTTGTTTCTTATGGCATGTTGTCGGAGAATGTTCAATCGATTAAGGAGACGGAGTTTGAAGCTTTGAAGAACAAGGAGATAACGGAAAAGGATAAGGAGATTGTCTTTGCTCAAGAACCAAATGAAATTGCGGAATTTGAGTTTTTGATTTGAGAAAAGGACAAGGAGTTGGAGTTCTTTGAAGAACCAACTAAAAGATCGGGAGCAAGACCTAAAAAGGAGATGGACGCGAAAATGATGGATATTCTTACGAATACTAGGCTAGAGGTTTCCATCAAGTTCTCTCATTTAATAAAACAACGTGATGATGACATATCAAGGTTAAGGGAAGAGAATAATTATGCGAGGTTACGGGTTGAGAAGTTAAGCTCTGGTCCTTCTTTGGTAAAATCTGCCAAAATCCCTCCACTTTGACACATCTTGAAAGTCTGGAAAAACTTCATATCGTTACATTAGAGAATGAGAACACTGAAGAAGGAGAAAGCCGCCCTCCCGGATACTATTGAGACATATGAAACAATTGATTCATTCAAGTCCACCGATTGTCCAGCAGATTACCCCGGGAAAGTCTAAAAGGAAATCGGTAAAGTATCCAGGTAACCAAGTTCACTTGCCAAAAGGGTAAAAGAAAGAAGTACAAATGACGATCGCAAAGCTCTTGCAGTTTCTCCACAACTAAAGACGCGTGAAATTGTTGAGATTCATGAAGGAGAGAAAAGAACTAAAAAGAAAGCGATGCAAGGCGTCCAAGCCCGTGAAGCGTGTTTTTGATGAGTCTTTTGATCTTTGTTAGAAAAACAAATCAAGATATAAGGGACGCTTCAAAAACACCTTGAAAATGAAGGAGGCAGGTAACATATCTTATATCCACTTCTAAATCATAGAATACTTTTTTCATAATGTGGTCTATTTACTTATTTTTTTGTTGTTATTTTTGCGGTAGGGTTCTATTTGAGGGTCGAATGCTTTATCTTATGTTACCGTGAAGGACATGCTTTGTATTTCACGGCACGGCGTTTCTCCACCAATGTAAGTACATTTTTAATTGATGTCATGTTTATAATTTTGTGACCGACAATATGCAATAATGTTTCATTGTTAGGTAATTGATTCGTAGGCGAGATATTTTGCTAATCATTCACGAAGAAACTATATTTGCTCGAGAATACTATTGTTTTTCTTGCAAATTCTTTGGGCATAGTCAATTTTTTTCTTTGTAAACCTAAGATTTGACTTCTCTTTATCCAACTTCTTTATATATATATATATATATATATATATATATATATATTTATATGAATTTTTGTGTACCATCTTTTGTTTTTGTAGGACCTTATTGCACGTAAAACCCAAACATACGTAAAGCTTTAAGATTGAAGCAAGTGGGTCAAAATCACATTCGATGTTTCCTTTACTAGTAAAGAAAAATGGTCAATCTTCTAAAAATTTAGGAGATCACTTTGGACCCTCTTGTATCTGGATGTTGAGAATAGTATTTGGATTTTTAAATTCCATGCGTCCAAGGAGGAATTTTGATAAAGATCCTCATTTGAATGGAGCAATGTTAGTGGTGAGTAATTCTTCAATATTTAGCATTATTTTCTATGTGTATTATTGAATGCGGCTTTATGTTAGTTAAAAGCATGCAATAATATTATGACGGATTACTCATTATTTATGATATAATATGTAATTTAATTTATCATCCGTGATTTAGCCTAATGAAAATTTTTGTTCGTTATACCATGTCTACACCTTTTTTACAAGCTATGATTTAGCCTAATGCAATATTGTTACAAGGTGTTATTTAGCCTAATGGAATGGAGTTAATGGTTTTTTCATCCGTGATTTAGCCTAATGCAATAGTGTTACAAGCTCTTATTCATTTACAATTACCATGGTACTGTTACTATTATGGATTAATTTTGAAGTATCATTTTAATATATTTTTAATATTATTGTTTCTAATACATTTTCTTTTTTTTTTTTTTGGGTATATTTTCTTTTCGGGTTGAATATGTGGAAGCAAAGTGACACAGGTCTTTCGAGAAAAAAATTAAACACGGCTTGTTGAAGGGTCCGTTGAAACTTCCTCAATCCGTTCCTTGTCCCCAGTAGTGTTGACTCGAGTTGATTGTGGTGTTGTTGTATGTCATAACATTGAATCTTTAATTCTTCGTCAACCTTTAAAAGTGGGAACTTTATCTAAGAGCAACCTCGGAGATTATAGAGCCAAGATGGTTTCTTGGTTTGTGAACCCCGGAACTATTGATTCTTGAGAAAGTCCATAGTTATTAGACTTTTAAAGACATATTTGTATTTAAAATTTAATAATAGTATTTCGAGATAATGTGTTTTGTGGTATCATTCTACATGTAAACTGTACTAGATAATATCTTCCTTTACGGTGGTTAAATATTATAGTTGTTTTATGAGATTTGTACTTGTAACTTCATCATTGTACATTATATTTGTACACTGCGTTTTCTATTTGTACCCACTGTTTTCGAATGAACATGTACATCCAAACATATACATGTTTGTTGCGGCCAATCTGTTCTTTTTGACATGGTTGTATACCTTATCTTTGGGTTTACACATTTGTACATTTGTCTGTACATTTAATATTGCAAATGTACAATGAATTATATACCATATAAAGAACATTAGTATGAGTACACTGTTATATACCAACGTAAACAACTATGATTATATACCATATAAACAACATGTTATATTAAATATCAAGATATATTACACATTAAATATCAATCTAACATACTTCTAATACTAATATACTGCTTTTTTTTTTAAACAGACTAACATTAACAAAAAGATTACTTTTTTCAAGTACAAAACAACATACTAACAGATACCTATTGCCCAAGCATGTTTGTGAGGCACTCCAAACTACGAATTATGGCAAAGTGCGTAGAAAAGCCATACTCAACATCATTCCTTCCCGGATGGCGGAAAACTTTATTCTTCATATCAAAGACCACAAAGATTCCAGTCGGTTCTAGTCGGAACATTATCCTCTCATTTTGATCTTTCATTAACCGAACTGGATGAATCCCCATGTAAGGACCACCATGTGGAATTCTCAAATCAACATCAAAAGTATATTTTCTCCATGATGCATGAACCTTGTATTCATGCATTATCCAAATTTCCATTGCTATAAAAGATACGGCCAACGAAGAATAAACCACAAGTCTATCTTCATCAATCCCCCAAACTCAATTTTAGATGAATTAGTGACTTCATTCGATAACCGAATAAAATCAAAAGTTTCGTCTTTACAGAACTCGTAATCCCGAAATGTATGCTTTATAATGTGAAACCAACCGGTGAATATTACTCGCAATAAAACATGGTGGCTTCCACATAGGAAAATCATAGGGGTAAGGAACACCATTATGCCATCGATTTTGTGAGGTGAAAAAACCTTAGTCTCGGAATAAAAATCTCTAGAATTGAACAATGCCAATCTAAGAATCTTATAGTCATGAGTTCTCGAATCATACCCAAGCCAAAATAAACATATGCAAATTTTGATTTAGGAGGGAACTCTATTGGGGTAGTAGGGATGTTCATTGTATCACCATTCATTGGATTTTTAGAAAGAACTCATCCCTTATTGAACAATACAGACTAACCCGTTACAGTGTAGCAAGATAATTATATTCTTTGTCTCCATCCATGAGCACCCTTGTGTTGGCCATCGTTCAGTGGCGACGGCTCATAAGAAAGCGGAGAAAAGCCAAACTCCTTTTGAAGGAGAAAGTAAATGCGGTTCTTCCTCCTCATTTTGCACGATGCTTTATTGATTAGTGTGAAAATTGCATGATTATTGTGTGCTTAATTGTCTCAATTTGATATCATTTTCATGTTAATTCACATTTAATTGGCTAATTGTATTTAATTATTTGATTTGATCTTTGAGTGTTTAATTTGTAGATTGAGGCCAATTTTGAGTGCAAATTGATGACACTTGTTGTATTCAAATCAAACGAGCAATTGCATGGATAGAAAGAGAGCCGAGAGACGAGCGCAATGCAAAAGAATCAGGTCATTCGGAGTTCGTATGAAGGAGATACGGTCGAACGAAGTTGAGACGGCGAAAAACACCAGAGTCACATACACCCTTCGAATCAGCGAATACACCCAAAACCCATCCACCCAGCACATCCACCATTTTGATGAGTTCACCCATTGTCTTCTTCAATGAGATACGCACCATCGCGCACCCCCAAATCATCAGATCTGCAACAATCATCAATCAACCACCACAATCTACCACAATTCACCGATAACCCACCACCATCGCCGGCGTATTCACCATCACCGACGCAACTAGCGCCAATCATCGGCGCCGTCGTTCCAAATCCGTAACAGCCCATCGCGATTCATCGCCGAACCGCCGCTGCTATACTCACCTCCGATCAGTCGCCATTGAAACCATCGTCGACTCTCAACCCCCTCGCCGCCGCACAGCAGCCCTTCGTCCACCATCAATCATCGCAAACTCAGAAGCGCCGTCGCGACGCGGTTCAGCGCCAATCGCGCAGCCCTCGATCTTCACCCATCCGAGGCGTTCTTCGTCCGAGCCGAGGCGATTTGTTACGAACCACGACTTATCTACGGTGAATTCACGAATTCCTCGACTCAGGTCGGCGAGAATCCGGTGGTGCAAATGAATTTGCAGAGAAGAGCTTTCAATTCAATTTTTATTAAAAGCTGATTGGAAACTTTTACAGAGTATTTATCCATATAAATCTTCTAGATAAATTCCTATCCAATCTAATATGCATTTGGACTTAAGAAAAAGATGTCTTCTGCCTCTTATTTTCGGACAAAATATTTCGAAATATATGTACGATTTCGGATAGAATTTATCGAAAGTAATGCATCTTTTCAACCAAAATTTATCAAAATCCGACTAATTTGTCCTATTTCGACTAAACTTTTATAACAATAAAATAGAGGAACACATCCAAAATAACAACAAAACATAACACATCCAATTTTAGAAAATCCAAAGTATCAAGTCAAGTTTACACTTTCATAGGTTCCATCCAAATTTAACACAAGTTCAAAAAAATAACATAATATCAACGAAACCATAATATCAAGTTTAACAAAACATAACACGAATTATATCCCAAGTCATGTATCGTCTTCCCCTTCCCCTTCCTCTACTTTTGCCTCTGCCCCTACATTTGCTTGTGCTTGTGCCTCTTGAAGAGCTAGTTGATGATCGTACTTGATGCAGTCCCTGGAGAACTTTACATGCAACTTCCATTGTTTCTCCAAATTCCTTCAATGCTCGGTGAATTTCCACACCTCCATCTCTCCACTAATGGAACCATCATCCTTTGTGCTACACTAATCATAAGCCATGCATCAGATACATATGTACATTATATTGTTTCATACATACATATGTACAATAAATACATTTTTAAATATATATGGCTCATAAATTCCAATTTGGCACAACATAGTTTTTTCATTAAACAAACAAAATGTACCAAAGAAAATCATTTCCACTTAACGAGGCATTTCATCAAACACATAGAGGCTCCATTAACAAGCATTATTTAGTGTCATTAACAAGCAAAATGTATAAAAAAATCATTTCCACTTAATGAGACATTTCATCAAACACATAGAGGGCTTAATTAACAAACATTATCTAATCTCATTAGCTTAAAGCAAAATGTATCAAAAAAATATATTTAAGCTACAAGAATTACATCGCACACATAGGGTGCATCATTTTTGCAACGTAAAAAAAAGAAAAAAAGAAGAAAGAAACCTAACCGGTGGTTTCAGGGTCGTCGACTCGGCGGTGGTGGGTGGCATTTTCATTCTTCTTTCTTCTTCTTTGTGTTCGTCCAACAATTTCTTTTCTCTCTGTGAACTTCTCGGTCTTCCAATGAGTCATATACGTCTAGATGAGTGTACCATAAAATTGAGGAATGAAGGGAAATTAGAATTAGGGGTAATGTAGGGAATTAGGGGGTGTGTATCTAATAATTTAAAAAAAAATGGTGGGTAGATCTATAAAGTGGGTAGATCTAATAATGTTGGAGGTGTAGATAGTCCGGGCCTATTTAGAATTATGTATTGGGCCTCTCATTTATTTATGCTTCTTCACCCATGCTTATTAATTGAATTCTAACTTTCCTCCGGTGCTTGACTTGAGCCTTCGCCGTATATCGTTCCTTCATTGCCGTGCTCCTAATCCTTGCTCGACGGCTCGCTTATAGGCATTCTTAAGCCCACGTGCTTCTTCCGCATCATTCCTTCCCTCTTCGAGAATTTCCTTGTCCTCAAGGATGAATTCGGGAAATCTTTCTCTAATCACGTCCAAACTTTCCCAAGTTGATTCCGACAATGGCTTAACGACTCCCACTCGATTAGAACTTCCCATCGGAATCGTCCACTCCTCTTAATCTGTCGGTACTCTCGCTTTCTTTGAGTCGATTAATAAAATCCCATCAAAGTGCCACACAGAGACGTCCCATAGCTATTTCCCCATCTCCAAGCCGCTGCTTGATTGTTAGGCGTGGACTACAGGATGGATGTGGGCATCATCTAGTAAGCCGATTTTGTATGCTACTTCTCCGACTTTCTCGATCACCTGAAAAGGTCCATAGAAAGCGACTACCTAATTTATAAAGTACCTTCTCGGGAAATTGATTGTTTCTGTAGGGTCTTAACTTGAGATACACCCACTCTCCAACTTGAAAATTTTCTTCCGTCTCGCTTTTATCATCTGCTCTTTCATCCTATTGATGGAGGCCCCCAAATTTTCCTTAAGTTCCTTCAAGACGAGTCCCTTTCTTGTAATTCTCGGTCAACTTCTGCGTTTGGCGAATCTCCGATTGGATAACTAATCAACCGTGGAGGAGCTCGGCCATAGACTATCTCAAAAGGTGTCCGCTTTATCGATTCATGATATGTGGTGTTATACCGATATTCGGCCCATGGTAAGAATTCTTCCCATCGCCGCGGATTTGTTATGGACAAAACAAAGTGCAAATATTGTTCTAAAGTCCTATTTGTCACCTCGGTTTGGCCGTCGGTTTGCGGGTGATAGGCCGAACTCATTGCCAACTTCGTCACTTGCATCTTGAAGAACTCTCTCCAAAAGTGGCTGATAAAGATGCGATCCCGATCTATAATAATGGATCTTGGTGGGCCATGCGGTCGAATAACGTATTCTACGAACAATCTTGCAATCGACTTGGCGGTGTAGAGGTGAACGAGTGGTATGAAGTGTGCATATTTGGATAGCCGATCCACTACCACAAGAATTCCGTTGAAGCCATTTGACAAGGGAAGCCCTTCGATGAAATCCATTGTAAGGTCCTCCCAAATATGTTCGGGCACCGGCAAAGGTTGGAGTAACCCACCGGGTTTCCTAGAATCACTCTTAGCTCGTTGACACGCATCGCATTGCATAACAAACTGCCGTACTTCTTGCTTCATTCTCGGCCATGTAAATGTATTTGCAATCCGATTCCATGTTCGGTAGATGCGGAATGCCCTCCGTACTCTAGAACAATGAAAATGCTCAATTAGTTTCGATCGTAAAGAATTTTCGATAGGAACCCACACTTTACCTTTAAAGAATAACATGTTATCTCTCCATTCATAATCCTCTGCGTCTTCTTCTTCATTGTTTTGAATTTGTTGTTTCTTGGTTAGTACCTCTGATCAATTTGTGTGGATTGTCTAATTTCCTCCCAAATTGACCATATAGGTCTGTTATTGCTTGAAGTTCTGCACGTCACTTCTTCTTGATAAAGCATCTGCAACCAAGTTACGCCTCCCGGGTCGGTATTCAATCTCAAAATCATATCCCATTAATTTCGCCACGAATTTCTGCTGCTCCGGTGACGATTCGTTGTTCAGGTAGATGTTTGAGGGGTTGTTGATCCGTTACAATTTTGAATCTGCGTCCTAAAAGGTAAGGTCGCCATAATTGAACCGCTTCAATTACCGCCATCATTTCTTTAACGTACACCGACCATTCCAACTTTTTTGGCCCCAAAGCTTTGCTCAAGAATGCAAGTGGTCCCCCTTTTGAATCAACACAACTCCAATACCTTTATCACTAGCATCGGTGTATTTCAAAAAAGAATTGAAATCGAGTAAAGCTAAAGCGGGTGTTTTCACCATTGCACCCTTTAACCTTTCGAAAGCATGTTCACTTTCATGACTCCATTGGAAATTGCCTTTCTTTGTCATGGCGGTAAGTGGCTTTGCGATGCTTCCGTAATCTTTTACAAACTTTCGTAGTATCCCGTAAGCCCGAGAAAGCCCCGTAGTTCTCACACGCCCGTGGCTTCACCAATCTGCATTGTATGGATTTTAGTTTGATCGACGGTGACTCATTCTGCCGAGATTACATGCCCCAGATATTCTACTTCGGTGGCTCCAAATACACACTTACTAGGTTTCACTCGAAAGCGATGTTGAGCTAATATATCAAAAATCGCTCTAAGGTGTCGCAAATGATCGTCCCATGAATTGGAGTATACCAATATGTCGTCGAAAAATACTAAGACAAACCTTCGCAAATGAGCTTGGAAAATAGTATTCATTGCTCCACTGAAAATAGATGGAGCATTGCAGTACTGAGCGGCATGACGAGATACTCGTAGTGGCCGTGGTGGGTGCGAAACGCCGTCTTGTAAATATCTTCATCATGCGGACGAATTTGGTGATATCCTCGCCTCAAATCAAGCTTTGAAAAATATTTGGCTCCTCCCAATTCATCTAACATCTCATCTATCGTAGGTATAGGGAAACAATCTTTTATGGTTGCTTTGCATTGAGCGCCCGATAATCGGTGCAAAATCGCCAAGAGCCATCTTTCTTTTTTACTAGGAGTACGGGTGATGAGAAAGGGCTGGAACTTGGCACGATTAATCCATTGTTGAAAGCATGTCCTGTACTTGTCGTTCGATTTTTTCTTTTGGCGGTGGGCATAACGATATGGGTGAGCGTTCTTGGTCGGGACTCGTTCTTTAGTGGGATACGGTGATCGAATTCCCTCTTTGGTGGTAATCCTTGAGGTTCTGCAAGACAACCCAATAGTCGTTTAGTATGTGTTGAATTTCTTTATTGGTATTACTGTAGGTGTCTCCTTAGGTTGTTGAACCGATTCTCTTTTTATGATATAGCGGCTTCCTTTGCGTATCAACCGTTCCATGCTTTTCAATCCGATTTCTCGGGTTTGTCCCTCTCCGTTCTTTGTTAACGTCACGACTCCGTCCCCACCGGAATTCCATAGTTCCCTTCGAGTAGTCGGTGATCACTCTCCCTAATCTTTCAAGCCACTGTACCCAGTACAACATCCAATCCCGAAGGCGGTGCAAATAAATCGCGAGATATCACAACTCCTTGAATCTTTATTGGCACTCCTTGATACGATTGATCACAAGTTAACTTATCACCACTTACTACTCTAACTTGAAAAGGGTCAATCGGTGTGGATGTTAGTGCCAATTTTCTTGCCATATCTTGATTAATGAAATTATGAGTCGACCCATTGTCGATCAACACAATTACCCGTTTAGTCTTTATCCAAGATTCAAGTCTCATTGTTCTTGGCCCGCGTACTTGCCATTGCGTGCACCGAAATTTCAACGTAGTCATTTTTCGGTTTCTCTTCTTCATCATTGGACTCGATGGGTTCGATGAGGAATGCCTGTTTAATCTTGCATCGGTGTCCAGTGTAAATTGCTCATCGCAATTAAAAGCAGAGGCCCTTCTCCCTTCTTTTTGAAGCTCATCCCGGGGTAATCGTTTTACCCCTGGTGGAACCGGTTTTGGATTTCCCCCTATTGAGCACGGGGTTGAGTTATCCCCCTTCACGCGAGGGACCTATTGGTGGTGCCCCTATTCGCCTTACGATTGGGTTGGCCATTTCTTTTAGTTGCTGTAAGTGTTCATCTCGTAATCGAGCAATGTCAATTGCTTCGTTGTATGTTTTGGGTCGGTAAACTCGCACTTCAGAGGCTAATTCGGCTTTGAGACCGCCCACGAAAGCTCCGACTAACGCCTTTTTCTCGCCAATCGTGAACCCGGTTGGCTAGGCGTTCAAACTCCTTTTGATATTCTCGTAGTGTTCCCGTTTGTCTTATGTGAGAGAGTGCTTCATCAAAATTTGTATAATCGGAGGGCCCAAATCTATTCATCAACTCTCTTTCAAAATCTTTCCATCGGATTATCCTTCCCTTTTTCCGATACACCCTTCCAATCCACCGCCACCACACGTTAGCTTCTCCTCAAGGTAATAGGCGGCCATAACGTACCTTGTCGGTTGGTAATTTCATGGAGGTTAAAATATTGGTTTACTCTGCTTAACCGGTGGTGGATCGAGTCGTCGAGCGTCGGACACGTCAATTTGGGCTTCCCACGCCAACGGTCCTTCCCTTTCCCCTTTCCCCTTTTCCCTCCTTGTCTTCTTCATTCAAGAGGTGGATTTCTTCCGATTTATTGCCGGAATCGGATGATTCCTCTATGGAAGATCTCGACCGCTTCTTCCGGGTTTTCTTTGCGCATCTCTTTCCAAAGCATCCTCTCAATCCTAGCGACTCGCGCCATTCCAACTTCTATTTCGGCAAATCTTGTTTCAAGACTCTCGATTCGTTCTCGGTGGTGGCGGCCATTGTGTTATTTCTTCTTTTTTTTTCTTTCCGTCGTGATTCGCGGTGTCTCTCAATGAAAGCACCAATTTGTTACGAACCACGACTTATCTACGGTGAATTCACGAATTCCTCGACTCGGGTCGGCGAGAATCGGTGGTGCAAATGAATTTGCAGAGAAGATTTTTCAATTCAATTTTTATTAAAAAGGCGATTGGAAACTTTACTGAGTATTTATCCGTATGAATCTTCTAGATAAATTCCTATCCAATCTAATATGCATTTGGGCCTAAGAATATTTAGAATTATGTATTGGGCCTCTCATTTATTTATGCTTCTTCAGCCCATGCTTATTAATTGAATTCGACTTTCCTCGGTGCTTGACTTGAGCCTTACCGTATATCGTTCCTTCATTGCCGTGCTCCTAATCCTTGCTCGACGGGCTCGATTATAGGCATTCTTAAGCCCACGTGCTTCTTCCGCATCACGATTCTACAACTCGATCCGAGCCCTCACACGAACCGAGTCGAGGCAAATGATGAGGAACAGAATGTTAGGCCAAGAAATCAACTCGGTTCACGCCTTCTGCCTCGACCCGAGTGCTTTCCCAACCGAGTTGAAGGCGTGAATGGCATTCAGATTTGTAGCGTTTATTTTCTCAAATTTTTCATATTTTCGTGGTCTTTTTGCAATATTTTGAAATTACTCCTAAACCCCACTATATATATTTATATATCTCATTCTCGATTTTCTAAAGGGAGAGGATTCACAATCCCACACAATTAGATAGAAAAACACACACACTCCTCACCTTTACATACACACACTAGCTTAGATTAGTTAATTGCCTTTAAATTTCCATAGATTAGAATTTAATTTTCATTGCCCAATAGTTACTTAGCTTAGATATCTAGTTTACTTCATTGTAATTTCAATTTCGAGCAAGGATTGAAGGATTTTGTAGAATTGGCAAGTTTAATTCAAGTATTGAAGAATCAAGGTGTATTCCTTCCTATCTATCTTTTATTTTTCTGCCAAGTTATGGATTTCTTATTTTCACTCTTGATTGCTATGGGTATTGTTGAATTGATGATGATTGACTAGATCCTTTGGTGCTTGGGTGTGATGATCCATTGATGACTTGATTATGGTGTTGATGTGATTGGATTTCCTTGTTGTGAGGGATTGATTATCCCTATGTGCTTTGCGATTTGATTGCTTGATTGAAGTTTTGATCCTTTGCTCATTGATTTAATTTGCTCAAAGAGATTTGGTTTATTAAATTGATGCTTAGGTGTTAGGCTTGGTTTTGGTGATAGAATTCAATATTGGATTAACGCAAGGAGACTTGGTTAATTTTCATTAGAACTACATAGGGATACGTAATTGCTTGATCGTGAATTGAGTGATTAGTGAAGGAGCTTAGAGTGTCGTCTCTAAGACAATCTACGTGTTTTCTTGTGTGTTCTTCCTAGGCTTATCCAGTACATTTGAGTGCTTCTTTCGTGATTGACCTTATCTCTCTCTCGCATGTGGTTATCCGGTTGTGTTTGATCCATGATCGATGATTCTTTAGTGAATTGCACCCGAGCACTCACTTCTCCTTGATATTTGTCTCGTGTTACTTGCTTTCTTGTTTAATTGCTTTTTATTTGATTGCTCTTTTAGTTAATTGTTCTTGCTTGTTTGTTGGTTTTAATTGTTGATCTTAGTTTATAGCATAATCCCGTGTTTGGCTCGATAATTCCGAAGCTTGTAGTTCTAGGGATCCTTGCTCTCCTAATTCTCGTGGGTTCGATAAGCTGGTTGGTCGAAATTATTTACTACGATAAAATGACGACAATCAGCTATTCCCTTTGAAAATACCTGTTTTCAATTACTGAACTTCCACGATTTGTTGATAATCTTCAATTTCGTCAATGGCTTTGCATTGATTCTTGATATGATATCGGACATAATTTAAATGCGGGAATACCGTCCCTCCCAAAGTAGGTAGTGGCTCCATGATTGCGTTCTTCATTGAATCGAAATGTGATTTTGTAGTTGTTCATTTTCGTTATGTATAATGAATGAAATAGACAGAAAACCCTAGTCTTTTATAGATTGTAAAATGGAGGGAATTAAATGGAAGGAGATGACGATCGGGGAGGTGCAATAAGGCGGGAAAAATTGTGTCTTTTCCTAGGTACATAGATGATCATTTTAGAGTATGTATTACCTATTGATGTGACTATACTGAGATTGTACAATCTTTGGATTTTTCTTTTTCTTTTTATTATTATTAAAATTAAAAAATCGTCTGAATTTTTAAATAATTGAAACTCAAATTCTACTATCATGTAATATTAATATTTTTATTCTTCATATATTACAATTTTAAATGATGTGAACAAATCTTCTTCCAATAAAAAAATTATTCATGTGCATGTACAATATCAAATGTACTTTTATGTTATTTTATCTTATTATTATTATTATTATTATCGCAAATAGTTTTTCAGATATTATTAAAAATTACACTAATAATTTACAAGTTTTTTAATGTCAAACTTCCAGAAATTTTAAAAATTAATTTATTTTAGAAAAGATGATAATGTAAATATATGAAGGTAACATTTTTAATTAAAAATTATAACATATAAAATAGATTTTAAAACAATTTTAATGATTTTTCACCCCCATGTGTTGTACGTCACTTTTTATATGGGGAAGGTGGGAAATCAAAAATAATCTATTTCTAAAAGTCTAGTACAATCATTTTCCTCCTAAATTGGAATATGTGAAAATACCAATTCAACCGATAATCAATAAAGTCCAGAGTTAGATTTTGATTTTCCCTTTGTTGCCTAAAATAATAATAAATCTATCTTACGAAAACTTAGAAACGCAATTGTTAAATATATACAAATTAATGATATTTTAATATACTTCATTACATTATATTTACACATAATTTGATATAAATGTACAATATGTAATACACTTGTATTTTTAACTACAATAATGCACATGCTTAATAAATAATACTCCTCCGTCCAGGAGACATTTGCACACTTTCCCTTTTCGTCCGTCCCACACTCATTTGCACATTCCTAAAATGGTAATTTTATTTTAAGTCTCCACCCTCAAAATATACACTTATTTACACTCATGCCATTACTAAATCTACACTATTAAAATTAATTATTACACTTAAATTAATTAATCGGCCTTTTAGTTTATTACCCTAATCATTGACACACCATTAGCCCAAATAACCAACCCAATATCATCAAACCCTAATATCTCACCCCAATATCAAGAACACTCTCGAATCTGCCCCCAAACCCCACTCTCAAGAACACTCTCGAATCGCCTCTCAAGAACACTCTCGAATACACCCTACTCCCAAGAACACCTGCTGCCTCTCTCTCTCTCTCTCGATCGATCTGCCTTCTCTCTCGATCGATCGATCGATCTGCCTCTCTCTCTCTCTCTCTCTCTCTCTCTCTTTCGATCGATCTGCCTCTCACTCTCTCTCTCGACCGATCTGCCTCTCACTCTCTCTCTCGATCTGCCTCTCACTCTCTGAAAACCCTAATCGCCGTAATAAAAAAACCCCTAAATCGATCCGATGGAGAGTGTACTTGATAGTGGAAAAATCGAATCCATGGATGATCGTGGTCGACGATCATCCCCGATTCATTGTCGCCGTCTCTCTCGGGAGGCTACGGTGGCGTGTCTTCGCCGATGGGTCTCGATGAGGAGGTTACGAGTGGCGTATCTTCGCCGCCGTCTCTCTCGAGACGAAACTCCACTAGATGAAAGCTTTGTGAACGAAACTCCACTAGATGAGTCTATTCCCTTCTTCGATGAAGAAGACCACGAGGCTATGAAAAAAGCGAATTCGGTTGCGAGATGGCCATGGAGGCGAACGTTCTAAGAAATACTTTTCTGGAAGCACTGGAAAATCATTTCCCCTTGTTGCACTGAGTTATATCTTACCTTGTTTACTTACCGCATGCTATCGATTGAAAGTGCTTATTCGAGAGTGTTCTTGTTATTGGGGATTTAAATTTTTGTCGATGGTAATTGATCTTTGGTATATTTGATTGTATATCGATGGTAATTGATAATTGATGTTGGTATATTTGATGGTATATCGATGGTAATTGATCTTTGGGATATTTTATCTTTGGTATATTTGATGGTATATCTGATGGTAATTGATCTTTGGTATATTTGATGATGGTATGTCGATGGTAATTGATCTTTGGGATATTTTATCTTTGGTATATTTGATGGTAATTGATCTTTGGTATATTTGATGATGGTATATCGATGGTAATTGATGCTTTGGGATATTTTATCTTTGGTATATTTGATGGTATATCCGATGGTAATTGATCTTTGGTATATTTGATGATGGTATGTCGATGGTAATTGATCTTTGGGATATTTTATGCTTTGGTATATTTGATGGTAATTGATCTTTGGTATATTTGATGATGGTATATCGATGGTAATTGATCTTTGGGATATTTTATCTTTGGTATATTTGATGGTATATCTCGATGGTAATTGATGCTTTGGTATATTTGATCTTTGGTATATCGATGGTAATTGATGCTTTGGTATATTTGATGATGGTATATCGATGGTAATTGATCTTTGGTATATTTGATGGTATATCGATGGTAATTGATCTTTGGTATATTTGATCTTTGATATATTTGATGGTAATTGATGCTTTGGTATATTTGATCTTTGATATATTTGATGTATTTTCTCGAGGGATTGCATATGTTATGAATTTCTTGATTAATGTAATGTCACCACTAAAGTTTGCAAGCCTAGTTTAGGGGACTTTTTCTATCATGATAATTTTAGATTAAAGTCACCACTAATTTTGCAAGCCTAGTTTAGGAGACTTGTATGCTTATCTTGACTTATATGCAATCCCAATGATGAATTAACCCCAATGATGAATTTATTTACGAGGAAGCGCCCTTATGATCATCCCTTATGATTGAATGTAATCCCAATGATGAATTTATTTATGAGGGATCTACCCACTTATGAATGAATTGCCCCTTATGATTAATCGCCCTTATGAATGAATCCGCCCCTTATGATTAATCTTCCCCTTGTGAGTAATCTGCGATTTACGCATTAAAACTTTCATTATAAAAATGTATTCATTGCATAAAAACTTTCTGCATTAACTATTTTTGCATAAAAACTTCATTACATTTCATTACACAAAAGCTGCATTTAAACTTCATTGCATATGTTTACAGCCTAAGCAAAAGAACACATTTTTCATATGTTTATCTTGTAAACATAATCAAAAAGTAGTCAAAAAGTACCCCAAATCATCTATACATACCCCAAATCATGCATTAGTTGATCAATGTTGTATGCTTCTCATTCAATGCGATTGTGAGCAATTAAGTGGTCAATGCTTTCTCTTACTAATGTCTCATCAACCTCTAGAGTAGATGGCGGTATGCCTTGCTGATTAAGCTTGCTTTGCCCATGTGTGGCACATTATATGTATTACGCCCTTGCACCTTCATTATTTCAACCATACAACTCTGTAAAGTCGGGAACACATTGTTAAGTGCAATGTGTTCTAACCTTTCATAAGAAAGCATAACATTTTTGCATAGATCATCCACATTATAACTTGATGTATCAACTTGCAAAGACCGAATGGCCCTAAACCACCCTAAATCATTAACATTAGTGTCGGGTGAGTTAGTGGTTGACAAATTAATTGAGCGTTGAAACCATCGATGATGCGTGACTCTAAATTCTGGATCATTATTGCGATGTGTGGTTTTGCATTGTCGTGTTAGATGATAATGTCTTTACTTACATGTTGTGGCTACTTTTCCTTAATTGCTTTGGTATAATCTGTGAAAATGGTTAATGTCACCAATTTGTAATGATTATTGTGAGCTAAATGATGATTAATTTCGATAGTAATCTGCCACAACACATTTTGGAGACTTAACTTGAAAATAAATTCAATTCTTGTCACTAATGTGATGTGGTATAATGTCATGCAATATCAAAACACATTTTGGAGACTTAACTTGAAAATAAACTAGATGATGATGTATTTCGATAGTTTGGGTGTTTACGATGAACAAGGCGGTGTTTGATGACATCCTTGGTGATTGAATCAATTGATTTAGTCACCGGGGTGCCTCTCACCCTGTTCTTGCTATTCCTTTTTGTTGGAACTTTTACGTGAATGGAAAGATGCCGATCTTTCCATCAAAGATCGATGTCCCTTCACTTGAATATTGTGGCCTTGCAATCGCACTCATGAACATGACTTTGGGTATAAATCTCTTACTTTTGCAAGATCTATGTGGCTCGATTCTCCTGGGACCGGGTAGTATCTCTCATTGGTTCTTGTCATATAAAACCATTTTTTCATCAATGTGTATCACATTATGCATTGTTTGAAACTTGATGTTATTGGCTTGCCTATCAACTTGCAATGAGCAGATGCTATACTTGAGCCTTAGCGGCTTATTTGCAGGTATAAGATCGGGTTTTATGGCATTGGTGTGTGGTCTTATAACACCATTTTTGGCCCACCTCGCCTACTTGCTCTTGCTAATATTTAACTCCTTGGCTAGCCTTCTAATTGTGCTCCTTTTCTCAAATGGTATGGACTTCATTAAATCGAATCTAGCATTACTTAATTTTTTTGAGCTATAGACTTACCAAGTTTATTTGATGAGAACATGATTGGAACTCCTTCTAACTCTTGTTTCTTTGCAGACTTCCCAAATGTTCCGAATAGTCCTCCTACTAACTCCAAATGATGTTGCAACTTCGTCTATTTTGCCCCTATGAATAACTCCTTGGTACTATTTCCGATGAGGAACTGGGCAATTGAATTTTTGTGCGATGGAGTGAGATTTGGCCCTCTTTGAAATTCACCATATTTATGAGCTTTCAATTTATTTTTGTTTGTAATGAATGCTTGGAATTTATGGTTGTATTTATATCTATGTACTTCTTGTTTTGGAGGGTTTTTAACATTTGTAATTTTTGACCATGTCGGCATTTAATCTTTGTGAAAACCCTGTAATAGGAGGGAAGAAATTAGGAGGAAAAGCGTAATTTTTGTATGAGCAATTTGGTACATGTTTACTTTATCTTGTTGCAGCAATTTTTATGAGTTTTTCAATTTTTTTTTTTACTCGTAGGGGCCGAAAATTTTGGGGGAAAAGGGGAGGAAAAATTAGCTCCTTAATCCTTCCTCTAATTCTCCACGAGAATTGTCTACAATACCCCTTTGAAAAGTCAACAAAACTACACAATCTTCACTTTTCTTAATATGTGTGCCCACAAAAGTGTGCAACTTAGTCGGGACGGAGGGAGTATATAAAGTGTTTCTATCCGTTACGCATAAATTAAATTTATATGTTATTTTTAAAATAACATATAGCCGATTACAAATAAAACCAATTGAAATACATGTTAGTCATCTATAAATAGTTCGGGTCATTGGTTAAAGATTATCTTGATATTTCAAAATCGTAACCATGTCCTCTAGTAGTAATTTCAAATTCAATGATACCTATATAATGTATAGAAAATCAGTTTGTCGGGTTTGTTTATCACCAACAACAATTAAATTATCTGAAACTTCAAGAAATCCCGGAAGATTGTACTACCACCGTGATATACACGATTGGTCTCATTGGTGTACACCTACAAATTGTTCTTCAAGCTTACAATAAGATTTTGACGAGATAACGAAGTTTGAAAACAACCAAGTAAGTATAAGGAGGGTGCATGATACTTTGGGAAATATTATCAATTATCACTTTCAACTTTGTTCTATGTTCATATCATGATAATAACTGTTGTACTTTTGATGATATGTATGATTAAGTTGGTTTTTATGTCATGTCAAAAAAAAGTTGGTTTTTATGTAAATATTTATATGCAAGATAGAGTCATTTATGTTTATTTTCGGTCTAAGATTGTCATTGAATATTTATAATATATAAGCATCGATAATTATCTAATTATTTTTTGAAAATGTACTTATTCTTTTTGTTTCAACTATACTATCCTGTTCCCAAGTGATTATATAAACCTTATGTTCATAATGTTGCAATTATCTACGAAGTTATAATGCGGAAAGTTTGTCTTATATTCATAAATCAAATATAAACATCCAAATGAGTTCAAATAAGTGTACCGAGTACATTCTTGTATTACACATACAAAAGCAGATGAAAATCATCTATACAAGCCCACATCTTCCGTTGCATCCACCGCTTTCATCCTAATCTTCTTCTCGAAACTACTGCTGCAATAAAAATATTATAAACAAATTATAATTTGAAATCGATATAAATAATCTAACACTTGTAAATGTATTTAATTTGCATACCAAATTAACAAGTGAACATGTAAAAGCACATGCTTTCCAAGAACTCCACAAATGTTACATAAAAGCAGATTTATTCTTCAATCCTCTTTCTCCATAAGACAATTTTCTTTTGACTTTGGCCTCCCGGATTTCTTTTTAATTTCGGAGGCGCTTACGGATTTTCCTCATCTTTGAAGGAAGAGCATTCAAACTTCTCAGTGTCTCATTTATTGGATTTATATCAAACATGTAAAATTTACGATACGTAGAAGCAAAGAAACAATCTTCAATATGTGAATACCTTTGAAGAGCAAAATTTTCGTATAACCGCAACCGCATGAGATCACGGAAACCACTTATTTGCCAATGATAACATGTACAACATCTCAATTTCAGATCAACCATTATTGAAATCTTGGATAATACCTCATCGACCATTTGGACATTGTATTATTTTCCAAGTTTCTGAGACTTCCGATAGCTCCGTCCACCGTTTTTCCTTTTTTGCACATAGTACACCGGTTCATATTTTACTTGCTGCACGCCTTTCCATATACCAACGACAACATTCCTTACGTATGTATTCCAACATATAAGAGATTGGGAAACCTCTAGCATGTCTAATCCATGAATTATAAGATTCAACCGCATTTGAAGTCATTTCACCATACCTACGTATATTAGGGCAAAATGAGACTTTGCCCATTTTTCATAAGACAGACTCTCTAACCATTCTTCGCTTCCAAACCACCTTCCTTTTTAAAGAGTGCTATCTTTTCTTCAAAAATACGTCTGCTCGGAGCACATGCAGACTCTCGAAAGTATGTGCATAACTTCAATTGAAGTGCTTTTCGATACCCTCCACCGTAAAATGACCCTTAAAATTTGCTATCAAATGATACAAGCAATAAAAATGGACATGATGATCAAAGACTTTTGAAAATGCTGTCATCAAACCCGAGTTCCTATCGATATGTACACAACTTTTTTTTCTTGCTTCAAACCATCTCTTAATTTTCTTAAAAATCACTCCCAGCTTTTCTTCATTTTCTATTGACACAATGTAAATTGCCACCGAAATAGACCTAAAACACGTAATAATAAAAATATTAATACATATTTATTACTATCTGTGCATATCTCGTAATTATAAATTAATTGTTCAGACTTTTTACCATTATTTCCATCCTTTGCACTAGCTACAAGCATTGTACCACGTGCACGACCTTCATAAACGTTCCATCGATGAACAACATAGGACGACAATATTGAAAACCGTCAATGGAAGCTTTGTATGCAATGAAAAGTCTTTCAAACTGCCTCGTCTGCTCATTCGCTTGAAGCTTTACCAAGCTCCCCGTATTTGTTCTATTAATTGCTTCACAATACCATCTAAGATTTACATAAGACTCATTGTATGAACCATATAACCTACAACGGGCGTTTTCCATAGATCGCCAAGCATCCATATATTCAATATCCAATGAATAATTTGCTTTCATATGTAAAACTAGATCCTTAGGACCAAGTTTTGGATTGGACTTCACCGCTTCAAGAACTAAATCTCCAACAATTTTAGATCCCATTTTATTTTTCTTAGATTTAACCATAGATCCAACAATTTTGATCCCAATTAGCATCCACCACAAAGAAATTATTGCTATGCTTACATCTTCTAGCTTTAATAAACCAAGGGCAGAAAAGTCATCTTCACACTTACAAACTCGTATGTACATATCCGGAATCATTCCTAATATATTTGAACCTAAATCCCTTTTTAACAAAGTTGAATTTAACTAGCTCCATTCTAAACTCAACCACACCTCCATTAAACACACTACCAATCCCATCTTTGAATATATCCCGCCAATGATCGGATAAATCTTTTTACCCTTTTCTATTGGACACATCTCATAATTTGGTATTCTATCCAAACCTAAAAATTCCCGATCTATTTCTCGCTTTTCCGAGTTGGAAGATAAATTAGAATGATCTTGAATTACAAGATTCACTAATCGAACTCATCAAACCTCAACATACATATTATTTTGGCATTCATTCATTTTATGTGTGGTGTCATCACTACTAGAGTCATTTCTTGAAATTACTTGGACATTACATATAAGAATCATGTTCTTCAAATCTTCATTTGACACCAAACAACAGCTTTTAATGATACCCACCGAGAAATGCATATTCATTTTTTCCAAAGACAATTCTTTCCACGTACCTTGAATTTGCCATGTAACATCTTCATATTTGCTATCCTTATTCAATCAGATCGGTTTGCACTCTTCGTTGTAATTCACATTCAAAAAGATCAAATCATCCATCGAAATCAACGATCATCGATGAAGGCAGAGTGATCAGATATATATATATATATATATATATATATATATATATGAGATTTTAAATGCAGAGAAGAAGACAGAGATGAGACGAAGTATTGATCGATCATATGTAAACAGAACATATCTATACCTAATTTGAAATTCAAAATTTTAAATGTATATCAAAGACTAATTAAATGCATATCTAATTAGTCAATCTTGATGATGTCACCGCCTCTGCTTTCATTTTTCTTTCTTTTCACTAACGTTGAACAAGATATACAAGTGGGAAGAATATATAATTACTCAATGAACAGTATGTACATTGCACATTAACTACCATTTTCGATTGTGGGTACAATGAGAAGATTTTTTCATTTTTTTGTACTGATAAGAAGTGCAAACAAGTGTTTGTATCAAATTAAAACTTTGAACAATATTTTGTACCCAATAGTAGTCCCCCAAATATCTATAATACCCTTTGTTAAAAAAATATTTTCTACCCACACCTACCCACCCACCCAAAATATCACCGCCTCCCTCCCCATTTCAACGTCCCCACCTCCCCCACCGTTGTCCCCCCAAGCCCCTCCCCATTTCCCAATGTCCAAATCACCATGCAGGAATTGATTCCCTCCCACCGTGCATGCTCCTCAAAAGTAAAAGGGAATCTAATTTTTTTTTTAAATTTGAATTCATCTATAAATGAACGAACTCTTTCATCAAGATTATCATTTATTCACTTCATTGTCCACATTTTTCTCTTCGCTTTCTCTTACTTGTAGATGAAGAAAAAGAACAAGGTACTTTTTTCTACTTCTATTTGTATTGTTTGTGTCAATTTACCATTTTTTTTCTTTTGTAGTTTGAATCATTGTTATTTATTTTGATATTATTGAATGATATTAGGAGTTATGAATAATTTTAGATGTAGGACTTATAAATTATTTAGAAATTTTTAAAATTATTTTATGACTTATAAATGGTGGTTAATGTAGTTGTTTTAAGTAATGTAGTTGTTTTAAGTAGTGTAATTATTTTAAGTAATATAATTATTTTTACGATTTGTAATTGCTTAAAATAATTATTTTGAAAATTTAATTTAGCCATTATATCAAATTTTAGAGTTAATTTAGTGCTCTTTCCGTCCCATACTCGTTGTGACATTTCTTGTTTGACACAAATTTTAATGTAAAGAGTTGTTTAATAATACAAGTTATTTTTTTATGGGGGTAGGATAGTTTTTTCAACTTTAATAAGAGAGTTGTTTAATAGTATTAAAGTGTGTTAGTGTGGAAAAATAGTGGCATATTGTGTAATATTGTAGTGTTTGAAGGGGATAGATAGAAGTGAAAAAGTTAATTTATTACCATTTAAGAAAATGACGCAACGAGTACGGGACGAACCTTTTTGGTAAATGTCACAACGAGTATGAGACGGAGGGAGTATTTCTTAATCATGTAGATGGACGAGAATTCAAGATTTTTGATGGTTTATCACAGACGTTATTGGGAAGGTTTGCGGTATACTAATGGAGAACAAGAGCACATTCTAGTTTCGATTTACCCACCAATTAGCTATAGTGAATCAGTTAGAAAGTATACACTGCTTAGTGCAAGCAGATATGCACGAATGTGGCTATCAGGTTGTAGCTCTTAGTGAGTTAAGGGCCACATCATTAAAGAAAAGCTAAATACGTATAATGATATTGCACGATTTTTGAATAAGTACAAGGATGAAGATCTCGTAGTTTATGTTTCACCGTAAAAATTAATGGTGAACGTCCCCCTCAAAGTACTCATGTACCCTCGCAGTACTGTACGTGTAGGTGGTGCTGGTCCTAGTACGGTGCCTCGCATGCGTGGGCTCCAAGCTTAGCCCACTATTTGAAGATCAAACCGGTGGTTTAGATGATGAAACCGAATTCGGGTCTAATTTTGGGGATTCATATAATAGCCCTAGTTCGGATGAGGAAGATGAATTAGTAGATGAGGAGGAACCATGGCACGAGTAGGCATATAGGGCATATATGTTCCATGAACAGTCTACAAGAGAAAATGCATGGCATATTCCGCAAGTTCCGTGTGAAAGTCTTGATCGTCCTAACAACATCTTCCTCCATACTCTTCAATGAAGTTACAATCAAACAACTCTTTTTAGTAAAAGTGAAATGGTGGAAGTTGTTTCGCAATACCATTTGGTAAATAAGATAGAGTTTCGGGTCAAACGCTCAGATACGGGAAGGTGGTACTTGAAGTGCAAGCACGATGGATGCGATTTCAATTTTCATGCAACAATTAAGCATGATGTGTGGCGGGTCGTGAAATTAATCATCCCACATACATGTTTCCTTGATCCGGACACGAAAACTCCCAAGTCCATGAAGTCAAAATTTCTTGGAAAATTATTTGCGAAGAAATATGCGGGTACAACTCAGAATAACCCCCGCACCGATACGTAATGATGGGTTTAAAGATAATGGACTCACAATGAATTACGATCATGCACGACTCACCAAAATGCATGCTTTGTCTATACTATACAGATCGGTGTTACGACATTCAGTAATTTGCCCGGATATTTCTACGGTTGAAGCTCGCCAATTTAGTCTCATACGGCTTTACATGTGGATGATAATAACGCATTTAAATATGCATTTTTGCATTGGGGACATCCATTTCTGGGTTTGTTAGACACGGAAGGCCGGTCATTGTTATTGATGGGACCCACTTGAAGGGCGAATATTATGGGATTCTGCTTGTTGTTGTTACTCGGTATGACAATGGAAATATCTTCCCTTTGGCAACCGGTGTTGGTGATGTTGAGTGCACCGAATCGTGGATATGGTTTCTTCACCGCTACGAGAAGCTTATGGTTATCGAGAGGATTTATTATTTATTTCGATCAACACCAAAGTATTATTCATGCCGCTTTGCGATGTTTATCCTAAGGCCAAACACAGTTATGTTACCATCATCTGCAGCAGGTTAGTTGGCTTCGGGCAAGTCGTAGTTAAAAAAATTCATGATGCCGCATACTCATATCGGATGTCGGAATTCCTCGTATATCTTTGTAGTTGCTCGTTCTCATAATTTATGACATGTTTGTTTTCCTAATTCAAAATAATTTTCTCTATAGTTGCATGGAGTTGTTACAACGTATGGATGAGGCCGACGGTTGATGCGTAAGCTCAATACTTTGAATCCAAAACAGTGGGCATGTGTCATTGTAAGGTTAGACATTATGAGTTCATGACGCCTAATGTCACGAGAGTTGGAACAAAAAACTATTTTGGTCTCGAAAGCTTTCAATCGTTGCTATGATGGAATCCATTAGATTGATACTCGAAGAATGGTTTACTACGAGACGTAATGTAACAATGGCTCATAAACAGATTTTGTGTGAGAAAGTATCAAAAAAATTAAATAAGAAATCGGCAAACAACTTGGTTGTAACGTCTTTGGGTAGATACAGAGGTCATTGTCATTTCACGATTTTTTATTGTGGATCTAAGGCTTAGAACTTGTGATTGTGGGGAATTTGACCTCTTGCGGGTGTCATGTATTCATGCCGATGCGGTTATTAGATATGTTATTCTATTTGTGTTAATAGTGTGTTTTTCATATAAATTTGTTTTAACAATTTTGTAATAATATTTTATCCTTCTCCGTGTTTTCGAATTACAACCTCACCTCCATTTAGACGGGGTGGATTTGAAATCAAGGGATTTGAGGATAATATATCATGCATTCACACAAACTAAAATGGAGAAAAGCTAAATGAATGAATCGATTCACTCAAATATTAAGCACAAGTGGGAGAAGTGAGAGGATTTCAAATGACTAGGTTTTGTTAGGTATTTGAAATTCTCTCACTTATAAGTAATATTTGTGTAAATCAAATTCATTCATTTAGTTTTTTCTTTTTATTTTGATTTATAAATGTATGATGTATTATTCTCAAATCCATTGATTTCAAATGACTCAATCCAAATGGAGTCTCGGTGAATTTGTGAGCCCCTATTACAGCTCGTAGTTTGTTAGAAATATGTGGGCGGTACTATTGAGTGGTGCCTCATCCGCACCATTGGGTAATTCCAGCACTGGTCAACTTGAGTAGCTGCTACCCACCCATGCTCCCTAGGCAAGCCGGTCGGCCACGCCAAAGCAGGACAATCCGGATTAGAATCATCAAGGTATACTCAGTAAATCCCACGTTCGTTCTAATTGTCAAGAATCTGGCCACAACCGAGCTAATTGTACCCAACAGAACATGTTTAGTCAACAATCAAGTGGAATGCCAAGCCCTGTAGACCAAACCGAAGTTCCCGGGAGGCGAGCAAGAAAAATATTCAAGATGTGGGGAAACAAGACATGTTAGACGTAATTGTCCTAATGTTGTGTTGTGAACAAATTACACCGATGTTATTTGAATTTGTAATAGAATTGTGCTTTGATTTTAATTGATGAATGATATTGATATTAATATTAGTTGATTTCAAACTCTTATTGTTGTTGTCACATATCTTTCCTATGTTCAAAGTAGTAAACAAATAAGTAAAATTAAGAGAATGATGATTTCAAACTCTAATATGAAAATAATCATCAATTACAACAAATACAAATTAATACGTAGGGTCCACTTAAATATAAAAATTTAAAACAAAGTCTCGCATAACAAACACGGGTTCCTACTTAATTTCAGGTACTTGTTGAGTTTGAATAGGTTCAAATTGGAATAGCAGTGCACCAAATAGTATTTTGAGTCATTCTCAACGGGGGTTACCGTGGGCGTAATAGGTTATAAGTAATTTTCATTAATTATGATAAGAAATATATGTCTTACAACAACTATGATACGCGTAATTGAGGATTAGCATGAACACAATTTGTCGATTCATCGTAACGAATTTCGAGGAACCGTGAGTAACCACGAGAAAACACGATGTCTTTTACGGGCTTGTGAGCTTAGCGCCAACATTCCTTGTAGTTAAAATTCTTGTTGTGGTACATATTCACAACCATTTGTGCAAGACCTATAACGTCACTATTATCTCCGGATGCACGAAAGTTACCGATCGATGCTTGGTCCGAAAGTACTTCAAAGAAAGCATAAGTCAATATTTGCATCTCATTCAGACCCATATAAGAAATTCTCTTGCCTAAATTGAACCATATTTGTTGTTTATTTCATTTTGTGCTCGTTTGTGGTATTTATAGGCAATTGAACAATGTGTTTGCTATGCAATTATTAAAGTTGAATATTTCAATAGTGCAACTTTCACGTGAGAATTCGGACCTGAGTTTTCACGTGATATTTCAAATGGTGCGGCTTTCACGTGAGAATTCGGACTGCAGGCTTTCACGTGATATTTTCGCGGTGCAGCATTCACGTGATAATGAGTGGTGCAATTTTCATATATATATATATATATATATATATATATATATATATATATATATATATATATATTAATTTCACGGTGCAACACTACCGTAATAAAATATGTTGGTCCCGATTAGTTGAGTTGATTATGAAGCTTTGAGTTAACCTTCTAGGACAAAATCTAGAAGGGGGTTGAATAGATTTTGTAGATTTTTCAAATCTTTCAAAACTAATTCAAAGTACCGTATGTACACAGCGAAAATTCAAGATTATACTCAACTTTAATAAGATCAAAAGCACACCGATATTCAGCATTTTAACTTTGATTCGAAATTAAACTTTGAACAATAAATTGTAAATTGAACAGAAGGTAAATGAAAGCGATAAAGAACACCTGGATTTTATAGTGGTTCGGATTATAACAATCCTACATCCACTCTCCTTCTCCAACTTGAAGAAGGGTCTCCACTATCTCGCTTGCTTACTTACTTTACAATCTTACAACTTACAACTTGATCATCAACTCTTCAAAATGCTAACCTAACTTATGAAATCTAACTCTAAGAAAAATATATTTGAAGATGTGCAATGAAGTGTTCTACAAACACTTAGAAAATTCTATGAAGAAATCTTGAAAAACTATTTTGTGCTTTTTGAGAATTTGTGATTTGAGAGAATAAACTTCTGGAAAATAACTTGTGAATTCTCGTGTATTCTCAATATTCTGTGTGTGTTGTTTTGAAAAGAAGTGCCTAGACCTATTTATAAGTCTCGAAAAGACAAGTTAGTTTGTTAGTCGGTTCTAACAAACCGAAAAGCTCGCTTTAACAAACTTAATCTTGAAAACTCGCTCTAGACCTCATTTGTCTTTGCTCTACTCGTCTGCAGTGACTCGGTGAAGATTCGCCTTTCTTGTTCTACTCGGCTTGTCTTGACCTCATCCGAGCTCTTCATGTTCGTCTCCTGCAGATGACTAGACTCAAGCTCGTCTCTAGACGACTTGTACTCTTCCAAACCTCACCGACTAGATTGGTTCTCGACCCGTCTCGATCGGCTTAGCTTATCGTCTCAATCTCGGCTTGTTCTACGAGATCGTCCGATCATCCGAGCCGCTTCATTTAACTCATCAAAACTTCTTGATCCAACAATTTTCCCCTTTTTAAAATATTTTAAAATTTAATTAATAACACATTAAGATAGTAAAATTGCACAGTCACTAATTTTGGGGGATCTTAGACTTAATATATCTATACAAATACGTGCCATGTCGTTTCGATGTTCATAGACAAATTCGTTACGTCTATGTCTAGGATCTATCATACCACGAGTAATGCCTCTGCGTGCGATGGTGAGAACACCACACATGAACAACTATAGGTCCGAACGTAGGGTTGATCGTGTTGAGGCCATATGAATTTAAACTCGGTCTTATCGATCGTTTTTGACGTTGTTGATGCAAACGGGCATATTTCATCACAACAGGGATTAACCGTCTGTATGGTAGGGTTGCTTTCTCCCGATCCTCTTTTATTTCAAAGTGGTCCATTTTTGTGCCAAAGAATCCCAAACAAATAAGATGCCTTGCTCAGCATTCACTCTACAGTCATAAAGTGCCCGTGAGAGTGAATGATCATCAGAATCTAAAACATAAAAATAGTTAGTGAGGAATTAATTAAACCTAAATAAATATAATTATTAATAAAAAAACTCACGTGATCCCCGTTGACCCATGGTCGCTCACCTCTCTAATATCCAAACCATCCCCGAGCATTGAAGATAAGTGTCGTTAGTTCTTCTTCAATGTATGTCTATAATGTATTCTCGTCGAGTCATCATCGGCATGATATTTCATCCACATGTTGTGATACTCTTGCTATTGAAATAAATAAAAAATAAAATACAACACAAAGATGTTAAATTTTGAAAAGAGAATGATAAATGATATTGAATTGCATACTTACAATGATTGGTCTAGACATAATTGTCGCTTTTCTCATGAAGCTCAATTTTCCCATTTATCACAAAACCGGGATCCTCATGTAGAATGCACAGTATACATCAATGTGCTAAATATAAAATAGATAAAAAAATGGGATGACTTCAAGTCTATCCCGAGAAAGTCCGATAGCTACACCAGAGTTGTCCGAGACGAAGATGGTGGAGGAGTATGCTCTGGGTTCGGTGATCCGGTGTATCCCTATAAAAAGGATAAGATGGAGGTGCAAAGCAAAATTACTTCCGTATCGACGTAATTTCGCATAGAAGGCATCCGGAGTGTGCTCATAGAGCCATCCATGCATGTTGTGCATGGAATGCATGTTCCTTCGATCCCTCTCAATTAAGAAATCTATCGTGTCATTTTTCATTGTTTGCACCTCGGTGTGCACCATCTCTTTAATCCTCTCCTCCATTTCCTGGCTTTCCTTCGGGTAATATATTGCGAAGACGAACTCTCATGAACTTGATCGAGCGGGTGGGCTCTGCGAGGGTCGTCGTGGAGCACATTCTCAGTGCTTCATCAGCTGCATAATGACCATACACAGCCTTCTTCATGGACAACCGAACTCCTCGGTGCCGGACTTGGCATCCTAGGTTCTCAAACACTTAACCAAGATGACAGTGAAGCTCGATTCGGGTGGCAAAAACACCCAACATATCGATTGACGCTACAATACAAAGAATAAAAAGTATTAAAATTAAAGAATAATAATTTATTTTAATTAAAATAAATGAGTCGTAGGATCTATACCTAATGACAATCGAACAATTCATCGACAGTCATTGAGTGATCCTTAATATTTTTCCCGAACCCCATCGACATACCCTTGGGAAACGCCTATTTGGATTATCCTTGTTTATTACCAAATAGCTTTCCCATTCGGGAATAACCTCAAGCTCCAAACCTGTGTTATGCAATAAAATTTTAGATTACGATAATTTTAATAAAATATATTAATATATAATTAATTCTACGTACCACTAGTGGATGTTCGCCAATTGGTGATGTATCTTAGCTATCCCGTTTAGCAGAACCAGTAAGACCCCCATGAGAACTCCTCCCAACGATGCAAATCGTTGACTAAGTGCCACATCCAAAAGGGGATAGGGCACTTCAGTGATCTTTCCCGGTGAGAATGAAGGAGATAAACAACACCTTTGCGATACCGCTATATCTAGCGGATCGTCTGCAAAAAGGTTCAAATTGAATCGCTTTGCGAAGTTCTTGCGACGAATTCCGTTCTTCAAGTCATCAAGTGGCGCATATATAACCCGTTTATCTTAAGCGACGAGTATCAATATTCTCGCTATAGGCCATATATCCGAAATTAAGGCCCATGACGAGAGCAAACTCGCATCGCGAGAATCGGATGAAGCGATTCCCAAACTTAAACCATAAAATATTGTGATCTAGATCGGGATGCTCACTTGGTATGCAAATAGCCCGTGAGTGCAAATCAAGTAGCCGAGTAATTCGACGTCTCCATTAACAAGAATCTCCCAAAACGACCAAAATAAAAAGCATTGAAGCAATCTTCACTAATGCCATATAGCACTCTTTTGCTATCGTTCAATATGGTGAGTTGCACATATTGGTTAATCAAAACTCCAACAAGAACCCGAGTATACAAAGATAAAAACACCGAGCAAACTAATACCATTTTTTTTTTTTTAAATTTATCATTACTTATACTATAACACTCATCTATTAATACTAATACCATAACATTCATCTAATAATACTAATACCATAACATTCATGAACTAATATTAATATCAATGTTATTATTTAACAAAAATAAACCGACACCCTCTCGCTCAAAGGGGTGTCCAGGATTTTAATTATTTTATTATTATTTTATTATTAAAAATAAATTTAAAATAAATTAAAAATAAATCTGGACACCCTCTCGCTTAAAGGGGTGTCCAGGATTTTTATTATTATTTTATTATTATTATATTATTAAAAATAAATTAAAACAAATTAAAAATAAACTGACACCCTCTCGTAGGGGTGTCCAGGATTTTTTTAATATTTTATTATTATTATTATATTATTAAAAATAAATTTAAAAAAATTAAAAAATAAATGTGGACACCCTCTCGCTCAAAGGGGTGTCCAGAATTTTAATTATTTTATTATTTTTATATTATTAAAAACAAATAATAATTAAATGAGAAAATAAAAATAATTAAATATTACGCACGAGCCTCGCACAAGTCGTACGGAGGACTCGTGTGGTATTAAAAATTATTTTAATTAAAAAAATTATTATAATAATAAAAATAAATAATAATTAAATTGAAAAAATATATATAATTAAATATTCCGCACGAGTCGTATGGAGGACTCGTGCTATTTACAAAATTGTTTTAAATAACTTAATTATTAATAATAATGAAAATAAACAAAATAAATAAATAATAAAAATAATAAATGCTCTGAACGAGCCCTATACGACTCGCATGAGGGCTCATTCGGAATAAAAAAATAAAAATAATTGATTTAAATAATAATTGTGTAACAAATATTTTAATTAATTAAATATTAATACAAAATTGTGTAAATTTCTTTAAAAAAATTATAAATATCTGGAGTCTGGACAATAATAAAATAAAATTGTGTAAAAATATTTTTAAATAATTTAAAATTTTACTAAAACTGTATAGTAAAAATAATGAATATTCATCTACTAATAATTATTAATAAATTCATTTAAATTATACTAACATACTAAAAATAAATATTTTGTATACATATATGGAGTTTAAAATTCAAAATTGTTTAAAATATTTTGTAACATTAAAAAAATTAATAATTTGTGTAAAATATTTTAAAAATTAAAAACTAATATTATATAATAATATACTCGATATATTTTAATAAAACTAATAATATCATAACACTAATGAAATCAATACCATAACACACCTCTACTAATATCATAACACTAATGAAATCAATACTAACATCAACAATTTACTAAACAACTAATAGTACTAGCAATAACAAATTCATTTAAAAAAATACTAACATCTACTAATACCAACTAACAACAAATACTAACAATAATCATATATTTCAAATTTCTAATTTCTAATACTAACATTAAACTAAAGTTCAATACTAACATGGGTATACTAAAATTCAACTTAAATTCACAATAAATTAAAATTAAAATTATACTAACATTCAACAAATACAACAAATATTATGTGTACATATATGAAATCTAAAATTCAAATTTGTTCAAAATATTTTGTAACATTCAAATCAACTAACAACAAATATTAAATTAAAATTATACTAACATTCAAAACAATTTAAAATTCAAATTTGTTCAAAAAATTTTGTAACATTCAAAAAATAAAAATAAAAAAATTGCCGGAAAACTCACCGGAAAAATTGTGCCGGTGGGAGCTTCGTGATACATCCGGGGAACTATATTGATCTTCAATTAGACAACTCATTTTTGTATATGCAAGAATGATTCTTTATTAAATATGCACAATAATAATGAAATGAAATTAAAGTTATAACAAATGAAATGAAATTATACATAATGAAATAAATTAAAAAATAAAAATCTTAAAAATTGGAGCGAGAGAGAAGGAGAAGGTTGGTCGCCGGAGAGGAGGAGCCGAGAGTGAGGGAATTCTTGGGAGTGAGAGGGAGCAAAGAGAGAGAAGAGAGAGAAGAGAGAGCAAAGAGGGGGAGCCGAGAGAGATGGGATTGGGGTAATTAATTGGAAAGGGTGGGCGGTATGATGCACGGATTCTTCTAAAAATACTACAATGCAAAGATCGGATTCGCACCCGCCCCTAAAAGGGGTGAGATTCTCGAATCCGCTGAGTCCGCTGCGTATCCGATTGACACGTGGCGAATCCATCACGAATCCGATTGCCACGTGGCGAATCCATCACGAATCCGATTGCCACGTGGCGAATCAAGAATAAATAAACTAACGCACTCGCGAATCCGGTGGACGAATCCAACTTGATGATTAGTTGGAGACATTCAATTAAACATTAAATATATTATTTCAATTGAATTTTATAATATAATGTAATTTTGTAACTTAAATTGACATTGTAACACTCATTTTAAATTGAATTCACTATTATGATTTACATATTGGATGGAAAAAATTGAATTGTTGTTTTATTACTTAATTAAATTAAATTATTTAATTATACGTTTAAGTTTTGAACGAGGGAAAATGTGAATTATATACATTTGACTTATGAATTTCTAAAATATATTTTTTATAAATAATAAAATATAAATAAATAGACGTATCCTCGCCGTATCGCACCCTAAAATTTTAAAAAAGTAGAATCTCGCACCCGTATCCTATCGGATACGCACCCGCTCCCCGCACCTATGCAACACAGGTGGGCAGTTGTAGTGGGTGGGGGAAATTAAATTCTTGGGTGGGAGGTTTGACTGAATTTGAATTGGAGGGGGTAGGCGGCGGTGGGTGCTGAGGGTTAGGGTATGTGGGGACAACAATAAAAGTGAGAGTATTGAGGGGATAGTATTGGGTAGTGAGTAAAAATACATTTTTTTATACACATGGATAGAAAATATTTTTTTGTTTTAAAAATGGGTATTTTACCCCATTGTCAGTTTTGAAAAATATAATATTAAACATGTATTGCATGTTAAAATGTGATTAGAAAACAAGAAAGTGAGAAGAAATGTGGAGACACTTTTGACAAATATAGAAATATATAACTTATATTTAGATGTCCGTTTTGACAAAATGTATAGCTTAATATATTACGGAAAGAGTATAACAAACAAGCACACTAATATATTAATATATGTAGGCAGGTTCAACAGAATCCCACACATATATTGCTATTCTTATTGAGTTGGTATGAAGAGATTTAGTTACATCTCACACTGAACAATCATAGGATACCAACCATAGACACATGATAACCCCACAACAGAACATGGGTGGGGTGGGGTGGGGGTGGGGGGAATTCAATTCAAATAGCTGATGAGGGTTTAAACAAGTTCTTCTCTTTCAAGCTTTCAACAGTTTCCTTGATCCCATCTTCGAGAGAAGTGAATTCGACGCCTAGAGACTTCGCCTTCTCTTTCGAAACCTGGTAATTTGGTGTAGGTGGCTTATCATCAGCACACCTGTTGGAGAAGAAGCAATTTAGACTCATCCATCATTCTCATAAGTCGAAATCAGAATCAAAATCAGCAAAAATAGTCCCTACTCTCTCCCTTGTGTCTATCTTCTAACTCATAAGTATCTGTGAACTTGCTCATGAAAGTTTTATGGTGAACTCTGTAATACTGTTTAATACACGAAGTAATAATGTTTAGCACACAATATTATGAATTTCTAGACCTTGTTCATGCTAAACAGTACTCCCTCCATCCCGGAGTTATCTTCACGTGTGAGGAGTTACGGTTATTAAGAAAACTTAAATTAGTGTAGGAGAAAGAATAAAGTGTAAGGGTATTTTGGGTGATTGTATGAGATAAAGTGTAGGAGAGAGAATAAGAATAAAGTAAGAGTGACATTTTTTAAATTTAAATGGTATTGTGAGGGTGTAGTTTATGGAGGATATTCCATTTTAGGGGTGTGAAAGTTAATTGTGGGACGTCTCGAAAAGAAAAGTGTGAAGTTAATTGCGGGATTGGGGGAGTATTACTTTGTATAGTAAACAATAGTACTTTTAAGAAGAGTTCATGTGACCAGGAGACCTACTCATGCTTAAAGCAGTCAATTATCTTCCCATAAAAAAATGATTCAAAATTGGCTTCTTTAAGAATTCAATATCTTCTTTTGCCAGAAAAAGATCCATTACTGAGAACAACGTAGGAACTATTCTAATATTATGACAGTAAAACTAAATTATACACGAGATGTCAAGGCTCTAAAAAATTATACATAGTTACAGTGAACTTGCCAAGTTCATCTATTGATTTAAACAAGACAACCTTATAAATATGACAATTGTATTATAACAATAGGTATTCTTAATTACTAGACCACCAAATTTTTAATGCAAGCAAGACAATTTCATGAAATCCAAAGGCAAAGTTCAGCTCCCATCAATCAGTAAATCATATATAATCAGTTGCACCGACCAGAAAGTAACCCCATTCAGGAGCAGGGGAAGGGAACACACACGGGTATTTTTAAAGATCGTTCATTTCATCATTTGTTCTAGATATTTAAATAAACAAGTAATAGAACAATATATGCAGATACATTGAAATTTCAAATAAAATATAAATTTGAAAAGTTAAAACATGACAGGAATTGGATATCCAAATATTTAATTAGCTAACATTTCAAAAAAAAAAAAAAAAATTACTCCCTCCGTCCGGGGATAATGTGCACCCTTTGTTGGGCACGTAGATTAAGGAAAATTGCTTTTGGAGTTTATAAAGTAGGAAAGAGAATAAAATGTAAGGGTATTTTGGGTGGTTGAGTTAGATAAAGTACAGAGAATAACTTTATCATTAAAAACTGAGTGACATTTTTAAAATAAAGTGATGTTATGAGGGTGTTAGTATTTAGTGGATTTTCCTTATTTAATGGTGCAGATTGTGTTGGAACGTCCGAATAAGGAAAGTGTGTAGATTATCACAGGATGGAGGGAGTAAAAGATAACGAGAACAATAACTTACTTTTCAGGAAGTTTCAAACTAGGGTACAGTTTACGCAGTATTTGTACGACTTCTGAGAAGTGTGCAAACCGTTTCAACCAAGCAGTATCTTCCACTGGCTGAAGGATTCTCATATGCCAGAATATGCGCATGTGCAACATCTTTCACATTAATCCATCCAAGGGAAACATTTGGGTATGTATCTGCACCTGCATGTATCAAGACAGAGAGTAGAGGCACTGTCATAAATTCTTATGATAACAATAAACAAACCAAAAATCATGTGAAGAAAGCTAGTGTTCATTAGTACAAGAAGGGATCTCAAGTAAAGGTACAGCATACGGGAACCAGATAACATATTCAAGAAATGATACAACAACCAAAAAGAATAAATTCAAAAAATGTTAGCAAGTGAAACATTATTTCAGAATGGTGCTGGTCCAGAGAGCAGGTGGAATTGAAACTGTAGTAAGAAACTTACCGTTTATCAAGTTCAAGATTGCTGCAGAACTTGTGTTTAGTGTTGGCTGCAATAATGGTCCGATCACCATTGCTGGGTTTATGGTAACCATGTCAATACCTTTTCTTTCACAAATTTCCAGGCAGCTTCCTCAGCCAATGTCTTTGAGAGCACATACCATTGCTGTGAGACAAGATGGGGAAACGTGAAATTTAGTGTGATATTTGAGAAATGTACAATGAAACAAGAAAACTTGCATAATTAATACTATTAGTTAGGGATAATTGCAATAGATCACAGTTTTTTAACCTTTTTTTTTTAAAATTACAACATATGTCATTAAAATTCTCAATTCGATACATGGCCTTTTATATTGTTACATTTCTATCACATCAGCTATTTTCTGACATGGCAGTGTGTAAGAAATTACAAAAAAATTAAAAGGTTGTGATTAAATTGAAACAATAAAAAAAAGTCGTGATTAAATTGAAACAATAGAAAAAGGTTGTGAATTTATTTGCAATTTTTTCAAAGATTTTCGTTTGCCACGCCAACATAAGTTGCTCGAAAATAGTCATATGATATAATTGCAAATTTTAAAAAGTCTTGTGCATCGATTTGCAAAGTTTACACATATGTTGTAATTGAAAAAACGTGAAAATGTCGTGATTCTTTCATGCAATTAACCCTTAATATTAAGCCAGAAGCAAGTGAAGTAAAGCAAAATCAACGCAAACGTGTAACCATTCTACGCCCCATTCACCAATTTTTGACATTATTAACATTTATCTTAAACAGAAGAGAAACCAAATAAATACCTGCATTTGTTTGCACAACTCAGGGTCAGACCACCAAGTCTCATCAACTACCACATCCGGTGTGCGAGGCTTGCCATTATATGCAACTGCAGCTACCGAAGATGTCAAGACTACCCTTTTCAAGGATGGTGTTTTTGCACACGATCCAAGAACATTCAGTGTCCCCTTCAATGCAGGGTCAATCAATTCTGCCTGATGAAAGTGAAAGCCAAACTGAGCAACAAATTTTTGCTAACACATGTAAAGTGACTATGAATGGTTTCAGTCTGATAAATTCAACAATTTTTAGCAGTGTCCCCATTGAAAAGTCCTTATAAGAATGAAATAAATATAAAAACATCATCCTTAACAAAAATAACACTGCTACAGAATCTTCGGACTAATTTGTATAAATGATAAAAGGGCAGCTAAACACCATCACAATATATATATATATATATATATATAGCAGCTCTAACATGACTGCCAAAGGTTTATTCATTTCCTAGAATGCACCTATGCTGCTTTTTTTCTCATATAAGATGACTGCCGTCATGGGAATACCTAATAAATGAAAAAGATGAAAAAGAAAACGAAAAGAACCTGAGGATCTGTGACTGCATGGTAGAAAGGAGAAGCAGTATGAAACACACATTCACAGCCATCAACTACAGAATCAAAGGACCCTTCTTCCAGTAGATTTGCTTTTATCAAGTGAAGTCTCTCCTTGGCTCCATCAAGGTCAAGCAAATGTTGTGTCTTCTTTGGATCATCTGCACATTATTCCACATTAACTCGTTGACTCCAACAAGAGAAACAGTAATTAACCACAAATTAAAACTCAACAATTAATCAAAAAGTAAAACAATTCGGATGACTGATAAGTGAATAAAAACCATAGTTTGAATCTTTCTCACAACTCATTTGACATCACGCACAATAATTTTTATCTTAAACAAAACCAAGAAGCAATAGAAGCTGAATGTCGAGAAATGACATAAAACAACAATGCTACTTCTATTTTCTATGTCAAAAAGTACTGAATGTAGCAAGAAAAGCTGCTCGTGATGCTATTAATTAAGCCACAACCTCTTCTATAAAGGTGCTACCCCTATCTTCTATCAGGAACAACACTGTAAAATCCCTAGGCAAAATTAATTATCTCATAATGACAATATTTATCTGGTAGATCATTCATTCATTCTAGTAGTTACTCACAAAACATTTAAAAAATAAAAAGTAAATCGGCGTTAATCAATACAGGCATCACCAAATGGTATAACATCACAAAAATCAAAAGAAAAAGGAGAAATCAAACAAGAAATTGAGTAATTTAACACGAATCATATAAAGCCGGCATCGTATTGATCGGATTGCATAAACAAATAAAAACTAAGAGAGAGACTGAACTGGGATCACGAACAGAAGCCTTGACGGTATAACCTCTCTGGAGCAAGAATTTAACGATCCATGATGCTATGTAGCCCGATGCTCCAGTTACACATACAGTCTTCTTCGCTGTAACGCTCATTCTGCTTATCTTCTTCGGGTGAGACTCTTGTACCTTGCAACCCGTGTTCCCGTGGTTTTATAGGTGGGGGTTGGGTAGGTACTGTTGCAATTCAATTCCATCTTTGACTCTGCACCCAAAATTGTGTGGTTAGTTAAAACTTTAACATGTCATATAAATGGAACATAAAAATAATATAGATGATTTTATTTGGTAATGACTCCACTTGTGAGTCGCTAAAATATTAAGGAAATGTTTGTTACAAATTTTTCAATAGAAGTGAGAATGAAATTGTATTTTTTTATGTCAATAATATATTGGAGGAAGAAACAACTTCATGATGATTACATTATTAGTGTTGTACTTAAATTTTAGAAAAAAAAAATGAGACAAAAGAAACTTGCGACAGTGGTGGAGGAGGGAACGATTGAGGAAAAATTATTGTAGAAGGAGAAAATATTAATATGACAAGTGTATAAGAAGGTGGGACAATGAATAAAAATTTGAAGGGTAATTTAGTAGATTATTATGTACTTATAAAATAATAAGATAAATTGGATTATGTGTATATGTGTGTCAAAAGTAATATTTCCTCTGTCCCTGCACTTCCGGTGAAAGCTTTTTGTTTTAACATTTTGGTTTGTCCCAATAAAAATTTTTCAAATTTTTAGCATATCACTCCAATAGATGTATTTTTATACGTTACATTTATTTATATCAATTATCACTCTCTTGATATACGAAATTGCATTTAGTCTTACGTTATTATTTATATCAATCACGCCACTTATATACTATTATTATATTTTTTAATTTGTGTGGCAAAAAAAAAAAAAAAAAAAAAAGCTTTTATTGGTAGGGAAAAATTATTTAATGAAAATATTGTGAAAGTAGAGTTTATGAAAAATATTACTCCATATTTTAAGAGTGTAAAAATATTGTAGATGAACGGAAAAAAACATGTGTTAGGTATTTAGAGATGAATGGAATACAAATCAAAATTGAGGAGTTGGAAAGTTAAGTATTTACATTTTTGGACGTAAATCAATGGTGATTAATGACATTATGACAACACATTATGATATTTTTTTGTAAATAATCATAAAGTCAAAATGATATTAAATGGTGACTTATAATGGACACGTTATGACATTATTATGCTTTTCTGACAAAATAATTAATAGGAATTATTACTCTAAGATATCATGTTAAGAATTTTATTACTCAAGGATATAATCTCAAAATTTTAATACAATTAGATACAATCAAAAGTTTCCATTTCCAATATTACCCTTAAAAGTCAAGTTTCTCTCTCTCTCTCTCACTTTTTCTCCAGTTCCCATTTCTCTCCAACCACCGCGAAATCCGACATCTATTCTTTCTAAAAGCCATACCATACCACTTCTTTCTAAAAGCCGACCAAGCCGTAAGCCGCCACAACCCAAGATCGGCGACTTACGACGACCACCGAGAGACACGACGACGCGATGCGCGATGGTGAGAGACGCGACGACGACGACCACCGCGGCCGAGACGACCACCGCAACGACGACGATGACCACCGCGGCCGAGACGGATGCTCTTGCCGTGTAGATCTACGGCGACGCGGCGAGAAGAAGATCCATCAAGAAAATATCAATTGCGGTATCCATCAAGAACAGATTTGTGATTTTTTTTGGGATTTTTGTAAGTTTGGAAATCAATCAGCTTCTTTTGTAAGTTTTTGGGATTTTTTTTCTTAATCGGTGGTTTGGTTGGGTTTGATTGGTGGTTTGATTTTTGATTTTATGTATATGTTTAATTTTTGCACATTTGTAAATACATCCGCACATTTGCAAAATTATTTGCACATGTGCGACCACAATTCATAGAGATGGTGATTTTGATTACGCAATGAGGTGATTCTCGATATGGAAATGGTGATTTTATTTTGTGTATTGCGTATTTTAATTTTGAAATTTGAATGAGGTGATTACGCACATTTTTTTTTTTTTTTGTTTGCGTATTGAGTCAACTTGAAAATGGTGATTCCGCACATTTTTTCATTTATATTTAGAATGATAATTTTGAATGAAAAGGGAAAATGGAAAGCCGCAATGAAAAAATAATGTGCAGTAACACGGACACAAATTATGAATTATTTGATTTAAAAAATAAATGTAATTGAATTATTTAATTTCAAACAAATGCAATTTTGAATTATTTAATTTCGCACATTCTCGTTATGATGATGTTAGCAAAAATGGACAGCTTTATGCACAATTGAAAATGAAGGGTAAAATTGGAAAAAGTAACCAAAATATTGTATCTCCTAATAATTAGGAAAAAGTTATACCTAAGAGTAATGTGGTTTCCAATATTGTACCTAAGAGTAATAGACCCTAATTAATAATTGGTTGTGTGACCCATGATGAAGATAGCTTGATTAACAAATCTATAAATATATAATACACTATCGTATTTCTAATATAACTAGTTTCTCCCGTGTTGTTGTAATTTTTTTATATATTTCGTATAAAATTAGTGATTGAAATATATATTCAAAATTTTGAGTCTGATACATTTTTGTTCCATATTACTCATTGTAATGATTAAAGTTACATTGTATTTCATCAATTTTGCTAGATAGAGTTTTTTTATCGGTTCTAGATGGAGTATTTTGGGAATTTCATAACATGTTCTTTTCAAGTTGCAATAAACTGCTAAAACATTGCTAACAACAGTTATTATTACCATAACCTCTTCTTCGTAATCTTCAATATAATGCAAAAACATAGCTAACAATTTTTTTACAAAGTATCCACATTTTCAATTGTATTGCGATATAACTCGAAATACACAAATCTACTCGTACACTTGTGGTCCTTTTTTTCCGTAGTTCTCTAGTGTCATTTGACTGTGCTTCATCAATCTTTTGCCCTACAAAAACTACATTATTAAAAAAAAAAATCGCTCACAACTATTAAAAAAGCATTGTGTTTAAGTAATTAATCGATATTGGAGCATATTAGTGACTGCACTTTAGTCTCTTGAATGAACAATTTTTTTACCATAAATTTGACACCTATTATGTCAAGTCGCTTTTTGCATATAACTACTTTTTTGGTCTATTGAGCATTCAACTAAACTCATATTTAATTTTTTATTTCAAGTATCTAATATATTCACATAACCAAATGAAAAAAAGGCCAAAAAAATACAATATATTATATACAATTGACGGTGAATACATATAAACCGACAGCTATTATTTATTTTTATTTTTTACTAAACCTGACAGCTATTATCGGATCATGGTCATCACTTCCAAACTTCTTCCCATGGAAAAGGGTGTTCTAAAATCTAGGAGGAAAATTTAGAAGACACGCCCAAAAATAAATGCACCCATTTCCTCCGATGGTTTAATTCATGGCAGAGTATCTTGTGTCAAATTGATACGTGGCAAAAGCGGGAGTCTAAAATTTTTCATTTTCCCAACCATAACAATTGTGAAACTATATAAACACAATTGCCCATTAATCATAATTCAAAATATTGATAATGATTTTACATGGAAGTATTACTCTATGGTGGCTAAATTGGATATCGGTGTTAGATGTAGGATTGTATATCTATTCGCATTAACAACTCGACCCAATTTCTGTTTGTTTCGAAAAACCCCGCTTATTATCATTAATTAGTGAAAAGGCACAAAAAGAGATAACATATGAAAATTACATGTTTATTGCACTAAACAAATCTAAATTAGCAAAGACAATCGACACTATCGGTAGAAGTTCGTATTGATACAAAAATACAAAGATCAAAGTTTTCTCACTGTCTTTATTCCTTGAGAGATAAAACCCAACATTTTTCGCCTTGTCCTCTGGATGTATTTCTTTCGGATGTTGCTCGTAAAATAACTTTATTGTGTAATAGGTTCGCAACTATCGCTATAAGTAAAACAACTAATATTTTTTAAATGAAATAACTATTACTATAAAACTAATATCTTTGGGCAAATTACAGGAGATACACGATTCATCTCCATATTACAACCAGGTACAAAAAAACGGTGGGCCCCACCAATGCGCCGACTTCCCAAGATTACCCTTCTCCTCTTCCCATGCTCCGTTTCTCTCTCTCCGTACTTTGAATCTGCAAAACACACGCTTCTCTCTCTCCTATTCTTCGTTCTCTCTTTCTCTCTCACAAATTTTTGTCTTGTTTTCTCTCCACGGAAATTTAATGCGGTGAGGAAGCTCGAGAATGCCGTCCCATCATCGTATCCCGTTTCTCTTTTTCTCGCTTTGTTTTCAAATTTTCAAATTTTTCCTTCTTTTGTATAATTTTTCGCCCCAGCAATTTTTTTTTTTTTTCGTTTTTGTGTCGTATCCATTTCGGGAAATTTTGAAGAATGCTATATATTTTGTTTTTTTATTTAGTATTAATCCATCGCTGGTTTCTTTTTGGGTTGTTACCTAAAAAATTTGGAATATACTCGCGAATATTTTTATTATAAGTGATTCACCTATTACCATATTCGCGGTCAAATTCAATGGTAGAATGAAGCCGATATCACTTGGAAATACTCGACTTTTTTCAATCTCACTTCCAAGATTATCCTTCAATGGCCGAGTTGAAGCAAGGTGAGTTTTCTCTCTCATGCTCTATCGGTGGTTTGGAAAATTGTTTATTGGAGTCGACGAAGATCTTGTCAACGTACATTATATATCCAAGAGCCGTGCTTCAAATGTCGTTGATGTTCAAATATCTCTACGTGATCATTCTCGTTTTGGATAATAATCATACTAGTTGTGCCTTGTCGATGAAAAAATGGTGTGTGTGATGTATCTCATTTAGTTTCTAATCCGCATAATATTCCTATTGAAGAGTTTTCTAGTTTAAGTAGTGTGTCTTTCTTTGATGTAAGCCCTCCCCTTAGTAAGACTAGCTATTTATTTGATGGTTGGGCTGATCTAATGAAGGGTGGTATTGGGACGATTTTCCCTGGGGTGCGGTAGAATTCGGGAGTCCTTGATTAAGTATGCAACACATTTGGGGTTCTTGTATAAATTTGTTAGAAATAGTGATAAGTATATATCTCGTGCTGTGCTCTCAATCAAGGTCTTTTGGTGGTTGTTGTGACTGGTTTATTAGGGCAAAAAATAACAAATTAGCAGAGAATTTGTTATCTATAAGGCTTCTCTCAATCATAATTGTTTGGGAAATTTGGTAAATAACAAGTCCAAACGCTTTTGCCCCTAGATTAATTGGCAAGCTTACAATGCAAGATGTTTAGAGTAAGCCAACAATCCGTGGTAATCGATGTAATAAATCTGGTTCGCATTAATTATGGCATTGAAGTACCGTATCACAAAGCATGGCGTGCGGTGAAATAGCCAGGGATACAATTTTTGGTAATTTTGATGAATCCTATGATCATCTTAGATGGTATGTACGATGAAATATGGCTTAGAACCAATCGGAAGTGTTGCTTTTATTGAACAGATGAGTTTACTAATTGCTTTGAAAGGTTATTTATCTCTTTTAAAGCTTGCATTGATGGATTCCAATCATGCCGACCTATGTTATTTCTCGATGGAACATTCCTCAAGGGTCGTGGTAAAGGAATTTTGTTGACAAAGAATCGCGAAAGATGGTAACAATGGTATAGATTCTTATTTTTTTTTGCCAACTATTTTTATTCACGTCATGCTTTATTGCTTTCTTTATTGCACTAGTTGAGCAAGTTTTTGCACAACTGTTATAATTTCTGCACAAATGTTACATTATTTGCACAATAGTTATAAAAGTTGCACAACTTTGATAAGAATTGCACAGATTGTTATTAAATTTGCACAATTGTCATATATTTGGCACATAAAAACATCATCTCTATTTATGATCTCGTGCCTTTTCCTGTTGCATTTGCAATTGTCTCTGCTGAAAACACGATTAATTGGACTGGTTTGTTCGTAAACTTAAGGAGTTTATTACTCATACGAAGCAAATCTTTTACATTTCCGATAGGCATACGAATTCTTCTGCCTTCAAATCTGTCTTTGAAGAATCGGTTCATTTTTTCTCGTTTGTACCACTTGTTAACAAATCTCGTGGGTCCTTTTTCTTCCGGCCGGTCTAATACTCGGCGGCCGATCTCGGTGAGCTCTTTAAAGCATGTGCATATGCTCCTACGTAACGCTTGTTCCAGGAGAATGTTGACCGCTTTATTAAGGTTGGTGGAAACATTGCAATCGATTGGATTGCACAATTACTCGTGCAGATTGGTCATTTGCATATTCTCCTCATATTACCCGTTATGGTGAAATGACTTCAAATGCAGCAGAAGTCGTTAAATAGTTGGTTACTTGAAGCACGATGTCTACCATTACCAAGTTGTGTGATTGGATACGTTACAATATTGGAAGGTGGTTTTGTTCAACGTAGAAAAGAATCAAAAGTGGAGTACACCATTGGTTCCTCAAAAGAAGTCTCATGGAGCATACTATGTGAGGTTGGTATGTCTTGTCTCAGAACTAAGTGTCCTGGTGGTAATTTTGAAGTTTTATCCGATATTTCGTGTTGTGTTGACCTCACCAAAAGGGAATGCTCTTGTTATATGTGGCAAACAACCGGTTTTCCTTGTGCACATGCTGCCGCAGCTTATCCGTAAACACCGTAGCAGTATATATACTCATATAGATGAAAGTTATTTCACCGAAAGTTATCAAAGAAACCTACAAGTCACATATCCATCGTGTTCCTCAAACACTTCGCTTTGAATGCCATGATAATGACAAGACCAAGAAGATTTTGCCTCCGCATCTAAAACGCCAACCTGGAAGGCCTAAAAAGTCTCGAATCACTTCATACGGTGAGTTTCCAAAGAAGAAAGTAAGGACTTCGGCAAGTAAACCTGTAGTGTTCTTTGCCGCAGATTTATTAGTGAGCTTTTGACATGTAATTATTTGTGTGCAACCTATATTTTTGTGCGTAATATTTGTATATCATTTTGTATCTCATGTGTAATGGATTAGATGTTGCACCACATTTTGTGAGAAATGAATATATGGAATATGTATCCCATCTTTTATACATCATCTTTGTGTGATTTTCATTCGTAAATTTCTTAATTGGTGCATATAAATCTTTTTTATTTTTCCAAAGTGAAGTTTTTGCAGCCTAATTCACGCTCTTTCAACGTTGTAATAATATGTAATCAAACCTTCTTCTCGAATCAAGAATAAATAAATACTTGGGGTCATTACAACCAGTACAAAAATTGGCCCAAAGTACAACCGCCATATAAATACTTCTTAAGACAATTGCAATATATAAACATAGTGACATATAATTCTCAGTCAACTTTTAAGTATATCACTTCTAAAACTCAAAATCCTGCATATATCACACTAAACTTCAAAGAAGAACTTCTCTTATAATCAAACATATTACAACAACCGTAAGAATTGTGAATAGATTTCCAACCAAAGAAAGTTCCTAAATTAATGCGGTATGTTGTCTTTATTCTTTCTTGTAGACCTCAAACAGTATTTCTTCTACTCTTCTTACACTTGACACTTCTTCCATATCAGTTGCACTTGAATTTCACTCTATGGACTACACCAATGAGACCACCCATGTTGGGAACAACAATTATAATACAACCTACCAGATTATTTCTCGTTTCGATACACGAATTGTTGCTGGAATTCTACATATTGTGCAATATGATCTTGAGTACCGTGGATAATTCGTTGTTCCGGTTTGAGACATGGTTCATGCCCCAAGCCGCGTGAATACAATGTTATCGTGAATGTTGTAAATATACGTTGAGTTCTTCCCTCGATTTTTGGTTTGATGTGAGACACGTAAGATATATATATATATATATACAAAGGAATCCCACATCATTCTAATGGTAATATTCTAAGGGCTCCCAATGGTCTAATTTTAATAAGTAATTTCGAAATGTTTTGAGCTTTTGGCTTATAAAATTATTTTTTACGATTGTTATTTTTTGGTTATGGGCCTTATATTTATTTTGATATCGGCCTGTGCAAATATCATTTTGTTGTGCATAGTTTCCCTTTATTTTGATATTGGGCCTGTGCAAAATTTATTTTTGTGCTTTGCGCATATTATGTAGTTTTTGTATATGTATTGACTTTGATTCACATATTTTTACATTGTTCCATAAAATTCAGATTTACTTGTTTAAAAAGAAATCGGCCTTTGCAAATTTTAATAAGTCCTTTCTATGTATTTTTGTAGAGTTTAGTTTTTCCTGCGTTTTTAAATTATATTTTTAAGTGTTTTGTATTTTTGGATTCTGGGTCTTCATTTTATTTTTTTGCTATTCATTGTGCAAGTATTAATATGTTGTTCACCGTACTCCTTCATTTTTTTTGTGGGCCTGTTCAAATTTTTTTTTATATTCGCATATTTTTCGTAGTTATATTGGCTAATAAAGGGCTTTACATGTATTTTGCTTTTGGGCCTGTGCAAAAATAATAATCTTGGTCCGCTCAAAATAAAATTTAAAACCAAGAAAACGCTTATTGACGATTTCATTTTTGGCGGTGGAAGTTGAACAGCTTTCCACGCTTCAAACGTCACGCTTTCTCGATGCCAACCAAAACGCTTAATCAAGCATTTATATAACATTGCAGGTAATCATTTCTACGCAGCCATATATCTATCTCTTTCTACGTTCAAAGTGTCTTCATTTTAACACATTCTCTCGCTTTCTCATCTTTCTTTCTTCTACAAGCAACAATGGTCCTGCTCAACTTAATATTTTTTTAATATTGCAATTTTTTTCAGATTAAAGTTGGTTCTTTTTTCTTATATTTCTTCTCGCCATATTTTAATGTTCTTGGTTGTTTTTCGCTTTTAGGATGACTCAAAATTTGATCGTCTGTTGGAGGTGATTGAAAAAACAATGAGAAGCTAATAGAGGTGGCCAAGAGAACTCGAGGTTTGTGTTTGTTGATTTTTTTTTCTTTATTTTCTTTAAGCGATTTCCTTTTGGCCATTAATTTACTTCATATTTCTCGCAGTGGGAGAAGGTTCTTCTCGAGTTGGCAAATCTGCAAAAGGCTCTGCTGACAAAATACATGCAAAAATGGCGCAGTCGTGGCTCTATGGGTTGATATGAAGAATGCAGAGACTCCCGAGGAGATCATCCGCTTTAAGGCTCTCCAGATGTGGCTTATGAAGAATACCTTCATCTTGAGGACAAGTACACCCAATCTCAATTCCTCTTTCCGGTTCCTTATTAAAAATATTTCTTTTTTTTATTTTGCTGCTATGAACAACTATTTTTATTTTGCTATTATGAACAACTTCTTATGATTCCTTTTTGTAATATTATATTATTTAAAGTTTCGATGTTGATCTCGCTTTATCTTTTTTCATGGTTTTTGCTTGGTTTAATATATCGCTTTAGTAATAAGTTCTTGCATTTATTCCATGTATCTCGCTTTTTAGACTATTTAATCATTTCATGCATTCTCGTATATTGCTCGAATTTTATTGTTTTATTTGTATTTTTGTTTAAGTATATTCTTTGTTATTAAAGTGTTAAAATGTAATTTTAGTTTTATATATTTTTATTTTTCTCGTGTTTTGCACATGTCTTTATCCGTTTTTGTAAATGTATAGGTAATAGTACCCAAAAAGTAACCAGATGTGCAAAAATAAAGACACTGTGCAAATCACGTTATTTTTTTGGGTACTATTACCTATACATTTACAAAAACGGATAAATTCTTTACAAAATAATAAATAATGTGTTTTGTTAATTTTTTTACAATATCGAAAATTATTTTTCTTTGTTATTTTTTTAATCATAACTTGCTCAAACACATCGAAACAATGTTAATTAATGAGTTTATTTTTATTATAACATGCAATTTTTTTAAAGTATGTTAACTTTTTACAATTTTCAAATGCATCAGAGTTGTTTAGACTTATATGTGTAATTTGATTGTTTTATGTGGTTGTTATGTATTTTTGCACAGTGTCTATTTTATTATTCTCGATTCTTGCACATGTTCATTATTTTTGCACATCCGGAAAATTTTTGGTTACTACCGTTGTTTCTTTAATACGCTTTGGCTGTTTTTTCTTTAATATATTTGTTTTAGTAATAGGTGTTTCAAACAATGTTAATTAATGAGTTTATTGTAATCATAACTTGCATTTTTTAAAGTATGTTAATTATTTACAATTTTCAAATGCATCAGTTGTTTAGACTTGTATATGTAATTTTATTGTTTTATGGGGTTATTATGTGTTTTTGCACGTTGTCTATTTTATAATTCGATTCTTGCACATGTTCATGCTTTTTGCATATCCGAAAATTTTTGGTTACTACCGTTGTTTCTTTAATACGCTTTGTTGTTTTTTCTTTAATATATTTGTTTTAGTAATAGGTGTTTCAAACAATGTTAATTAATGAGTTTATTGTAATCATAACTTGCATTTTTTAAAGTATGTTAATTATTTACAATTTTCAAATGCATCGCTTGTTTAGACTTATATGTGTAATTTGATTGTTTTATGTGGTTGTTATGTATTTTTGCACAGTTGTCTATTTTATTATTCTCGATTCTTGCACATGTTCATTATTTTTGCACATCCTAAAATTTTTGGTTACTAATGATGTTTCTTTAATACGCTTTGGTTTTTTCTTTAATATATTTGTTTTAGTAATAGGTGTTTCAAACAATGTTAATTAATGAGTTTATTGTAATCATAACTTGCATTTTTTAAAGTATGTTAATTATTTACAATTTTCAAATGCATCAGTTGTTTAGACTTGTATATGTAACTTTATTGTTTTATGAGGTTATTATGTGTTTTTGCACGTTGTCTATTTTATAATTCGATTCTTGCACATGTTCATTATTTTTGCATATCCGAAATTTTTGGTTACTATTGTTGTTTCTATAATATGCTTTGGTTGTGTCTTTTTTAATATATGAGAATATTTGTTTTAGTAATAGATGCTTTGTTACTATTTTTGTACAACTTGAGGAAAGGACTATGATTTTTACACATTTTGTGTCTTCAAGTTGTACAAAGACTCACACTATGATTTTTACACATTTTGTGTCTTTCTATTCATCGGTTTTTAAGCTAATATACATATGTTTAGTATCAATTAGTATATTAACAAAGCTTTGTTAATATAAAAAATCAGTTTTCAAAATTTTCTATAAAAAAATATATCAAAACCCCTTTTGATCAAATTTTACACATTACACTAAATGAATTTTGCACAACTCAAATAATATTGCACAACAAGAATAATAATATTTGCACATCTAAAATAATATTGCACAATAATACCAATAGTATTTGCCAATATGTATTGCATTGCATAGTCATTTCTCAAAGCAAAGCAGAACATAAACATGTGTACGCAAATTAAGTTTACATAATCCATAACAGATATCCAAAAGACGTGCATATAATTTAAGGTTTTGCACATTCTAATTAGCTAGGTAAAATATTTAGGTAACAAGTCATTCAAAATAACACTATTTTCGTCCGAGAATAACTTCACTATTTTATATCTCGTAATTTCCAAATGATGCATTCGAACTCTCTTTTTCTCGCTGGATTTTTGTGACACAAATGTTTCTATCAAGTTGCATACTATAACCCCGCAATCCACCGAATCTGCACTGTTGCAAGCTTTCTTCCGAGACTGGTTCTATCAACTTCTTTCTAAGGAATTGGTGTGCTGGTCTATGCTTTGAAAAACCTCTCGCAATTTGTGATCGACATATTTTACCTGCTACAATTAATATATGCTTCAATTATCACACTTACCGCCCAAAAAAAAGCCACCTATGTAAATCAAGGAATAATTACCACCAACATAGACCGCACAAATGATGGTCTACACCTCCGCGACGCCTGACGCATTCAATTAAAAGCCTCCATTCATTTTTCGCATATTAAGTTTCAAAGTAGTGTCCAATGGTCACCCAGTCCTTCTACTGGACTCGCTTGACGATCCAAATTAGTATAGGAAATAGCAAGCAGTACCCATATCCATAGCTCCTCTATAACTTTGTCAATCAAATGCGTAATGCTTCTTTTGGATTTTTTGAATTTGCTTTAATCAGGGATTACATTTACACATTATAAATAGGGCTCATAATCGTAAAGGCTACCGTAATAATAATATTTCGTGCTTATATGGAACATTAAAAATAATACTTACCCAGCGTTGGCTAGTGAAAACCAATACATTCCTTGCTCCCGCTTCGTTGGTCGTATGTCAAATGCATTATCTCGGTCCACGAATCAATTACCTGTTTGAACAATAAATCCGATTATTATTAATTTGGTTAGATTTTACATATATATTAATATGCATTATTAAATTTGTTGAATGTTATACCGACTTGAAATCATGTCATGGTGCATGATAGCAACCAAATCTTTTACGCTTACTTGAGAGAATGACTTGATCCTACCCATTCAGTAGCCTCGCACATTTCATAATAGTCTATGTCATTTAAGTTTATGTAATACGTAAAATATCAATAGTTTACATAAAGTACATATTACCCATCGCCATCGTTCTCAAATAGGTAATGTATCTGTTCCTTGGTACCGTTGTCGACTTTTTACAGCAATACAATTTTCATCTAGCTTGAATCTCTGCTTACTCGCATTCGTACCTCACCGTCTATTCCCTCTTCTGTCTGTTTCTTTCTTCACCCTCAAGAAAAAGAACAAGCTCCCGAGTACTTGGTTGTGGTGAGATGATCACTTGCTTCCTATCTTCTTTCTCTGTTCTTCCTTTAACTCTACGTATCATTGTGCTTGGCGAAGGATAACTTTTACTTGTTTCCCCTCGCCCAATGGTGTTCTCTCATTGTTCTCGCACGCCGATCGTAATTTGATTCGGACAACTCTAAAATTTTCTTTCTCGGCTTCTCCACTTCAAGTTGTGCAATGTGTAATTTTTCAACCGCTTCCAAATGTGCTATGTTCATTGGATTCTCGTATAATTGTGTATTTGTTGCACAGATGCTTCATCCAATTTTGTCTTCAACTCCTTGTTTTCATTTCTCACTTTAAAATTTCCATTTCATATTTCAATTCAATTCCTTGTTATCGTTTTCAAGCTTCTCAATTTCTGACCCATTCGTTCAACAACCGAATTTAAGTTCTCATCTTTCTCATGTCTCTCATCTTCCTTTGTGCTTTGTACTTCAATTTCGTGAGAAACCACCGTCATCCTCGTAATTTAACTCATTTAAGACATTCCTTATTGCTTCATCCTCAACATCTAACTCCTTAAGGACATATTTTACAGCTTTTGAAGGGGATAATTCGCAGCCTAAATCCTGTGTAAGGTTAAGATCGAATGTTGGGTTAGGTACATCAATCGAATACGATTTTCCTTCTTCATTCGAATTCATCATTTCACTTTTTCTTCGTAATAGCCTCTCATCGATGTTGCACCATCAACAAACTTCAAGTCGAATCCCCCATCTCCATATATGTTGAGTTCCTAATAGAAATATCTTCTTCCATTGTAGGGACAACATCATCGTGGATTCTTCCTTTCTTCTTTAACATACTCACAAGGTTGCCTCAACATACTTGTCATCGCTAGATTCTTCAACCACCCCATGTTCACGGCCAATTTGATCACCATCAGTATCCATGTAATCATCTTTCTCTTTTAAATCATCCGTTTCATCATATTTTCTTTCCTCATCAAAAACCCTCTTTCTGTAATCAGACAAGACACCTATAATCTGCTTCTCAATCTTTGTTGCCTTCAACATAACCTTTGCGTCCTGAAACAATGATATACATTAAAAGAAGTCTCATCTTAATCCATAGAAATTAGATTATTTGCTTACATGTTCTTTTTTAAATGACTTGATCCGATGAATACTCTTGTGAATCTGATTCATGTCCCGATTTAAAAATGAGGGAACGATGCATCATGTATCTTCTCGAAATAAGTACGTGTGCTCACACAACCAATACCGCAAAACACACCATTTGAATTACACAATGCTCATTTTATATTTTAGACGGTAAAAGTCAACTATTGTATGAATATTAGTCTCTTACAGGAAGTATAATTGCACAACCACCGGCTTTCATTTTTTTGCTACCAAGCAATTGATTTTTGAACATATCAACAATGTATGTGCTCGGTCGTAGTTGCATATTTTTTCAGATCTTCCACGTAAATAGATAAGTGGAACGAACATGATCCATTCTGAAATGGAGACAGACACACGCCATAAAATAACAATGCACTAGTCTAGCAACATCATCTATATCCTCACCTCATTACTCTTGATAATTGTCTTTATTTTACGGAATAAAACCGCTCTGTACATCACAAATGCAGATTATGTACTCTCAATCTCTCTTTTAAAACATCTCTTTATCCAAGGTGTAACTCTATATTCCTCACCCTTAATCTCTATCATCTCAGCCCCTCCGGTAATCCCAAATATTAGTTCTGCATCCCTATTCAACAATGGTATTTCCTCACCTCCAATAACAAAACACTTCACAAAGTCAAAAATACTAACTATTTGTCTTATATCCTCTTCGAATTTGTGACATTTCTTCATCAATTTCTCATGTTCCTTACTATATATTGCATCAAACAACAACCAAGTAAGGTGTTAACTTCAATATGCTAATATGTTCGTCTCTAAACTCAACACTGCTCAACTCTTTCACCGCAGTCGTAGATTTGATCTATAATATGTCTCGCTTTTAACCACTTTGATAGAACCTAATAAAAATCCACATAATACAAATGCCTTTATAAAGGTTCATGTCATTAAAAGCCGCACAACTACATCATAATTTGAACAATATCATGAACAGTTGCACAATGACACGAATATTTGCACAACAACAATAATATTTGCATTGATGTCATAGTAATTTGCACAATCAAATTCAAATTTTCATGTTCAAACTAATATTTTGCACAGCCACACACACACTTGCACAATAATTCTACTTTGCACGAGAAAACATCACCGAATCGGTTTCTTGGCCCGATGACCTTTCCCCTTTTCACTTGGGGGCTATCTCGAATCGCAATCTGACGACGAATCATACATAACATTCTTCGACACTTTCTTTTCTTCGCTTTTACATCCGAGAAGTGTAAAGAAGGTGTAAACAAGTTAATTCTAAATCAATTATAAACTTATACTATAAAGCATCGTCTTCATACCTTCGCATTACGAATCATTGTTCTTTTTATGATTTTTACTCTTTCGCTTACCTGGATTCGTTCAACAATAACGGTATCACTTTCAGTTTCTGCCAAAAACAAATAATTTTCTCATACAACCTTTCAAGATTGAGCTAATTCTATTCCCCGAATACTGCTTTAGTTGAATTATAAACGTATCTAACGACTCTTTTTCCCGCGAAAATCATTTAACAACAACATAATATTAATTTTCATAACTAATTTGTTTAAACAGATTTTATGAAATCTATAAAACCTTTCTTTTTGCTCGCTCCATCAACTAAATTTCGCTTACGCAAACCTTCAAAATATAAAAGAAATTCAAATTCCTTTTACAATATAAAAATTTTTTAAAAATCTAGAAATCCTTTACCTTTCTTTTCTTTTTCTCATTCTTCAACATACTTCCTTTTTCTGTTTGGTCTATCGCTACTTTCTGCTTCGTCTTCGTCAGATACAACTTCTTTCACCTCACACGCACCATATCTCGAAAGCGTAATAAACCTTCAAAACAACACATTAATCAAAGAATAAGCAACACAATAATGAAACATTACAAATGTAATTGTTTTTCTCGATACCTTGTTTCGATGTATCTCAAAATCGCTCCCAAATTTTCTTCTTCACTCACTCGTGCTCTAATTTTATTTTTGAAATGTCAAATGGAATTTTAGCGGCCTTTTTTACACTTTTTCGGATGAAAAAGCCATCCAAATCCATTTTTATGTGTGGGGCCCAATTGATTTCAGCTTTTCAGCGCATTTAATGCGCCAAATTCTTCAAAGATAGAAGGTAAATGGGCAGAGGGGTGTTTTGGAGAATTTTCTCCTATTTTTGTACCCGGTTGTAAGGATTTACCGTGCATGTATTTAGTTGTAATTTGGGCCAATTTTTTGTACCTTGTTGTAATGACCCCAATATCTTTTAATAAAATACCTAATATTGCTTAAAATACACTCAAAATGCAAAGTTATTAAATGATCTGGCCGTTCCATTTGAAGGCATGTAATAGGCGAAGTTCCATTCGATTTTTTTTCTGTTTTTAATTCTCTCGCATAATGACAAGTAAAATATGCTTGTTTAAACCACACCATTAAAAATAAAGAAACCAAATTGCATACCAGTCTGTCTGGCTTGCTTGAGAACATCAACTTCTTTCGAGATTTTGCATTCCAATCAAACAACCTGGAGGAAGCCACCTACATAATTCGAGCCTCGTTTCTCTATCCCCATATTTTGTAATTCGCTATCACTCTAAATTACAGATTACAACTACCTTAAAGAAAGGTACTCTACTCCGCAATAGTAGAAAGAAAATATTTTCTTACGTTAGCAATTCATTGATGCAAGTTTTGACAAACCGTAAATTTGAAAATTGTTTATTCGTAGATCATTTTGCAAGCGTTAAATTGGAGAGCTTAGAAATGATTTTACCAACTACATTCCCGGGATCTTATGAAGAGCCACTATGTGATAATACTTGATGAACACCATACAACCAATATCATCGGTTACATCTATTTTATCCTCAAGCCCCGTTATAGTTGATACACGTAAATGTCGGCTCCTTGAATCTGAAAAACAAACCAATGTATATTTAATAAAATGTCCTAATGCCATAAATGTTCTGTTCTCACCACTTTTCGCACCCTTAATTAATCTCAACCAGTAATGAAATGAAAATAGAAGTCTTATTGTACCTTGTGAGTGTAAACCTATATATAACGAGTAGCCCCTTTTAATCAAGGATACATTAGGGCCACTTTGGTGAACTCATGCTAAAAAAATCTAAAAATACAAAAATAACAAAAGCAGAGGGAAATTCTTACATCCAAACATTGCCGATCTCGATGTGAATGGTAAATACACTAAACAACGCCGCTTCAAATTCCATTAGGACCTGTAAAACACCTAAGAACACTAATAGCTAATAACATCAGAATTTAAGTGAAAAACACGAAATATCCATTAAAAGTAAGACAATAGAACACGGTTCCTCTTGCACCACGTCTTCTTTGCGAACAGAATGGAAATTGAATACACCAACAATGTACTCTATAAGCACAACTACCGCACAAATTTTCTGTTTGAAATTGAAATTCATTGAAAAATTGTCGACCTCGAAACTCCGGAACTCCAACAGCTTCGGAGATGTAGAGCGACGTGATGGGGGAATATGCAGAGAGAGAAGAGAAGAAGCGTTACGAAAGGAACAATTTAATTTGGCTTAATTGCTCAGACCGTTTAATAACAAATACTAATAATTAAGTAAATTATATCCAAAATAATTAAGTAAATTATATTGACACATGACAGAGTTGCTCTGTGTCAAATTGACACATGGCGTAAGAAGGAAAACTTAAAATGACACGTGGCGGCAAGTGAGAAAGCACATCTTCCTTTTACAAGCCCAAATATATCCATCTTCACTCTTCATTGCATAAGCCACCATGTCATCAATCAACCGATGCTCATACCTAACAACAGAAAGGAACACCCAATTAGCATAAAACAATAATGTGGATTGACACATAGAGATATAGTGTGTGTCACCGTATAAACATTACCATATTGAATGTTCTTTAAATCTTTCCTTCAAGTTTTCATCATATACCTCCGAATATATCCATGAACCTGAAATAATTATTAAGGGATGTAAATGCTGCAAGTCATTCTTTCAATGTTAAAAATACGATAAGACTCTACAATATAGAGGAGATAAACAATGTATTACATTTACCTGTCATCATACTTCTTGAGACTGGTATTCTTTGTACTCGTGTATAACGTCCATTTTTTCCCAAACACCATTGCCATTGATGATTCCGTGAATGCTTGAATTGGTCGATTAATCATAATAATATATGGCACGGTACCAAAAGAAGATTGAATATGCACCAAAAGAAAAGACACCGATTTTGCAATATATCGGTAAATGAAGAAACTCGATCAACATTATACATGGCGAGAGCGACTCCCGGTCCTTTAAAGTCCCGCACATCCAATCCCAAAGACTCATCACCATTTTTTCTGGCTCTAAGATACAAAGTTATAATAAAGCCCTGTAAGCACTTATTTTACAGTAAATGTAGTCAAATTTTCATTTGGCATAATCGGCTCACCAAAACCCATTTAAATTTCCCAAGTCCTTTTATTATAGTGTCGCTGGCACGATATTGATCACCAAAGGCATGTCTCTGTCTATACATATGGGCTTCTTCCACTGCATAATAGGATCACAATAGCTAAAATGTGTTTCAAGTTCTCACTTTAATCAACAAAATAAGAAGCATAATTTAATACCAGGAACAATTCTGGGAATGTTTCGCACAAAATAGGTTCACAAAAACAGTTCCTACAAGAATGATTACATAACAATATAGTCAATGAAAAAACTATGAGTGACAAAATCTACCAATTTGGTGAATTGATAAGAATATCAAAAACAGAGAAATAGAAAAATTACCCCGATTACTAATCGCAAGCGATCGCGTGATTATTGCCAAATCAGTTAGAATGGCAAAATAAAGAAAACCTTAATTATCGGCATTTGAAGAAGTTTTATAACATGAAGGTAGAAACTAACCTTGGAGGCTAATATGACATTTCTTTGTAAACATTCTTGGTAGCATAATTAAAAGTTATCGCTCGAAAATTTAGTATCCTTGTATCCGAACTCTCCATTGTTGCCAAAACTTTAACTAACTACGATTAAAATGATTGAAGAAGAACTTACCTCCCAGTCGATGAGTTTACGCAATTAAGAAATGAACTAATATAATTAAAGCCTAGATTTGAGATGCTTCTTCGACTCCTTTAGTTGTCGCCCTAGATTTTCTGCAATTTAATAACATCGGTTGCAGAGCTTCGATGAGAAAACGAAGGGCAACTTGAGAAAAACCCAATTCAAATGATTTGGTTTCCTAATTATGTAATGAAAATGATTGACAACCCGAGAAAAACTCAATTCATTAATGAGATGGTTTCCCCAATTTGTAATGTGAAAAATGATTGTGAGAGAAGCATAATTAAAAGAATAAAGTTGGGTAATGTCACACAATTTTCCCAACAAAAATGTCACACAATTTTAAAGCCACGTGTAAGCTTTTTGGAGGAGGTGATCCTCCTATTATATATATAGATTTTTCTAGTCTTTTAATTATAGTCGTTGATTTGAAATGCTTGATGAATTTTAACTGTTTGATTTACTTGATTAAGTTTATGGTATGTTTGATCATCGTACTCTTCTCACATTAATTTCTAATCCTAAATGTAAATATTCATTCATCTTTGTTTTATATTATTACATGTTATATTTGACTTTAATTTATATTTATTACTCCTTCATTCATCTAATTAGATGTTTATTTTAAGGTACATTTATTATTTACCCACCTTAATACGAATCACTCCACGTTTATACTCATCATTTTATTTCGTTGGTGCGTTCCATTCTATATGCATTTCTTGGTTGTAGTAGTGGGTCGATCATAAAGCCTGAATGTAATACATATCAGTCTTGAATGTATCATTGTAAGTAGAACAACAACAATAGGTTATTTATCACAATTAAATTCCAATTAAACTAATTCTAACACAAAATTTTAATAGCATGTACTTATCTTTAACAAGCAAAATGTATCAAAAAACCATATTCACTTAACAAGCATTTCATCACACACATAGCATAGAGGACGTCATTATCGTGCCATCTTTTTTGCGAAAGTTAAAAAAATAAAATAGTTGCTATCTTGCATGTTGATTTCGGTGGTGGATCGCGTGTGGGGTGGTTCGTCAACCTCGGCGATGGTAGACTTTTCATTCTTCTTTTCTTTTTTTTTTCTTTTGTTATCTTCCTCATTCTTCTTTATTAATTCCCGCCGTTTCTTTTTTTTTTTTTTGTCTTTTTTTTGTGATCGGTTTCTATCTTTCTTTCTTTCTCTCTTCTTTGATTAGGCAGTAGGTAGTATAGTAGGTGGGTGTGCAAATAAATTGTGAAATGGAGGAAATTTAGAACTAAGGGCAAGATAGGAAAATAGAGAGGAGTGTATATAATATTCTCTCTGCTCCATACTCGTTATGACATTTGTCAAAAAGGTTCGTTCCGTGGTTGTTGTATCATTTCATTAAATGGTAATAAAATAAATTTTTAACTTCTATCTATCCCCTCAAATACTACAATATTACATCATATGCCACTATTTTTCTCGTACTAATCCAATTTATTACTATTAAACAACTCTCTTGTTAAAGTTGAAAAGACTACCCTACCCCCATTAAAAAACAATTAATATTATTAAATAACTTTTACATTAAAACTTGTGTCAAACAAGAAATGTCACAACGAGTATGAGGACGAAGAGAGTAATATTTTAAAATAGAGTGGATAAATTAATCGGTAGGTGAATCTAATAATATTGAAGGTGTAGATAGTTTGGGCCTTTTAAAAACAGCCAGCCCATTAGTTCATTATTATAGTCCACTGTGAAATGATGGAGTAAAGAGAAGCCCATTTGCAATTATTTATAGTCCACTGTGAAATGATGGAGTAAAGAGAAGCCCATTTGCAATTATTTATGGGCCCGTTATATATATATATATATATATTATATATATATATATAAATATATATACACTCCCTTTCATGTTTTAAATTAATTAATTATTTTAAAGAAATACGTAAAATAAATAAAATGAAGAAATTTCATGTGAAATGATGGAGCAAGGAAAATATATTATTCGTGGGCCTGTTTTTAATTTATTTCCTTTAACTACTACTTCTAGGGATGACAGTGGGCGGGGAATCCCGTTTCTCATGAGGGCCCATCCCGAACGGGATGGGAAATCCTCGCCAAAATTCACCACGGGCGGGGACGGGGAAAATATTCACTCCGAAGGCGGGAACGGGAGAGTATTCACCGCTCCGATCCCCACTGGACCGAATATAATATATATATTTATATATTAATATAATATATATATATATTAAAAAAATAATTTATTAAAAATATATTTATTAATATATAATTTATTTATTAATATAATAATAAATATTTTTATTAAAAAAATTGAAGCGGGAATGGGGATTCCCACGGGGCGGGATGGCCTTTCTTTTCCCCCAAAGGTTCGCGGGGACGGGACGACGGGATTCCCCTGCCTAACGGGGATGGAGATCGTCCCCCCACCCCCCGCCCGTTGTCTAACGGATGGAGATCGTCCTCGGCCCCGCCCGCCCCGTTGACAATGCTAACTACTTTACCCCTACGAGAATAATTGTAAAATAATTTAAAAGAATATATATTTAAAAATAGATTAACATGAAAATATATATATATAAAATCATCATAAACTAATCTCGTATGAAAAATTTATGATATCGGAGCAATTCAATTATAACTTTTTTTTTTTTGGTCGAAAAACATATTAATACTTCAATTAGAGTACAAGGGGTACTCTAACCCATTACAACAAGATCATCCTCACACGGCTATTCCCACCTCAAATTCGCACTCCATTCCAAAAAGACAAATTACACTTAAATTTCTCCCTTACTACAAGCCAAGACCAAATCCTAGATTTAATTTCTCTAAAACACTTGTCAACTTTGAACTCCTTACCATAAAAAACAAGCTCATTCCTTGCCTTCCAAATAGACCATACAATTGATGTCCAGTTGTTGAGTAAATCAATTTACTCCCCTTCCCTCCCAAAGATGTTGCGGTGTTGCATCAAATGTAATATTGGATTGTTATGACTCACCATACTTGTTCCCGCCCATCTCGTAAAACAATTCCAAACCTCCCACCGATTCGACAAGTGAATATGATGTGTGTCACGCTTTCTTCCTCCTCTCCACAAAATGGACAGCTAGCTTCATTGTTCGGCAACGATATCGCCACGTTTCCGGAGTTCTACTCTAGTCGGTAGTCTTCCTTTCGTAGCTTTCCATACTATCGCCTTTACTCTACTCGGTGCATAATTTTTCCATAGACTTCTAAATGCTCTTCCTGTTGCAGCGTCCTCCTCCGGTGATCCTTCCATGAGTCTTTTGTACGCTATCTTCGTCACATAGGTCCCACCCGGCGTATGCTTCCTCTCCACATATCTCCTCGCTCTTTTGAGAGCTTGTACTGTTTATACACTCAACAAGCAAATCAAATAACTCAAGTTCACTCACCCTAAGCCCCCTTCTCCACCGAAAGTCCCACCGCCACTCATCATTATCCCATGTTCCCATATCACAAATATTTGCATCTTCTCGAATACTAATTCTATATAGTCTACTAAAATTAGTCTTCAAAAGACCGTCCCCTAACCACCTCTCTTCCCAAAACTTAGTCGACTCCCCTCCCAACTTTCTTAACAAAATCCTGTCTCGGACCCCCTCCCTCATCTCCCTCCCTCCCTAAATAATCTGCAGATATCCACCCACCACCCAGACGGCACCCCACCAGCCCGTCCCCTACTCCCCTATTTCCGACTCCTCTTTCCCCACCGCAAGAGGATCACCCCATACTTTGAGACCAAAACTTTCACCCACAACCTGTTCTCTTTCTCCAACACTCTCCCTACCCATTTGCCCAATAAAGATTTATTAAAAGAATCTAAATCCTTTATCCCCAAACCCCTTTCTCTTTTTCTTTACAAACTTCCTCCCATTTTACCCAAGAGATGTTTCCCCTAGCCTCACTTCCCCCAAAGAAACTTTCTTTGTAAACGCATGTTCTCTCAACACTCTTTTTGGAATTCGATAAAAGGAAAGACAATAGATCAGTAAGCAGCTTAAAACAGATTGGATTAAAGTGATTCGTCCCCCAAAAGACAGATTTTTCCCACTCCAAGAATTTAATCGCCGCCTAACTTTCCCAACCAATGCCGACCAAGAATTAGAAAGGTGATGATTAATGCCAACGTTTATTCCCAAATATGAAAAAGGAGCTTTGTTCACCTTGCACCGAAGATATTTTGCCATTCTTTCTACCGCCGCTTTCTCCACATTGATTCCCAATACCTCACATTTCAAAATTAACTCTTAAGCCCGACACCACCCGAACATCCGAAGTATGTGCTTGAAAGCTTCAATATTAGAGAATTTTCTTTGGACACGAGAAGATAGTGTCATCCGCATATTGTAAATGCGACACTTTGATTTTGTCCCTTCCAACTTCAGTTGCCTCGACCATACCCGGTTTCAACCGCCTTTCGAACAAGTAGGCTTAGTCCTTCCGCCACGATGAGAAATAAAAAGGGTGACAGTGGGTCCCCCTGTCTAAATCCACGCTCAAGAGAGAAATTCGCCGAGGGGCTTCCGTTAACAAGGACCGATGCCGACGCCTGTTGAGATACACTCTCGAATCCACTTTCTCCATTTATCCGAAAAATTTAGCCCAAGCATCATTTCCTCGAGGAAATCCCACCCACCGTATCGTACGCCTTCGCAAAATCCACTTTGAATATAATTCGCTTGAGTTTCCTCTTCTTGGCTTCATCAATAATTTCGTTGAGAACCACAATCCCATCCAAAATTTGTCTTCCACCCACAAATGCCGATTGATTTTCCGAGATCACTCCATCCAAAACCGAACTTAATCTTCTCGCCAAAATCTTAGCTATAATTTTGTATAAGTGCCCAATAAAGATATTGGCCTATAATCCTCAAAAAGATAGACACCTTTCTTTTTTTGGGATAAGAACAATAAAGGAGGAGTTTAGCCCTTTAACAATTCTACCTTTCTCATGAAACTCCCCCATTAGCATTATTTCTTCCCTCATGTTCACCCAATTTGATTTAACAAATGCAAATGTGAAACCATCGGGTCCTGGACTCTTGTTAGATTCGCACTCCCAGATAGCTTCTTTCACTTCTTTTTCTCGTGAAAGCTGCCCCTAGGGAAGTCATTCAGTAGCCACAAATTTTTTTCACAAATAAATCCTCTGGAAGAGACGGCCTACTAATATTTCTTGCCTTGAATTGCTTGTGAAAAATTATGCTGCCGCCTTTTAATTTTCTCCACGGATTCCACCCAAATTCCGTTAACAAGGACACGGTCCAACCCCGACACTTTGATTTTCTGTTAATCCATGAATGGAAAAATTTCGAGTTCACATCTCCCTCACTTGACCACTTGGTTTTTGCCTTTTGAGACAAGATCTTGTCTCTCCGCATCATATTTCGTCATTTCCGCAAAAATTCTATTTCTTTTGACAATCTCCTCCTCTTCAAGTCCGAAAGCTTCGTCAAACCTATCAAGAATTTCAATCTCTTGTCTCGCTCTTCAATTTGCCTCTCCTTATTGCCGAAGACAAACATTCCACTCCTTCGCATCCGCTTTCAACGGTTTTAGTTTTTCTTTCAATCGAAAACCAAATTTCACCCTCCACTTTATAATGCCGCCATCTCCTTCGATAAATTCATCAAAATCTGGATGTGTTACCCACTATTGAAGAACTTGAATGGTCTAGGTCCCCAATCTTTTGCCACCGAATTAATGAAGATCGGACAATGATCTCAAAACGATCTTCCACAACTTTTCACCGAATGCTCTGGCCATTTATTTACTTGATCTTCACATACCAAGATACGATCCAATTTGCTCTTACACGTTAAGTCTTTTTGTACCATGTGTAAGCTCTATCGAGTAAGGGTAGTTCAATCAAATTGACGAAGCAATAAAATTACGTAACGCCACAATGTCACCATGATCAACCACCGATCCTCTCCCCGCCCTCTCCCTTTCATCTCTTATAGCATTAAAGTCTCCTACCACACAAAATAAATTGTTCCCATCTGTGAAATAATATTCCCAATCAAATCCCATAAAATTTTTCTCTCCGATGACACACACGGCGCATATACATTCAATATAGAGACCTCGATTCCCGTCTTCCCGCAAATATCCATTTACCACCGTAACCCCTTTTGCAAACCATGCACTCGTTTTACAAAAACTTCCTCACTCCAAATTGATAAAATCCCACCCGACTTCCCTTCTAATCCGCACACGCCCAATCGAAATTCTCGATTTCCCCAAATTGACTTACATTCTATTACTCATACTCTCCAATTTAGTTTCTTGTATACAACAAAATTCAATTTTGTATCTATTCAAAGATCTCTTTTAACTCCCTCCTTTTCGCCTTTTTCCCTACACCTCTAGCATTTAGGCTCAAAATCTTCATTAAAAACCAGAGACTCACCGACTTATCCGAGCTTTTCTTTTCCTTAACTTTTTCTCGTCTGCCCTTTCCAATTGCCTAATCTGCTCAATCATCTTCTCGTCCGACACCTTGCTTAGGAGACCCGGCTTTTCCCCACCTCCCAAGCCTTTTTCGCTTCTTCTGAGATATCTTCCTCTTGATACTTAAAACAGATGCATAAACATTTTTTGTTTTATTGCTATCAAAATTTACATGTTCATCCAATCATCTTCTTTTCAAACCCGTCCTATAACTAATACCGTCCAATTAATTGTAATTAATAATAATTGTGATTTGCAAAGACTTATCAATTAATACATAGTTGAATACATTAATACAAATTCCCCATTTAAAGCACTCATAATTAATACTATGAATTTTTATATTAATAAATTCTTTTTTGCTATGAATACCTAATAATAATAATTAATATTAATTGACAGATCGAATTTTATGGATAAAGAAAATGAAAAAAGAAAAAGATTGATATTAGTGGCACATCATTGGAACCACAATCGTTTGTATGATATGGTAATGATAACTTGAAAGTATCTTCAAAGGATTAACACTCATAATCGAACTTCAAGAGAACAACGATCCATGATAAAAACGATCCCCAACAATAATAATTACACAAAAATAAATAAAAATAAAAAGAGTTTAAAGCCATTTTGGTCTCGTAACTATCTCGCTTTTTTGATTTGGTCCCAAGATAATTAAGAAAAATTAATTTAGTCCCATAATTTTTGTAATTGTGTAATTTAAGTCCTAATTACGCCGGAAATTCAAAAACTTGCCGGAATTAGTCACGTGCACGTCACGTGCTTCGTAAATTTGGGGGAATCCGCGAGAATTTTGACTTGGCTGTCCACGTGGAATTTTATATCCATGTGTCTTAAAAATTAATTACACATCATTTATTATTTTCCACCTAACAAAATTGCAACTCTTTTTCTTTTACTAAAACACGTTTCTTTCTTTAATTTTATCAGATTAGTTAAACCCCCAAATTTCTCACAATCAAGAATCCTAATTGAAGAAGCCCTCCCCGATTGAAGCCCATCTCGATTGAAAAAGAAGCTATGCTGGGGAGAGAGCCCGTGCGCATTCGTTACCTAGAGAAACGCAGGTGGCGTGAAAGAGGCGGAGATTATTGAGCATTGCTGGAAAAACCTGCCGCATTTCATGGCGCCCAAGAAAGTAGAGTTGGTGGATGAATTACCCAAGACTTCCACCGGAAAAATTCAATAATTTCAGCTGAGAGCTTTGGCTAGAGCTTGTGCAAATTCGCCGGAGGCGGAGGAGGTTTCATCCCAGAAAAACCTTCTGTTTCTTCACAAACGCCCAGATACTACCATCACAACCAGGAGCAGCAGCAGATTCATGCTCTTTCTCGTCTCGAATTAATATTTGTTAATCTTATTATTAAGTTCTAAACTCAAATTAAACGCAACAAAATTGGTACAGGCCACTCCATGGGGAATTGTTTTTTTTTTTTTTTTTAATTAAGGCTGTGATTTGATTTTGGGGAGAGAGTTAATTTCCTGTTTAATTTGACTAAATTTAATTGTAATTGTAATTTCATTTGAATTTGGTTTCATTTCATTTGAATTTCATTTCATTGTAATTTCATTTTAATTTCATTTCAGGGATATATTTTTATTTTTTTGTAAAAATAAAGTCCACGTGGGATCCATATCATCAATTTTGCCAGATTTCGCACATGACTAATTCTGGCAAGTTTTTGAATTTCCTGCCTAATTAGGACTTAAATTACGCAATTACAAAAATTATGGGACTAAATTAATTTTCTTAACTATCTTGGGACCAAATCGAAAAAAAGCAGATAGTTACGGGACCAAAACGACTTTAAACTCAAATAAAAAAAAAACGAACTAAACTAAACTAAAAATGAACACAATGAAATTTCATCATAACTATGATCTTAGAATAAATTTGGTGGAGGAAATATATAATTTATAGGCAACAAAACACAAGAACCGTTACAAAATAAACGTGATGATTGCATGTGAAACAACCAAGGGCCATGATCTGATAAACAATTAATACATTTAAAAATGACAAAAATAATATATGACCATAATGTATCACCAAGATGAAGATCAAATTATAGATCAATGGATTTGGGAGAATGACGCCAAAACTATTTTCGAAAGGTTAGTTTCTATTATATATGTATAGATAGATAGATTTTGAAGGCCCATCTCCAAAAATCGAAAAAAAAAAAAATTTATCCATTACCTAGTTTATAATTTAGTTGGAATGGAGTTCTTTTCAATATGATTTGAAAATTAAAAAAATTCTAACTAATATTATGAATTTTTTAATTTTATTTATAAATTTGAACTTATAAAAATATAAAATTAATTCATTTATATTTATGGATGATAATGGGGCGGAGTCGACACGATTTTGGTCCGTCCATGACCCGCCCTACCATAAAATTTTAGGACTCGGGACCCGCCCGGCAAAAAAAAAAAAAAGAATATTGGATTGAATTAAAGATTGTGTTCAAATTTGGATGAGAAAATATAGTAGATAAGATAAACCCAATGAATAATAAATCAGTATTATAGTTTAGGATGAATGTACGAGGAGTGAATATAACTTTATGTCAAATCAATGCTTTGAAGTGATGACGAAGTATTATTTTATTGTCGTTGGATAGTAAAATAATAATTAAGTGAAATAAAAAGTAAGAGAGAGATGAATAAATGTAAAGAAAAGTATGGAGGAGAACAAATAAATGTATGAAAATGATATAATAATTTTAGATATATAAATTTATAATAAAAACAAATTTATATTTGAATGTAAAAATTGAATTTACAAATTCGAAAAATAGACGGATGGATAAATCCAAATTCTTCGTTTCTAACTTTGCTTTGTTATTCCAATAAAGTTCTCCTGGAAAGGCAGCATTAAATTATTAGTGCACTTACCAGGCTCACCTGCACCGCTACACACTATATAAATTCCCAATCCCTAAACTCATCAACCTAATACACAGCGTTAGTTAAAAACACACTACACTCTAAAACCCCGCAGCGCCACCGCCGCCAGAGGAGAGAGAGAGAGGGCGGCGGAGAGATTTTGATCCACCAGCAACGCCGCCGCAATGCCAATTTCAACCACACTCAATGTCATCCGGCAACCGTCGCGCGTTCTCTCTCTTCACGCCCCCAACCTCAGCCCCTTTTTCGCACCTCCATCAGTCTCACTCAATCCCCCAAAGCCCTCGCTTTTGTCGCTATCCGTAACTCATAGCCCTAACAGCCACTTAATTGTAGCATTTTCCGCAAATGCTGCTGCTACCAACAGTGAAATCGACACCGAGTTCTCCCAGGGCGGCGGCATTGGAGATGACGGAGGCAAAAGTGGCGGCGGTGGCGGTGGTGGAGGTGGTGATGGTGGAAACGAAGGGAATGACGATAAGAACAGGAGAAAGAACAAAGAAGAAGCTTTAATTGCTGTGGCGGAAGCTGGGAGGAGCCTTGAGAGCTTGCCTAAGGACTTGAAAGCTGCCATTGAAGATGGAAGAATACCTGCATCGATTGTTTTGAGGTATTTTGATCTCGAAAAATCGAAATTTATTTCTTGGCTTATGAAGTTCGGAGGATTCAAGGAGAGGTTGTTGGCTGATGATCTCTTCTTGGCTAAAGTTGGCATGGAATGCGGCGTTGGAGTATTCACAAAGGTAGTTCAATTCGCCTAAAATCAATCTTTACTTTTATTCTTCGAGCATTGAACTTTTTGTTTCTTATCTCTTTTTTTTTTTTTTTTTTAAATATAGTTGCCTTTGTAAATGTTGAATGGTGATTTTCCTTTTCTTTTGTTTCCCAAATGAAGAATGTGGACTAGTTTTGGTTCATCTCTTCACTCTGATAGAATTAGGATTTGAGACCAATGTGCAAGTTGTTACCTAACACACATGGATTTGGGGAACTAAGTGTTTGATAGCTGTGGTTAAGAAACACTTCTGATATTGTCAATTTCTTTGATTGATGGCATTACTCTGACCAAATTATGCTGCATGTATAAGTTGTTTATAACTGGTTCAATCAAATTTTGTAATGCGGACGAGAGTGACAGTGTTCATATCTCTAAGAGTTGATCTCATAAAGACTTTATGCAAAAAAATTGTATCTTTGATATTCAATCGTCACTATTGCATTTGTGCTGTTCATCAAATCCTCCAGTCACAATTTCTATTAGTAGTTTATAGTAAGAAATTAATGAGCCACGACCATAATGCTACATATTTTCTACATTAGGACTTGATTGTTGAAACTTATATGATTTATTTTTGTTAATAAATAAATGCACTGGGATGTAATATCTATTTATTTGTTTTTACATTTCCCAAATGGAATTGTTCTTTGCATGAATCATACCTAGATGTCAAAACTATTATCCTAATAAAAAAGATGTCAAATTAATAAACCGTGCATGCAATCTAGACATGAACTATTAACCGGAAACATTGTTTAAAATAATATATGATTATGTTCTTGATTTTTTTATTACACCAGCCTCTCATTTGCTGGCATATTTTCTGTAAGCAATCTACTTAAATTCTCACTGCATTTGTACAATGTGATGCAACTAGTTCTGAAATTCCTCACAACATGAATTCTTATTTTTAATGTTGGAATCGTAAAGAAACAGGTATAAACTCATTATTGATCAACCGGTTCTCCTTTGCACCTTCCCTCAGAATGAGCTATCTTGAGTGCATTGGATTGCTTTTTATTTAATTCATATTTATTATTTTCCCTTATTCATTTTATATGGTTTTATTTGTTGCATCTTATATTGGTTTTAGGATTTTATTTTGGCTGGCATACTCACTGTCATTTGCTTTCTTTCTCCAGACAGCTGCAGAGTATGAGCGCCGCAGGGAGAACTTTTTCAACGAGATTGAAATAGTTTGTGCTGATGTGGTATGGTAGCTTCTCTATGAATATTCGTTAAATTTTTTTTTATTTTTATCGGTAAATGTTAGTTTGTTAGTTGTTAGTAGTTAGTTCACCAAGCACCCAAACACTCCAAGAATTTCTCCAAGCCACCTTATAACTCCAAATTCGTTCCCAAAGAGAATCGAACCGGGTCTCCCACTAAAGTGGGGAATCCGGTGGCCAGTGGGCTAAGCCACCGGAAGGCTTAATGGAATTACCTGATCTTTAGTTATGTTTTGTTTGTGGAATTACTTTAACTTAGATGATCCATTAGGTATTTTTAGGAGCTTCTTGGGGATTACTTTTGATTCATTAGGTGTGTTGAATTAAAGGAGGCAGGTAGTGCCTGCCATAGGTGAAATTTGTGAAAACATTTAGTAATTATCTAAAAATAGTGGTTACTTCTAGAAAGATGGTTATAGTTGCCATGTTAGCCTTTGTACAAAGCTCTAGATGAGGTCTAGTTATTGTGTTGAGGTGATCTTCGGTCTCTAGAGCTATGCTTTCTTTTATAGTGACAAACGTAAATCGCTGACCTATATATGCTCCCGTGGGTGAGTATAATGAGACCCATTTGTAAATTAAGGATTCATTCTTTTTATTAGTCTGTAGTGAATACGCTGTAGTCCGTACTTCAGCCGTTCATAAAGTAACACTAAAATTGAAAGGACAATTTTATAAAATAGCCATAAGACAAGCAAGGGCTGTGAAACAAAGGAACACCATTTCAACATTTTGAAGTGATATTAAAACACGAGTATCTATAATATACAAATACGAGCTTAGAGTTTCACCTCGAAAAGGCTTCCCCACCTTGAAAGCTGCAGTTAACTTTGAATTGAAAGAACTTGATGTAGAAATGAAGGAATGTTTCTTCTTCTATCGCCTTTCAATTTTCTTTTTAACTTTAGTTTGCTAGAAATTTGGGATTGCTTTGTGTTTATGATGGATTGTTGATAGAATGAGGGAAACGGTAGGGTTGTGTTGGGTTGGTCACTATGACGAGAGACAAAGAGACGAGTAGAAAATTGATGGAGTATCTTCCACGGAAAATCAGAGCAAGAAGAAAATATCGATCCAAGAATTTTCTTAATTGATGATCGATATTTGGACTTTGATTAGGGATTATTGATCACTTGATTGGCACGAATTAAACTATTATTTGAAATCTTTCCCTAGATCAAAAGCTGAGAATCATCATCGACGAGAATTTGGAAGTCCTGCTTAAGAACTTGGACTTTAGATAGTACGTCAGACCCTTTAAAAAAATATATCATATATGACCCCAATAAACAAAATTCAAAAGTATCATAATATAAACTATGATAATAGTATTAGTCCTATTTTATACTCCTGGTATTACAAGTTTGTTACTGATGCTGTTAGTTTGGACATATGTCTTTGAAATTGAAATAGCGGGAATGCACTTGCCGAGGAGTGATTTTTTTATTTTACTTTAATATTCTGTTTACAATCGAACAGTCTTTTTGGAATCAGAGGCTCATCCATGAATTTGTACGAGTTGAAGACTTGAAGTAGACAGCAGGTTCCAAAACACCGAGAAAAAAAAATTGTACATCTTGTCTAATCATCAATTTAATTTGCATTTAGTTCTGTGCAAGACAAGATTGAGTTTTCTTAAAAAGAATTATTTCCAAATTCTAATTAGCCATCACACACTAATAAGGTTGTAAGCACATTAATTTTGTGCCCAATTAAATGGCGACACGTGGAAAAAAATATTAATATCAAATAAAGTTGATTATTTATATTATGAGAATTTAATTAAATTAATTTTCAAATTAAATAATTTATTGATATTTAATATACACGTAAAGCCGAAATTAAATACTACGAATATTTAAATATTCGTAACTTGGTGGCAAAGTAATTAACTTACCATATAACGTATAAAATTTCGTTAAAATGGAAAGTTAAATCAAATTGCCCCACATAGAAACAAATCAAATCAAATCAAATCGTGCCAAGTTTGATGGGTTTCTAAGCTCACCCCATTAAATTAGTCTCAGTCTACAACTATAAATAGGGGCCTTCATTCACTCATTTGAGACACAATTTCGGACTCAATTTGAGCTCTAGCGAGACTTTCAGCACTCTTGAAGATTCAAAGGCATTCTTCGCGGCATCAAAGGCGTTCTTCAAGCAAGTCAACGGGAACAGCGCCCAATACGAGATCAAGGTGTTCAACCCCTCCGATCGACGCTTCTCCTTGAAGATTCAAAGGCGTTCATCACAGCCCCCTTGAAGATTCAAAGGTGTTCATCCGGTCTTCAAGAACGTTCATTCGAAAGTCTCCGTAAATAGCGTTTAATCCAAGATAAGGCTCTTAAGCCCTTGGATTAACGTTATAAATCCCCAAGTTCAACCTCGGGAGAGATCAACCCAAAGGATCGGAGGAGAATCATCCAAATTTAGAGAAGAATCATCCAAGTCAACATCAACTTTGAAGAGAAGAATCGAGGATTAAATTTAGAGCTAGGGTCCGCTAAAATTTTATCGGTTTAATCCGATTAAAATTAAATTGTAAACGTTTTCGTGTGTTTTATAAACTAATTACACGAAATTTGTTGTTACAAAGGTCATCTTTTTTGTTATTATCATCTTTAGATCTTGTTTCTTATTATATTTAATTTGATTTGTGGTCAGGCGATGGCCATAATAGCTGATTTTATGCTTGTCTACCTTCCTGCTCCCACTGTTTCTCTCCGAGCTCCTATTGCTCTCAATGCCGGTCGCCTTGCTAAATTTTTTTCACTTGTGTCCAGATAATGCTTTCCAGGTGAGTTCTCTCAAATGTTCATCGCTTCATTGTGATATATAATTTGAACAAAGGGGTGAGATCATAGTTTAAATATCATATGCAGGTTGCTTTGCCTGGAACATCATTTTCATTATTGCAGAGGTTTGGTGCAATATTGGTAGGTTGATCTATCTTGAATTTAAATAATTAAATTGCGAGGTTCGAATTGTTTCTCATGTCACTGACTTTTCTTAACAGCGCAATGGAGCAAAGCTGTTTGCTGTTGGCACCACTTCATCTCTGGTAATTTTAATGACTTCTGATCAGTAAATATTTTTTTAACCAAAAATAAAAACATCAGTACATTATATCCTTTTTTATATGTCTAGGTTGGCACTGTAATGACAAATGCATTCATAAATGCCCGGAAGGCTGTTGATCCCTCTGGTGTAGAAGAGGTGGAGAATGTTCCTATACTATCAACTAGTGTTGCCTATGGTGTCTATATGGCTGTCTCCAGCAATCTCCGGTACGTTATCATACACCAATTCTCTGATATTGTCTCATTCTTCGGCCCTTTCCCCATTCATGAGAATAGAAATTCTTAACTTGTAAATGTGAATTCTTATCTTGATTCAACAGCCATTTCCTTTGTTAAGAGTCACTTGTATATTAAAAATGAGGACTAGATGAGACACAGTTACTGTGCATGGAAAAGTGTATTCCGCCTGCATCCATAAAAATCAAATTACTTAACTTTGATACAGTGTGGAAGATTCAAAAGTTTATTTATAGAAACTACCTTGAGGTTTGACATATTTACCCCCAAAAAAAGATCCAAGTATATTCTAATACTGGGTTGACCTGATCAAAGAATATTTAAAAAATTATGGGAGTGTGCAAGCTCTGTAAGCTGTAATATGTTTTACAATTTTAGTGCTTGATCATTAGCCAATTGGACAATCTTTGATCAGACAAAGGACGTGTTATTTGGATCTGTATTTGTTTAAATCTATTTCTGAATCTTCAACTCTTTGGATCATATGATATAGATATATATGTTTCCTTTGATCTATATTTATACACAAAGAAACTTCCAGTGACAAATATTTGTGTCAAACTTTCTTCTTTCTGGAACAGATACCAGGTGTTGGCCGGTGTGATTGAACAACGGTTTTTAGAGCCCTTACTTCATCAACACAAGTTAGTTTTGAGTGCTCTCTGCTTCGCTGTGAGAACAGGCAACACGTTTCTGGGTTCATTACTGTGAGTTCCTATCTTTTGTTATACTCCCCAGTTATTCTTCTGTCCTCACACAGTTACTTGTCTAGAACACTCTCTCATGAGACCATTTCACGTGAGATGGTCAAAATTAATCAACTAGTTTGAAGAGAAAATTTAAATCGGATTAGTAAAATTAAGGCAATGCTTGTCTTGGGTTTATAGTGATTTTTGAAATTAGTAAGTAAGGTGAGATTTAATTATATGTTAAATCAGTGTTTTTGATGTGAGTTATAATTTAAATTATATTGGAATCTGTGATAATAGGTTTATAGAACCGGATTTCAAAATTCAGTAGAACTGGATTTAGATTTGCTAATTCTAAAATAGGTTTTTAAAACTCAACACAAACATTGTCTAATAGATCTTGATCAGTCTCACGACTCATCTAACATTAAATGTTTCAGACAAGAATTTATCTAACTCATTTACGTTTCTTGAATTGATCGGCAGGTGGGTCGATTATGCTCGTTTTATAGGGATTCAGAAGGGCCAAGATGTAGAATAATAGGTAGTATATCATCACTGCTCACTTATTAGTTGACATTTCAATCTGAGTAGTTTGCTGCAGGCTGAGTCCATGTATCTTTGGTATAGTTTTTAAGCTGTGTTTGATTTCATTTTTTAAAAGCATCTTTTTGAATATGTACTATTTATTTGGCATGAATTGGTTCATCTTGCATTTTTGTAATCTGAAAATGTTGTTTTGATTAGTTTTCTTGGATTTTAATAAAAACTCTATGGACATTGATTAGTAAATCCATCCACCCAAAAACTTGAGATCTTGTTTAAATAATTTGTTTCACATTACTCTATGGCATTGTCTTGTGCGAATAAGTTTCATTGTGAAATTTATTTTGATAGTATTAATTGTTTCATTAAATAATATTAGATATTTTTAATATAAAATATTATTTTATTCATTAAAATGTATTAGTTGGAGGGAATTATTATTTTAATTAAAGTGTATTAATTGTTTATTATAAGTTATTCGCTGTAAACTGGTTCAAGCCAGTTCTTACTGATCATGATTAAACACTTTTAAATCAAGTAAGCTATTCCAAATAATTAACTTTTTTTTTTCACTGGAAATAATTAACTTAGGATATGTTCAATCCGCTTTCAAAAAAAAAAATATATGTTCAATCCATTCATTCCACCTACACGATTCCAATGATTTTCTATGATTCGAAAAAAAAAAAAATTCACGACTCGTCGATTTTATTTTTATTTTTTTCTTTTTCACTTTAATCCACGCATAAAAAGTGTTGTATACCTTTAATTATTATTATATATCATCTTGTATGATTTTAATTTGGCAAATAAATTTTTGTCGGCTTTGAATTGAAACAAAATAATAATAATAATAATAATAATAATAATAATAATAATAATAATAATAATAATAATAATAATAATAATAAAACCAGTTCTTGAATTGTGTAAAAATATAAATTAAGTGTTGAACTGTGACATTTATAAAAGGGAGAAAATGAAAAAAAAATCATTTTCATAATATTTTTTTACCCACACCTACTTGAGAATTTTTTTATCCATACACACATCAATATATAAATATATACACACATTATATATCAACATGCAGAGTATTGATTTTTTTTTTTTTTATCGGACAAATGATAGCTCGAATTCATTACCTTACGACATAGGTTGTGGGTTCTAACCACTTGAGCTACATCACAATCAGATAACTTGATATCATTTCGATAGCTAAACCAATGAGCTCCAGCCCACTGCACCTTTGATTCATCTTTCTGTAGAAGTGCATTATTTTCAATGCAAATAAAAATCTATCATGTTCTAATAGTGTATAATTATATTCATAAGGGACTTCTAGGGCCATCTGTGGACTGAGTTCTCCGCAGATTCCAGTGAAGCCCATCATTGATGCTACGCAGGAAATCGGTCGTTGAATCCAGTTGACAGGCCGTAGGAACGGGCCAAGCTGCGATGCTGCAAATGAGAGCATCCCTGGACCTAACTGTTTTCTGTCCTTCCCATCAAATGATACCCATGCATGGCTTCTGCTATCCGATGGTACTACAACTCTAAGACTAACATGCCCCGGAAGCATTAAAGGACGGAATGATAAAGAGTGTGGGCAGATAGGTGTGAAAAGAATTCCAGGAACCTGCGAAACGCAACATATCAATCAATATTAGCACAACCCATAAGTACAAAATTATCCTAAGGAACAGCCAGAGATTGGCCTAGTGGTGTAGGCTTGGGACTTAGAAGTGTGCTCGTCTTTAGGTCTTAGAGTCGAAACACACAAGATGTGATCAATTTCTAAGATTGGTTAGTCCATATAGAACTTTGTTCTGACTTCAATTAGGGCCCCATCTAGTGGATGGTGAGATTAGTCCCATAGATTAGTTGGTCCTTCATCCGGATATCGAGTCATAATAAAAAAACTACCCTTAGTTTTAGCCTAAATATTTGAAGAAAAAAACCCTAAAGGGTCCACCTAATTCTTCTGTTTCTGCTTCCAATTGATGTATAATTAAATAACAATCAATTTAAGACAGCAACATTTGTATAGATTTGTTTCCTATACAAAGTCCATACTTGTCTAGGTGGAGTAAACTGTAAAATTCGTCCTATATTTATTGAATGCTAGCAATTTTAGTCTCAGTCAAATCAATTCTCTCAATTAAGTCTCATAACTATAAAATGATGAAATTTTAGTCCTATATTGGTAATTTGGCAAGATTGTAAGGTTTTGCACGTGTTGAAATTTCATGTTCCCAACATATTATTTCAATTAAAAAGTAACAAATTAATTATCATCTAAAACAAAAAAATTGTCAATGTAGGACTAAAATTGCTATATTGTAAACCAGGTGGCTTAGCCCATTTGGCCACCGGGCTCTTCACTTTAGTGGGAGACCCGGATTCGATTTCCTTTGGGAACGAATATTTATTGATAAAAAAAAATTGCTATATTGTAAAAATTATAGGACTTAATTGAGAATTTCTTTTCGTATAGGACTAAAATCACCAACACCCAATAAATCATGAGACCAAATTGCAATTTACCCTATCTCGATGACCTGGAAATTGGAACACAGTTATGAAGATAGATGATATCTAAGCTGAGTTGATTTTCTCGACAAATCAATATACTCCCTCCATTTCATATTAATGTCGTTTTTGGATTAATTTTTTTTTCAAATTAAAGATTGCCTATATGTATCCCTAAAAGATCTCATTTTTATTGGAAAATCACACACCCTCTATCCTCTTTCGTTATATTGATGGAGGGTAAATCTGTCAATTTTATGCTCCTTAATTCTATACAAAACTTCAAAAGCGACAATTAATATGAATTGGATCGGAGTATAAACTAACAGTAAACTGAACTCACCTGAGGATGAACCATTGATCCTCCAGCTGCCAGTGAATAGGCAGTGCTCCCTGATGTTGTTGATAATATTAGGCCATCTCCTTGTACACACGTGACAAAGGAGTCGTTGCAGTAGCATTCCAGATTTGTGAGGAAAGATGAAATTCCACGGTCAATTGTCACTTCATTCAGGACAAGCATGGGCCCTTCACTCGCATTGTCATTTTCACGGATGATGTGGCATTGCAATCGATGCCTTAATGTTATGTTAATGGGACCAACAAGAATTGAAGTAAGATAATCGCGATAATGTTCACTATCTGATTCCGTGGGTTAAAGATTACATAAAACGATAGCAAGGTTTAATATATTTCTGAAGTAATGCATACACAGATAAAGAACAAAACAAGTGCATATACGAAGTTAGAAACCTTATTTAAGAAGAGGGAGGATACGAAACGGGTCATGAAACCAAGAGAGCCTAAAGAGAAAGGGACAATGGGAGGAACTGGCCCTTTGAACATCGATGCAGCCTACAAAACAAAAATGTAATTCTTATATAAAATTAATTGACATTATAAGTAAAATGTAGCAACAAACAATCATTAGGCTGTGGGATTTGCACATCACATCACATCTACTACCACCAAATTTGGCAGTAAAAGAAACCATAACTATATCTATGCCCTCATAGATTCAGCCATTCAGGCAGTTGTAATTCCTAAAAAGTCTATTTACATCCACTGTTGGTGTTTTTAAGAGATAACTTTATCAGTTTCCATGTATTTACATCCACATGAAAAGAATAACAAGAAGAACCTCCTAATTCATGCTAAAAACATCGGGAACATACCCAAAGCACAGTTCCATCTCCACCAAGAGTTATTATGAGGTCAACCTTTGAATGAAATAGCGGCATATCCTTGTCTGCACAAATTATCACAGTAAGAGGTGCATATGAGTTTGAACTAAGTTTTAATTACATACATTGTTAGTTTGCTGATATTGTTGACAGAGATAAGATTACAGAGAGTACATATGTTGATATGCTATATTGATGATAGAAAGTTGAATAGCATGTCATTTCTAAACATGCTAGCAATAAAGAGATGGACACAAATTAATTGTGAATTAAGTTAAAAAGGAATTAATACTTGAGTTATATGATATAAAAATATCCTGAAAAAGTAGCTTGGGGATTTTGATTGAGAAGTGATTTCCTACAGTAATATAAGTTATGCAATAACCAACCAAAAATGATTAAGTTACATATGATAGAATACAAATGAACAAACTAAGTGTTGCTCTTATATTTATTTACTATTTAGATATATCATAAAGTCCACTTACGAACAGAGAAATAATATTGAAAACTGTAACATATAGTGCAAATCAAATCGAAGTAATTCAAGACAAGACATGGAAAATTTGCGAAAATCAAAAATAATATTTTAATAAGCACAACATACGTTGTGGATTATGTATGAAAAATAAAAGTGACAATATAGTTTCAGTGAAGAAGAATACAGCTTAATTACCATCAAGCCAGGTTTGCACAAAGCTGTAGTACGATGATTCTGCCAAAAGCTCAGCCTTCACTCGAGGCTCCACAAATATATTTAACTTTTTCTGCTCTCTCAACCATCTAGAAGGAAAATAGTAACTCATTTAGACAGGCCTTCATGATTTATCATGTAATAACTTTGTAAGAGTCATAAAAAAGAAAAAAGTTAACTATCAACAATATCAAAAGAAAAGGAATTATATTCACAGATGAAATTTTAGGTATGCATATTGAAGAATATTGATACCCTACTTTACTATGTTTATATTAACACAATTGTTAAAGGTCTACATTGGTTTCAAGGCTTCTTGAATATTTCAAAGACATTATGGTTTAGTTTAAAAATATAAATAATTTATTATACACACATTTTTTATTTTTATTTGCTATTGTTACAGACTGTACTCTAAAAATAAAAGAAAGCAAATATTTAAGATACTTATCTGAAGTTAGTCCTGAAATAAGAGATTTCTTCATTAATGACAATTATTATTCATTTATTATTATTTTTTTTTAGTAAAGGAAATAAAATCTATAGCTTGTTCATCTATATCTCCTGGCAAGTCCGCAAATTCATGTGTTATGGACAGAACATGTGACATAATTTAACCTAGGCACATCTAAAAAACTGATGTCTTGTACGGAGAACACATATTTATAATAATCAGGAGAGACTGGACAGCACTCATAGGATCAAAATGCATTTTCTACTTTATCTTTATACGAGATAAATATATTCAACAATATATATTAATTCTTTTTTGTGATACGGAAATCAACTAATATGTTGTAGAATTTGTTTCCCATGTCTTAGAACTGTTTAAACTATCCTTTTATGATTGGCGTCTTTCCAGGCAGCAGACGTATTTTTCTTAGAACCAAGTAAAATATTTTAATACTTTAGAAGAGGCAAGTACATATAAAGTGACTTCAGCAGAAAATAAAGATTTTGGCTGCTCCAAGTAGACCACATACTCAAGTCAGTAACGAAATAAAAAAAGCTACTATATAAAGATCATCAAGCATTTTACCTGATCATTTCAAGACAAAGAATTCGAACAGAAATTGAATTTGGCTTGGTCAATATAAGCACAGTGTCTGGAGGAGATTCCCACTTCAAAGAAATCTGAAATACAAAAGATTTGTTGTACAGAAAATTAAAGAAAGACAATCTTTAAGATAGAAAAGTATAAGGAGAGAAATGTTGCATAACTGTTAGCCGATTAAATCAAAGTGACGTGAGATTGAGATAACAGTTACACCTGTTTCCTGCTGCGCTCAGCTGTTCTTATATAGCCCTTCTCAAAAGAGACAATATCATGTTTGTGGTGATCACATATTTCGCCGTTATTGTCCCATGATAGTTTAAATAATGCCTATCCCCATAAATAAATACGTCAATTCTGATTAAGCACCAGGACAGTAAATTGGAAATACAATGAAGTGAAAAAAAAAAAAGTATATATATATATATATATATATATTACATACATACTGTAACCAGAAGAATGTATATTTAAATTTACAGATTTGATTTGAATAACCAATAAAAAGTTTAGCTGCATAAAGCTACCAAATGACACAATAATCATCCTTAAACATCATTATCCACATTGGTCATTTAAATGATTTATCGTGATTTCCACTTCATCATTGATGACTTGAGATCTCCAGAGGAGACATCAGTAAAAATGACAATAAGGATGGATCTTTCACTCCTCTCATGCAAGCTTTCATTTATGAATTTTTTTGGTTTCGTAGTTAGACGAAACAAAATATAACAGAACCAAAAATCTAAACGAAACAAAATATAACAGAACCAAAAATCTAAACATGCTATGAAATACCTTCCCGATTGTTTTATTCAGGGAGCAGAGTCAAAATCAAGTTCACCTTCTCGAAGAACTTCCTGAGAACATACATCTTTTCCATTGCACAACTCACATTGTTCTGTGTTTTCATCTGACAACAGGGTCTGCTCACTGCAAAGCCCTTCTGTTGACAGCACTGTGAAACAAGCCAATGAATTATATTGCAAACGATACCAAATCCAATGTCATACCTATAACCAACCCGTAAAAATGCACTGTACCGGAAAGTGAAGAAGACAAGATTAAAATGGTTCGTATGTTTCAGCTTCTTGGATGCATATATCACTGAAGGTGGAAAAAAACATATCAATATGAGGCATTATTGTGGTCTAATGATATCCATCCTTCTTTTGACATTCTTTTAGAAGTTTAAATTACAAGGGTCGTAAAACATATGTAAAATGCTAAGCCCTTCTAGAGACAAGTAAATATATTTGAGTGATAATGATTATATCTGGAATTTAAAAAAGGAAAAAAATTACATTGCAATAGGGAAATTATTTGTCCCCACTTGGAAGAAAACCTCAACCAGTAATTACTGACTATGCACCTTCATTGTAACAACAGATTTGGGGTGTTCATTAGCAATTTCTAAATAAAAGGCATATTGTAGGCATAACTCACAATTTTACGAGTTGGACAAGCACATATAAAGTCTACATGGAAACTGAATTTAAACCTTTTTGTTCCAACTGAAAATTGCGTGCCATTTCCAATTCATATTTACGCTTCCACTGAGCAGCCTCAGCTTGAGCAGAAGCCTTCCCTTCCGTTTCCCTTCGTAATGCCTTTGCAATAGCTAAAAAATAATTAAATATTTAGTGAAATGTTGCAGCAAACCCTGACTACGAAAGCTACTACTAAAGATAAAGGATTTGTAGAAACACACTTCTCAACGCCTCACATAATTCGGTCAGATGATCATCAGCTCCATGGAGCATACTCTGCGGAATAATTTCCTGAACTGCTTTTTCAGAGTCAATAGAACCATTCTCCAATGATGACAGGCTGGCAGTGACCTATTAAGAAGCTCCATATTAGTCTTCCGAACATTGCATTTCTTATTCTTTTACCGTACGCGTGTTTGTTATTTAAGTATCAAAATAAGGAAAAACTATTAAAAGTATATAAAGAAACCCGGCAACAAAAGAGAACCAAAAGATAAGACCTTTTATTTTATGAAAGGTGCAGAAACATAATAAAATTTGCAATTGTAGCCTGTAATTGAGTACTGTAAGGCATAAATCACCACACAACTTTTTTCATAGCAATCAATATATTGTCGTTGAAATTTATAGATTCATTAATCAAATCCAAATTGTCAATCTTCCCGAACCCATCGTAGCCATATCTGTTGTTCTTTAGCTATTAAGGAATACAAGAAACAAGAAACATGGTAAGTAATCAAGTCGATAAAGACAGTCTAGAAAGGAATATGTTCACCCAATTTGAACAGAAAACAGGATATGTCCATCAACCAAAGAATTATTCAAATAAGTGGGAGAATGGAATATTTGAATATGACATTATAAGTAACTATCCCTATGAAATATCTTTACATAACTTAAAAATGCTGCAAGAATATATGGATTCTGTTTGTACAGAATCCAGGGTCTATCTATCATCCAAAGGATTATTCAAATAAGTGCGAGATGGAATATTAGTGTATGCACCTTTATAAAAAGTAACAATATTTATGAGAAACAGATATACAGGTGATATGATCTCACAAAGCATGAAAGCAAAGTGTTCACTTATGGAATATATCTTTGCAAAAATTAAAATGTCACAAGAATATGGATGTCATATTTATTATAGATCTTAATGTGCACATATTAATAGAGAATAACAGAGGGACAATCATAGCTTATAAACGAAGTAATCATTCTGATTCATCAAAGACGAGTAGGTACACATAAAATCCTTTTATCCATAGACAAAACCTTCGTTGGAATACATATAGCAACTGCTAACTGCTAATACATCCTACAAAATTTTCTTAATTCGAAATTCATGATCGCCATATTTTTGCATTAATTGATACAATGTGTCCCTTTGTACTTTGTCTTTTAGCGTCTCATCTAAGTCACTTAAACATATAATAACTGCATCATATTTGTCCACTTCTTGTTTGCTACTATTTAATATAAATTCTTCAATCGAAGGAAGAAACTGCACATGGAGACGTAATCATAGAAGCTAGCATCATACAAATGAAAAGAAGAATAAGATCAACAGTTTTGATTGATTTAAAAGTTTAACACATTAAGAACATTTTTTCATGTATTTACCTTAATTAGCAACACATAAATGACAACTTTTACTTGAAACGAACAAACTTAAAGAAACACAGCCTTAATTTCCAGTGTCGAATTTAGATGTAAATATACAGACAAGTGCAAAAACCCTATCACAATGTATATCAATTTTACTTCATGTTATTATTGTGCACACTCAATTTCACTTGTTTACTTGCCTTAGCAGTCATCTACCTCCCCATTCACTCAAATTGAATTAGGAAACTAGTGTTCAATTAGAGAATTTCCCACACATCAAATCAAATAGAACTTCAGTGTAAACCAGCCCAAAAATTCAAAATTAAATAGCACAATTATCCGAGGAAAAGCGAAAATCTAGCGAAATATCAGCAATTTGTAATCCAGGAAGAGATCTCTTGAAACAAAAACGAAAATCAAGCAAAATATCATCAATTTGCAATCCAAGAAGAGATAAATGAAGTACATACACTGGTGGAGGTTGAAATTGTTGGAGAGTCGCCCTTATTCATCTGTGAAAGAGTGTGTGTGAAAAAAGGAGAGGCGGAGAAAGAAATGAAGTAGCTGGTTGTTGTGAATGTGAATTAAATGCGTGTGGTGCGTATATATAGGAATTAGGATTCCATGGAATTGAATCGAAGATATGGAAAATGCCATGTGTAGGAGTTGATTCTCCTGGGTGGGGGTGGGTCCCACGTGGAAGACCCCATGGGAAGCATGGAGTGGAGGGAGGATCGATCAACAGAGGGGGTTCAGAGAGAACTGAACTTGGCTCTTGGAGGCACAGTTTTAGTATTACTTTCAACACATTTTCATTTTAGAAAAATTATAATAGGTTTAAAAAAAAATTCAAAATTACAAATAGGTTTATGTGTAAATATTTTTGTGTGTTGTTCAAATTTTTTTATGCTTCTGCAATTTTTTTAAATTTATTTGTAATTAGCCTACTCCTTTTGAACATATATGTAAATGACTTCATTTTATAGCTTTTTCCTGTTAAATTTTGTTTTATTTTATTTTTTTCATTTCATTTACCTCGTCATTCATCCATAATGTTGTTAAACGAAACGAAATGTTCGTGAACTCGACTCAATTCGACTAGACTCATAGTGTTAAACGAGTCGAGCTCGAAAAATACTCATTTACTTAGCTCGACTCGTTAGTCTAGTCGAATCAAATTCTTTTTCAACTCGTTAATGTAATCGGACTAAACTCACCTTGATAAATGTCGAGTCGAGCTCGAACTTCAAGTATTCGGCTCGGCTTGAATAGCAATTTATCCACAATATGAAACAAATAGTGAAACATCAAATATAAAACACATGATTTCATTTCATGTGATTACGTTCATACACTATTGTCGTAATTCATACCTCACAAAGCATACAATCGTTTTATATCATCTTTCATTAAAGTACCACTTAATTGTCCATATGCTAAAACGAGCATAATTTTGGGTTTATATATATTCGTACAAACTAAATTTAATACTAGTCCAATTAACCAACTGTGAAACAATTAATAGAATTGTTATTATACCCAAACTTATCATTTCACACTCGTTTAGCTTCAATTCAAAGGTGATTTTAGTAAATAAACTAAACGCAAGGTAAACGCACAAGACTTATTTCGAAAAACGAACTATTCGTCCCCTTTTTCTAGACTTTTCTCGTTAATCATTAGTTCGAAACCTACAAAAATATTAGGTCCGACTCATTTATTAAAAGATCAAGCTCTGCCGAGACACGTTTACTTCGGGACATATGCTCCTACCGAATAATCTAACTAGTTTTTATTTTAAATCTTATGCGAATACGTTTTACGGTACAAGTTTAACCTATTTATAAAATGAGACACATAATTCAGGTGAAATGCTTATAAATTTACTACAAGCGGAATTGTCAACAAACAATGGTAAATAGCTTAATAGCCTTATTTTTTTAGTGGATTTTAACTAATTAATAGAAATTGGTCAATAATTTCACCTAACCTCTTGAATTCAAAGTAAATTGTGTTGAATTTTTTTAAAAAAAACAATTAGTGACTAAATCGATAATCATATTTATTCGTTTGCGTCATGAGTATAAAGATCCAAATTTATAAATAAATTACACGATAAAACTTATTTACATAAAATTTTGCATTAAATAAAATAATTATAGTCAAAGGCTATTTGATATTATAAATACTTTGTTGGAGGATATATATGGCCATCCATATATTCTCTTGTTTCGAGTATTGGGCAAATGCCAACATTATCAAATTCAAGAGTTGAACATCTCTAAAAAATGAAGATTTTAGAAAATCTATTAGACCCGTGTAGAATCTGTTAATTTTTATCCCTTTCTTAAATATACTATAATTACACGTAAAATTTTGTAAATGGGGTAAATTGTATTTTGGTTCCAAGAGAATGAGTGGTCTGCAAAATGATTATTTTATTGACATTTTTGGTCCCATAATTTTTTTCGACATATTTAGTCTCAAAAAAAAATCACAATTTTGATCCTAAGAGAGTGATAAATTGCAATTTTGGTCCCAGAGAATGAGATAAAATTATAATTTCGGTCCTAAAAATAATGGTCGGCACTATTTTTGCAAAAAAGAACGTGGAATTAGCATTGTCGTTGAAAAATTATCATGGGACCAAAACTATAATTTTCCCTTTTTAAATGTAACAATTGAATCACTTTCAAGAAATCTATTGTTTGCATATGTGTATCACCATACTTTAAAAAACCATGAAGGCCATAAGAATCCAACAATTTGTTGAGTTTAAACAAAAGGGCCATATGAATATTATACATATAAAAAAATGTTTTTATTCAACCACCACCCCCATCCATTGTTTGTCTTGCACCAACACAAACTTTGAATGAATGATGCAACCTTTTAGATGTAACAAGAAATTGTAATGGTATATTTATCACAAGTAGCTAGTATGTTTATCTAAGGTATGGGAGAGCTAAGACCTTCTTGAGAAGACAAAGGCTGGAAAGTATGATTAGTCTTGGAAAATGTTTGTGTCCTCTTGAAAGAAGGTCGATTTTTGAAGTTGTGCAGCGCTCTTTCCGCATAAATACTGCGGAAACGCGCGCCGCTCGTTCCTTGAGTTTGAGAATGAGAAAGAAGAGGAAGCGGTAGCATACTATGAGAGCAAATAGAGCAAACAAATCCCACCACTTGGACCGATTTAGTGATATTCCGAACATCTTCGTGACCACATCTTCCCCTTTTATCTTTGGGTCGCCTGGGACGAGAGGGTCGAACTCTCGTCCTATCATGTCGTTTTTGTAGGCGCCTGCAGCGCCCATGCGCCGTAGCCCATGTAGGACACGGGGTAACGCCAGAATGGCTTCGGAAGATCTGGCAGCAGGCGAAAGAAGCCTGCAGTCATCATCATGATCCCCTGCAGGACAACGAAAGATCATGTTCGTCACGACTGTTGCTATGACACGACTCGAGGAGTAAATTTCAATATTGGTCCAGTATCTATTGGGTGCGGACGATTTTAGTCCCATAAGAATCAATTTTCTCAATTAAGTCTCGTGAACTTTTAAAATATATATATTGGGGTGTTATTATGATACATAAGCGATGTTAAGTTGTGAATTCGGCTGCTAAATGAAATTCGTCAGCTCACGTGCAAAAATTCTGCAACCTTATCAATATGAGACTAAAAATTGCATCATTTTAAAAATTATGATACGTAATTGAAAAATTAATATATATGAAGGTATGATCATTAACACCAAATAGATACAAGATCAATTTACTCCAACTCGAGTGAGCAAATTCCAATCAATGTATATTACTTTGAGTAGAAGTTGTAACCAACATATATTCTCTAATTCTATTAAAATTAGATATTTCATCCTCGTATTTTACTACTTTTAATACATGACATGTGTAAAAATGACACATATTAAAGGTAATAAAATACAACATGAAACACCAAAATGAAATGACTAATAATTATTGCACAAGTTACACTCCATGCAACTAATTTTTTTCTTACAATTTGCAATACTTTATCATTACCAAGTAATACTCCTATATTTATAAAGCAATACCCTAATATTTTTCACACAATTTGGTGTGTTATGCATGTAAAATGTTGGGTTATTGTTTTATAAGCATATATTATTAATATTATTTGATAAATGATATAATATTGGAGAAAAATAACACTTTTAGTCCTATAGGAACATCCCAAAACACTTCGGTCCCCTATGTTCAAAAGTTGTTCTTTTTTACAAAATTGATCCAAACCATTAAAAGAAAGACCAATTTGCAAAAACAAATGACTACTTTTGAACACATGAACCGAAAGTGTATTGAGAATATGCTTATGGGACTAAATATGCAATTATCGTACTATAGTGCAAATTAAAAGAATTGCATGGTACAACTGGTGCATGTAAAAATTACTCGAGCGAAATGTAAAGAGAAGAATGACTTACAAGTACTCCAGCACCAGCTATGATCCCCATCAAGAAATTAGGAACCAAAGCAGCTACAATCATCATCACACTCTCTACCATGGCAATGCTTCCAAATATGTTCAGACAAAAGAAGACATAACGCGAAAAACCGCCTGGAACACCATCCAGAAACGTTATCGTCCCGGTTATGACCGAGACGGCAACCAGGAACGGAAACGAAGAGAAGAAGTTGGAGAGTATAAACACCCCGACGCCATAGTACCCGTTGAGTCTTTCTTTAGTGAACACCTGTTTTGCAAACAGAGTTCGCGTCAGTCTGAACTTGCAGAGAGGTGTGAAATTAATTAATTTATTGTACCTTCATTTCCTCGATGAAGGAAGGAAAGCCGCCGATGGACATGAAAGTCATGAAGCCCGTGACGAAGCCGCCGCAAGCTCCCTGGCTAAGATTGCACTATAACTAGTGCCAACATCATAGAACAGAGTTCCTACACTTATAGAAACAAGAATGTATATGACTATTCTTGACCAATAATATCCAACATCTCTTGTCATGTTTATGAATGATCTTTGTGTCAATGTTGACAGCTGCTTCCACCAACTTGCTTGGCTTCCTTTAACTGTTTCAATATCATGTCCAGCTTTCTGGAAAAAAAAAAATTATGGCTAGAAATGCTAGCTACATGCATCTAGGTTGCCTGTGTCGAGTCAGTTTTAAGTGAAACTTATGAAATTGATATCATTGTATTCATATACTAATAGTATTATACTTATAAAACTAGCATGAGTTAAAATTCAATTTGGTCACATAACTTGGACTTTTTTGCAAAAGGTCCCAAAAATTTAAGATTTTTAATTTTATCCCATAATTCCTTAATTCAATCCAAAAGTCATTGAAATTCTATAACCGACGCCGTATTGATGTATATTTTTTTGGGACCTTTTGCAAAAATGTTCAAAATTATAGGACAAAAAGTGTGAAATTCAGCAAAAAAAAGACCAAATTCGGAATAATTACAGAGTTATGGGACGAAATTGAAATTTCTAAAGTTTTTGGGACTTTTTGCGAAAAAATTTAAAGTTATGGAATGAAATTAAATTTTAACTCAAACTAATATTATATGTAAAAATGTTACGATCTTAGATTATAAAAGTAGTTAATTAGTGAAGGAATGTAATTATATTATTTTCTTACGATATGAGAGCTTGTGTTCCTCCTCTATATGCAACTCAACATAATCAAATTTAATCAAAATTATCCCCCAAAACTAGCACAAAATAATATTCCTTCAGTCTCATACTCATTTACACACTTTCTTTATTCATTCGTCTGACACTCATTAACACACTCTAAAAAATAGTGTGTACTCACATCCTTCACCTCAAAATATACAATTATTTAAACATATGTCATTACTAAACCCATTATATTTACACTCTTCCTCTAATTCACCATATAAATTATCTGATTTACCCCCTTCGGAAGTCAATGAAGTGTATAATCCTCACTTTTTCACATTAGTACCAAAAATGTGTACGAATGTCTCTGTGACAGAGAGAGTAGTACCTTATAGTATAAACAACTAATACCCACTAATAAAACAATTAATATTATCAAAACCAATTTTATGATAAAATTGAACTTACAGAGGTTGCCATTTCTTGAGTCTTCAATCTTGCCTTTCTTGCATACTCTGAGTGCTTGTATTTTTCAATAAGTGTTAATTTGATATCTGCTGTTGCCATTTCCATCAAAGGGTCCAACGTCACCTTTGTTTCCTGTAATGGACACACAATGTAAACCAATAACTCGTTTTACTCATATTAATTCATGTACGCCTTGCGTGAGATCGTCTTCTTGTGAAACGGAACATTACGACATTTTAACACTTTTAAAAGAATGAGTGTTAATTTGCATTGATTTGTGAACCGTCTCACCATTAGATCATCTCACGAGCATTTTTGCTCGAAAATAAATGACACGAAAGAGAATAACATACGCGAAGTCTTTGTGAACCTTTCAGTGTAGCTGTGACGATGTCAAAGTCCGAGTTAACACAACGCAAGAAATGATCGGAAGGATTCCGCCTACTCGGACAGGGAACCCTGCTTCCGCGAAAAACTGAAAAATCGAGATAAAAACAATTAATACCGATCAATAAAACAACTAATACTATCTTCATTTTTTATTATATGCCCAATTTTATCCAAAATAGTGTTTCTAATGATTTGTCACTTTATTAATACCAACAAAAAGTTACCTTTTTCATTCCACCAATACCCCTACTAAATATTACTCCCTTCATCCCACAAAAGTCCATATATTTTTTTATTAGAACATCTCACAAAAGTTTGCACATTCTAAAAATGAAACTCTTTATTGAATTATACCCTCACAATTTTATATATTTACACAAAATTTCTCTACTTTTGGACCACACATGACACATATACTCAATTCAACTAATTCCTTTACTTTATGCATGATTTTTTTAAAATTATCCCTCAATAATCAACGCTCTACTAATTACATCATTTTTTTAAACTTTGTGCCCAAAGTTCCCTGCAAACTTTTACAGGACGAAGGGTGTAATCACCTCCTTGTAAGGATATAACAGATAATAAGAAACGAAGGTAGTAAAACAACTAAGAATTGCACGATAAAACAACTGGTGCATAAAAATATTTGCCGTCCCGAAATCAGAATGTTTGGCATACCTTAATTGCCATCTTTGCTTCACCAAAGTAGACAGTTTCACCACCAGACAACAAAAACAGATCATCAAACAGAGCAAAAACTTCACTGCTGGGCTGATGAATAGAGGAGATCACAGTTCTTCCATCCCTTGCAAGATTCTTGATGGCTTGAATGACGAAGAAGGAGGCGGCGCTGTCGAGGCCGGTGGTGGGCTCGTCGAGGAACAGTATTCGAGGGCGGACGAGGATTTCGAGAGCAATGCTGACTCTCTTCTTCTCTCCTCCACTAATTCCCCTCATTTGCCAGTTGCCAATCTGCCTGTCTGCACATTCTTGAAGCCCTACTTCCATGATAGTGCCCTCTATGATGTCTTTAATCTCATGGCTTTTCATGGATGATGGAAGCCTCAAGTGTGCTGAGTATGTAAGAGTTTCTCTTACTGTAAGTGTCCCCAATAACACATCTTCTTGTGTAACATAAGCCTGCACGAGTTTTACCATGAGATTGGTTTACAGACATATACTTTATACTCCATCTGTCTCATTTTAGATTGTCAAAAATTTAAAAATGGAGTTTTCTCATACCAAACGACACTCTCAAACTACACTCCTCCAAACATCTTATTTATACCTCGCTCTCAAACTAAAGCAACCTCCCTCCAATAAAGTTGAAATGACTCATTTACCTTTGATTTTAGATCTTTTAATACTAATAAGTTTTTTTTTCATTAAAACTCGTGCAATTTTGGCTTGATCAATGATGATGGGAAGGAGGGAGTAGTAACACAACTAATACATTTTAATGAAACAACTAATATTTCCTCCGCCCCAAATCAGTTTTCACATTTTTTTGTTAGTTTGTTCCCGCTCGAAAATAGAAAATTTACTCACAACCATTATCCTCACACACAATATAAACTTATTTACCGTTTATGTCATATAATTTAAAAAAAAAAGTAGAAAGATATTAAATATCCTTAATTTATCACTTTAATAAAACAAAAACTATTATTTTTTCATTTTGTGCTAAAATCAGTGTGAAAACTGATACGATACGAAGGTAGTATCTTATACTAAAACAAATAAACAATATATATTTTTAATAAAACAATTAGTACTCTCAAAATTAATTTTACGATAAAACTTGTTAATACAAAGCTTTGCCATATGTGACATGTTAAATATTAACTTTATTCATTTGTTCGAAAATAGTATAATTTTAGGCTCCATTTGGATGGAGTGATTTGAAATCAAAGGATTTGAAGATAATATATCATACATTTGCACAAACTAAAATGGAGAAAAACTAAATGAATGAATTTGATTCACTCAAATATTAAGCACAAGTGGGAGAAGTGAGAGGATTTCAAGTGACTAGATTTTATTGAGTATTTGAAATCCTCCCACTTATAAATAATATTTGTGTTCATTTAACTTTTCTCCATTTTGATTTGTAAATGTATAATGTATTATCGTCAAATCCCTTTATTTCAAATCACTCAATCCAAATGGAGCCTTAAATTAATTTACTCGTATAAAAGTAGAATTTATTGGAAAAAATCGTAGTTGATTCAAGAGATGAGGACTTACAACAACACCAAAGTCGCGCCTGCGCTTCTCACCATTAAGAAGAACATCTCCCATCATAACCACGTTTCTTGACAATCTACCTGTGCCGCAGGTTAACATATTAGACAAAAATGACGACAATAAAATTCTCATGTCAAACTTGTTCATCGCATAAAAATAATATTATTATATTTATTTAATAATATTATAATATTTATTTGTAATATTATTAAATTTATGAACTGATATTGTCGTTATAGCATTAATTTATAATTAAAAATAATGGTAATAAATATATGGTAAACAAGTTTTATGGAGAACTTACTCGTCAGATAAATATATAACATAAAAGTATTTGGAGTATTGTGCATTGTTATTTTTTTATAAATAATGTTATTGGAATTCATATAAAAATGAATTTTTAGGGTTTTAATTTTAAAATTTGAATATCTGGCAAAAATATTCTTAGGTCGGCTCAATCATAATGTGGAGTTCAGCTGAAATAACTATTATGGGACTTCAAGTCAAATATATCATGCTAAATATTAAACTTTAATTTAAAATATCTACAATGCATAATAAAATCAAATATAGTTGACCTCAACAAATGGGGAATACTTTTTGTATAGTGTAATTGGTGTACAACTAATACTATTAAATAAAAATAATTATTATTATTTATTAAAAATAATTAATATTAATTAATTAGTATATTTTTAATAAAATATTAATATTTTTAATAATGTATTTAAATTGTACAATATAATTGATTTTTAACTTTTATTCAATGAAAATAATTAATATTATTAAGTGAATACATTTGATATTAATCAACTTATATCTATTAGGTTATGTTTGTTTTGGGATTTAAGTGTGCGGGGAAGTCATGACTTTACATCCATGGGATGTAAAATCTTTGATGAATAGTAAAATTATGTGTTTGTTTTGGGATTTTAGTAGGATAGGATTTTGTTTTGCTTTATGTCAAATCAAGTGTAAGAATAAAGTAGGAAAGATAATGAATAGAGAAAAGTGATTATGTGAGTAATGATTGAGTGAGAGAGTAAGTGGATTATTTTAAATAAGATAAAATGATTTGTATTGAAAAGAGTAATACTCCCTCCGTCCCATAAAAGCTTTCACACTTTCCTTTTTCGTCCGTCCCAATATAAGTTTCACACCCTTAAAATGGAAAACCTTTTATAAACCCCACCCTCACAATTTTCACTAATTTACACAAATGCCATTACTTTTACTTTCACATACACATATTCCAATAAAGTTTTTTTACTTTATACACAAAAGTTTACAAATTTATCCCCCAAAACTTCAATCATTACTCTTTTTCTTAAAGTGTGTGCCCACCTACATATGAAGTCTTTTCCGACGGAGGGAGTAATAGGTTTTATAGGTGTGGATTGAGTATAAGATTTTGAAATCTGATTTCAAATCCCTAACTCGTATGGAACGGGCCGGAAAGTCCAAAGTCCATCCGTGTGAGTCTCAAAACAAACGCAGCCTTAGTGAAACAACTTATAATATTTAAAAATACATTTGAATTGCACGCACAATTGGTGCATAAATGTGTGAGCTGAAAAACCTACATAATACTATCTCATACATGATGAGTTGTAATATTTTTGTAAAGTTTTATGGAACTAAAATCAAATTTTAAGAAATGATGCATCATATGTCCGTGCAATTCAAGTGCACTTTTAAATAGTAATAATTATTTTTACTAAAAATGCAATAACTGTACTTTTCAAGAAAAACTATCGATATTGTTAAAAAAATGCACTTGAGTTGCGCGGTTGCAGACTTGTAGCACAACAGACCAACTCTTAAGAAATATATTAAAAATAGAGATTGAATTGCCTATGAGAAATAGGGCAATAATAAAGGACAACTTCATTTATATCTTCAACTACTTTCCCCGCCCTAATTAATTCTAGGTTTTAGTTGTTGGTTGAAAAATCTTTCTTTTCCCTTTCACGTGTCCTCTTTAAAATATCCATCTAAATCAACGGTCCCTTTTTCATCAAGATTTGGATTTATACGGTCATGATCCATGATCAACACAAGCCATTTGTTTTCAGCTAGGGTTACTCATATAATTAAGCTCATTTATACCATTCATTCATGCCAACGCTCTGATTGAACACTCTCATAACTAGCTATTTCTCAAATTAATGCACATGTGCATCTAGTAGTACTATCCCATCAAGATTTAACAATATATCTTTTCATAAAAAAATTTATTATTAGATAAAAAGATTTGTGAATTCGAGTTTACGTGAATTTTTTTAATTCGTATGCACAATAGTGACTAGGGGTGTGCACAATATGGTCTGAACCCGAAAAATTGATCAGATTACCCGAACCGAAATATTAAATTTGGTTTGGTTTTAGGTTTACGGGTTGACAATTAATTTAATTTGGTTCGATTTTTTATTTTCACTAATAAAAAAACCGAATGGACTGAACCGAACCGAATAATATAATATAAATTAATATAAAATATATATCTTGTTCTTATAATATTATTTTTATTTTATAAATTATGTATTCAATCCTATTTTCTTAATTAACTCTTATTTATATATTAATTCTTAAATTACTGTGCATGAATTGGAAAACCGAACCGATCATTGCATACCCCTAACAGTGACACTCGAAAAAATAATAACTCGAACCCATTACTTTAAAACATAGGTAGTCCCATTTCTAACCACTAACATTTACCGATAAAAAAAAAACATAGGTAGTCCCTTAAAGAAAAAAATAAAAGTAACATAGGTAGTGAAGATTTAACCACTTTTTCTATACAACTTAGTTGTAGTCATTATAGTAATAAACATGTAAAATAATTTAATTTTCTTGATAGTTGATATAGAGATGAGAAGAGAATTACCTGCTAAGGAATCAAGAAGTGTAGATTTGCCAGAGCCTGAAGGACCCATAATGGCCATGATCCGACCCGGTTCAGCATATCCATTGAGTCCATTAAGCAACTTCCGGGTCGGACCCTGCCCAAAGTTTGGCAACATCACCGTCAACTCTTGCCACACCAGGTTGGCTTCGCCGCCCGTCCGCTGCCACCCCATTTCCACGTCGCCGCCGTTGGAGCTGCTACCGCCGGCGGCGGCACCACCACCACCCACCACCTCAATTTCCATGGTGGATGTTGATAGTCACAAATTAAAAACAAATTCTACGGGCTCCCGTTTCTGGTTCTCCTGTAGCTGGACCCTCCGGAACCGCAAGAATTATATTGAATTTTCAAAAATAAAGAACTAAAATAAAAATTGTTCTGATGATAGTCGAATTATCTTTAATTTTTCTTATATATATATGTTGATTTTGAGAGGGATATTTTTGAATTAAATGTTGTTGTGTTTTTGGGTAAGATGTAGGGGTGCATGGTTGAATTTAATGTGCAAAAGTAGAGGAAAAGGGGCAAAGAAGAGGGGTGTATTTAAAGAATTTAATGCATGGGGTCCAAAATAAATGGTTTGCAGTTGATTTAATTTAATTTAAAGGTATGTATAGGCAATATTCAATATTCTGGTCATTAAACTATGCTTGCACAGACACAAAAATACAGTTGCACCTATTTATGATTATTAAGAAACTGATAGAAGTTAGTTATATGTAATTATATCTTTTATTATTAGAGGAAATACCCGAACGCCTGTAACAGATATTATAAACATATTATAATTGGTCTGAGACTAATTTTTTTTTTTAATTGGTCTGAGACTAATATTAATAGCCAAACTCATTTCGAAAAATATTAATAGCCAAAACGTTTTTTAATTAGAGTAAAATTTTCGTGCAATAGTTGCATAGTGCAAATTTTGACCCAATTTTAATAAAATTAAAAAAAATCATTCGAATTATTTTTTTATAATTTTTTGTAGAAATTAAAAGCGACCGACATATATTAGTTCGTGTTATGAAAAATATAATTTATATGGTCCATTTATATATAGGTTCAAAAAGGGTAGTATAATTACAAATTGGTTCCAAAAATTTGCACGTAAGCACAAAAAAATTTACACGTAAGCACAAAATATTTGCACATTGAACCTATTTATAATTTTGAATTTTTTTAACCTATTTGTAATTTTCTCAGTTTATGGTACGTAGTTGTATATTGAAAAAATATTAATATTATTCAAGCTACTAATTAACTAATATTTTATTTTATGTATACAAATATATTATATATGAACTAATATCTCTCTCTATATATATATATATTCAATTTTTTTATAGGTTCAATTTTGGTTAAAATTGATTAGTGCGTAGAATTTTTTTGCCTAGTGCTAGAATATGCTTCAATATTCTTGTTATGAATTTTCTTGAATTTTAGCTCAACAATAACAGAAACAAGATATGATATTCATCACATGAAATGATAGATTAAAAGAAATTAAAACACAAAATTTATAGTGGTTCGATAAAAAAAAATTGCATCTATTCTAGTGAGCCAGTATTTTACTGATCTTCAAGTGATATTAAGACATTACAAATTAAGATATTTCTAAGAGAAGAGCTAGAATACACTCAAATCTCTCTAGAAAACCTAAAATCTGAAAATTGAGCAAAAATAATTCTCTCAACTTTGACACACTATATCATATATCGAACGGTTAGAGCTCACTACCTATGCCGTATGGTCATGAGTTCGAATCATCATTTGTCCAATAAAAAAAAAAAAAAATTGCACAACAACACAAATTTCAAAAGTTAGTTAATTAAAAAGCTACATGATTAACACACCATAATTGTGTGTGGATGATATGTTAATAGAAATGATATTTAGTTGATTATTTTAATATTTTCAGATTTTTTTAGCTTTAATTAAGTTTTGATGTTATTTTTTAATTTTCAGATTTAATACATTTTTTTATAAAATGAAATTAAATAAAAATACCACCTAGCTTGTAATTTGAAGGTCACATGTGATAGTAGGTATAATAATATACCAATATAAATAAATGTATAGTGCAGGGGTTTGAAAGATTCTAATTAAGGGACTACCAGTAAAATTGGATTTGTACATTCCAATTGTCAAATACCAAAAATAAAATAATAATAAAAATAATAACAAAAGCTCACTTGCATTGTATTACACTATTACTGCACACCAAAAATCTTGCACGAAAGCAAGAGAGTAACATTATATGTCATGATTAACATTTTTAAATGGAATTATTACAAATAAGTTCAAAAGTACTCAAAATTGTAAATAGGTTTATTGTGTAAATATTTTTGTACTTCGTGCAAATTTATCTTGTGTTGTCTTTGTACAAATATTTTTGAACCTATTTGCAATTTTGAATTTTTTTAATCTATTTATAACTGGTCCGATTCGAGTCACTTTGTCCGATAAAAAAATAAACTCATACCTTTTGAAATCAATTGCATGACTTTATATTTTTAAATAAAATAATTAATACTAACAACCTGATATGTTTAATTAAACAATTAATAACTTTTAAAAATCAACATGACTTAATATTTTAATAAAATAATTAATACAAAAAAATTAATATATTTTAATTAAATTAATATCATTTTTTTTTGAAAGAATTAAATTAATATCTTTTAAAAATACATACCTTACAATTAATGTAATACATATTTTTGTTTAAAAGACAACTTGAGCAGAACCTGAGACGTGGATTACAAAAGGGTTTTTTTCTCTTTGTGGTTGTATAAGTAGTCATCGTACCAATAGAACACTTCAAAGGTGGTAAGGTGCATTTTTAAATCGATTTCCTCATTTTCACTAAACAATTACGAGTACCAATAGAACACTTAAGGCACTTGAAGTGCATTTTTAAATAGATTTCCTTGTTTTCAATGAACAACAATTTAAAAATATACTTAAATTACATGGTACACCTGATATTAAATTATATGGTACGCCTGATGCATACATACTAGACTTACAAGACTAAGGCTTAAATTAAAGTTTTAAAAAGGTCAAAAGATTACAATCTGAAAAAGAAGTTTCATATAAAGATTAATTGACATGGAAACAATTGATATTACATTGAAACTGTAAACTAGACATAATATTTTTTTAATTAAGAGCTTACACTAAGAACTAAACTGTAATCCAATTTCATTGCTTATGAAATAAAGTTCAGTGAATCTTCAACTCTTTCCTGATCACAAAAGGAGGCAACATTACATTACCTCACCCACATATCGGTTTCAAACTCGAGCCTGGATCAGAACTAAGACATTGTTAAACTTCGACTCGTGAGTGATCATTTCATAAGAGATGAACATTGAGGCTCGTTCTACGCGGTCACAGAGGAGACGACGAAAAACTTGATCAAATTGACAAGATACCTGAAGAGATGTTGCTAGTTTCAGATTGTGTTGCATATCAACAGCAAGACAGTCTTGTCGACGTGGATCTCAAGAATTAGTGCCTACAGAGAAGATTTGTTTTTCCAAGAACTGTCATCAGAAAGGGAATATCATTAGTAACAATATATAGAAAGGGATGATCGCAAAAACAACCCCTGCATTTAGCCTAAGTCGGAAAAAAAAACCAAGTTCTTTCCTTGCGAATTGAACCGAGGGGATTTTGGAAGGGGCAAATAAAGAAAAAGCAGTAACATCACAAGGCTGTTTGTAATACTCCAAGGAGTATTTGCAAGAAAACAAACCTCATTGGTTTTTTGGTAATTAGGCTAAACATCAAGGGTAAGTTGCATAACTATTTTTAAAAAGGAGGAAAGCATACACTGTTAAAAGATATCTTCGAGAGCCCAAATTTAACTTGCATCAGTATTTAACAACTTCTTCTTTCTACTTTTGTGCTTAGGCTTCACTGCGTCCATCAATGTCTTGGCTTTGTTGGTCGGGTCACTTGTTGAAGCTGTCACTAACGATGACTGTGCTGGTTCTGCATCTCTAAGGGCTTCATCCAATGTAGTAAATTGTAGCTTGACAGGTGGCAATTCATCCATCTTCTCAGTCGGGGTCATTACAGCTGCCAAACACGAAATTATTTCTTCTCTGACTTAGATACTAACTCTAAGCGATAAAATCATTATCTAACACGTGATAAAATCCATAATGCGACAATCCAGGATGCCGGGATCCAAGATAACTTGAAACTTTTCTCTAGCATCTATACTGGACAATTAGAAAACAGGCATCCAACTAAAACTACAGCTAAGAATGTAATTGAACATTGGTGCATCTTTCAGGGGAAAAAGTGCAAATGTTGCCACTGCTACGCAGAAAGAAACAGAGATATCAACGCAATACCTCTTGAAGCTAGAGACGCCTTCAGTTCATCAGCATTGATGCCCTTGGAATATGGATCCCTGTAAGCAAAAATATCACACCAATTAATCAAGAACATCTAGCTTATTCCAAGTATATCATGATGCAATGTTTTGTAAAGCATTAAATTGTTTACTAGCAACAATAAATTGTCAACCACTCGTTAACATACACAGGATGTCTGCACTTTCTTATTGCATTGACTTTGATACATAGTAGACTACAATCTGTGTTGGACAATTGAAAACCTACATCATGTAATATCAGAAAGTGTGCCCTAAAAATTAGAGTCATCTATGTTCATATCAAGGGAAAACGCATTAGTTTTCCGAGAAGTACTCTAGCACGGGAAAAATGATGCGCGTATTACATATAAGGCGAAAATTCATTGTGATTTGAAACCAGCATATATTTGCCCACGTGTAAAAACACACATATACATAATAAATCAGTTGTACTGATTATCGCAAAGGAAATTTCAGACAGGTCACTGAAGGAAAATGTATGTATATCATAAACAAGTAGAAGGTCTGAAAATATAAGAACAGGGATTTACCAACTAGACGGCCCACCAATGAAAGCTTTAGGTTTGTTACCCCCAAGCTGTTTCCATCGCTTTTGGATGAGTGGCTTCCAATTTCCATGTCATCACTTTGCTCGATACTTCTATCCTCTATTTTCAAATTAGATTTCTGAGTGTCCTTAGATATATCAGTGACATCAATGGAACCAGGGTGTCTTTTGATCTTCTTTAAAGCTCTTCTTGTGTTATATAATTCAACCTGGAGAATACGATAATAAATTTGAAGCTTTACTCAGTTAAGCTTTAGAAGAACCTATTCAAACCTTCAGATTCACGAAGAAGCACTAATATATATCAAACGTAAGTATGATATTTCAGGAAAAAGAAATAAGAAGAGTAAGTGACATAAAAAGAAATAGACGGAGCTCAAGCCCAATTCAAAACACACTCGTGCATGAGTACAATACTGACAGCTTTCTTAATTTTTCCAGTAATATCAGCAGCCTTCACAGATGCAATCCGCAAGCATTGCATGATAACATTTTGTGGAACACCTTCTCCTCCAGCTTTCTGAATAGCACAGACATCCCCATTTGTGTTCAATGTAGCAGTCAATTTTCCGCCCATGACAGTTTCTTCAAAGTGTGATGGGTCAATAACCTAGCAGCACATGTTACAAGCATAAGTAATGAAATAGGTGAAATAATTAACACAAAATATCAAAGGAAAAAGTCTCTTATCTGTGGTGTGCTTACCACTGTGCTTTCACTACCGATAAATGCAAAGGTCACTGCTATAGGGAGATGGTGTACAATCAATGGTAGTGGTTCCCTTACCTGCCAGAACGCCAAAATATAAAACTAAAGCTCAATATATAATTTAAGGGAAAAGGGTCAATTTAGTCCCTAATCTTATTAGCGAGGATCAAATAAGCCCCTTAACAATTTTTTTGCGCATCTAAACCCTTATCCATTTTAATTGAGATCAAATAAACTCCTACTCTACAATGGATACCTTCCCGTCAAATTAAAAAGGGAAAGGGATCAATTTAGCCCTTAATCTTATCAGTGAGGATTAATTTAGCCCTCCATTGTCCGATTTTATTCAGAATAGGGGCTTATTTGATCTCAATTGAAAAGGAAAGGGCTAAGATGTACAAAAATAGTTAAGGGGTCTATTTGATCCTCACTGATAACATTAGGGGCTACATTGACCCTTTTCCCTAATTTTAAAGACAAGGCCTCCAGACAGTAAATTAGCTCCCACCAAAACCCTGGCACTGATAAGAGTCATAAGATAATTTCCATGAAGATATATATGCCTTGAGAGCATATTAATATATTCCAGGCCTAAGTACATATAGTGCATGACAGGTCCACAACAGGAGCAACTCTTATTTAGTAAGGAATAGCTTTTCTAACAACCCATAATAAATATAAGTGAAAATTGAATCAGTTACAGCAGAATATACATATCTAAATATCATCTATATAAGGAAAAGCACGAACGTCTGGTGGATGTACTATAACTTCTTGGCCATCGTCCCCTCCCGATGTGCATTCCGGCCTTCTAAATGTCAAGAGAGCAGCCAAAGCCGCAATATTGGCAGCATCAACAAGATTTCTTTCCTCGAGCAAACAGGGATGCCAATAAGATTGTGTAAAATAGCCAGCAAAAGCACATAATCATGCATTTGGATTTTAAAGGCTAATTAGCTCAGCTTACCCGCCATTGTCTACAATGTGGAGATCAATACGAATTGACCACACCCATTTCCCTGCAACAACACAAAGTGATTCTGTGTCCACAGCCCTGCTTTCCCTGTACGGTACTTCTCATTGTTCAGTTTAAACGTTAAAGAAAGTGAGCATCTCACTTCATCATGCGGAAGAATAAAATGTATATTATAAGGCTAATCACAATTTACGCCTTACTTTAAATAAAGCAAAAAAAAGGTCAACCATTAGTTCCAACTACCAAAACAACAGGCAAATTTTGAAAAAACAGAACTATACACATTACCTTAACCCACGATCAACTATGCGCCCTAACTCCACAGCAAATTCCCCAGGACGACCGGTTTCAAATGAAGGATCAGCCATGGGAGAAAACTCAGTAAAAATTGCAAGAGATCCTTCATTAGGGCGGTCTCGATAAGGCTGCACCAACTGAGATGTAACAAACCCCAAAACACGAGTCTGACCCAACTGAACCTCTGATGAGCCATCTTCACTGTTCATAAACATAAATAACCATAAGTGATTTCGGAAGATCATAAGAAACATGCCGGTTTTCAAAGATGGATCCAATCCTTTATGCCCTTATCATTACGGAGAAAGGAAATAACAAATGACTAAAAATGGCTGAATTTTGGCCACAAAAAGCAAAAGAGGTTCCACATATTCTATCCTTCAATATTATCATAATAATTGGGACAACATGCCTTCCATAATACTATAAAGTGTTGCAGAATCAAGCGATATCAAATTAGAGACTAGCAATTTAATTATTCAACATACACTGCTCAGAGCTGTCAGAAATAAAGAAGAAAACATGGTAAAAGCTCCTAAATGGAGGACTACAAAATATCAGTGTTCAGCCCCGAAACAAAATGATACTTCAAAAAGGAAAAAAATAAAACTTTTTAACCATCTCGCTTTTATTTTTTATATTTTAACTTTGAAGGCTCAAAATTGCAGTGGCAATTCCAACAGGAAGTAATTCTTTATTCCTTCAAAACTAGGACAAAGGGTATCAAAGGCAATATTGAGCTCACAAATTATTATCAAAGGCAAATCTGAGGGGTGGCTTCATTCATTATTCTTCTACCTTCTACGGGAATGGTAATAAAAATAAAAGATGATTAATTCACCTTCATCATACATCATACATGGTATATGCGACTCAAAATAAGATACTCATTACCACCTTTTGATTAACTACCTCATCTCCTATAATCATTTTTCCTAAATCACTTCACTATTCCTCTACCAAAAGTTAATTTTTACTCAACATATTTCAAGATTACGGCAATACACTAACAAGGTAACCATCATTCTTTGTAATTCACTGTTCAATATCATTCACATCGAAGAATTTGACCTCAAGCGCACCCTGAAATAATATGTTTAGTGTTTCTAGAAACTACATTGTGACAAAAGGTAATAAGGAACGCTCAAGATAAACAAAGCTGCAACTAAAGCCAATTTTTCTGTTAGCTAAAGTTATTAAATTAAAAACACAAGTCTACTGCAAAAAGTTTGTTCAAATGAACAAAAAGTGAAGTCATTCAACTTGGGAAAATAAATAATCTGGTAGAGAAATCCTTACCTACCAAACTGGATAGTGACGTTTCGGTAATCAAAAGGGCTACGTCCATCAATTCTGATGTCGGAAAGCAGCGATGCTCCAATGAATTTCTTATCATTCACTGTCATCCACCACGTATTAGCTAACCTCTGCTCCATTATCAACTGCTTCGGAGTGAATTTGAAGAACAGAATAAGAATAATTGGGGTTTATTGAAATGTGTTAATTTAGGGTTTTAGCCTTTTTAGGGAAGCAGGCGCTCAATTCAATCAATAATTATTTAGGAAATTCCCTTTATAAGCTTTCCTTTAATTTTTTTTTAAAGACCCTTTATAAGTTTTCTTAATAACATATTCTCCAGTTAAAATATATATATATATATATATATATATATATATATTTTCTGATTCTTATATTTTACCATTTTCATCCCACAATTATTCGTGATACTTATCTTATTCGTTCGCTCCACAATTATTTGTACACCTAAAAAAAAAAAAAAAAATTCACAAATTCTACCTCACAATACACATTTATTTATATTCAATGTCATTACTTATTTAACACAATCAAATTTGTTAATCCAACCCAACTCAATTAATTAACCCGACTCCATTTAATTAATCCAACCCAATAACTTTGTCCATCTCTCTTTCTCCTTTCTCTCTCTCCAATCTTTCATAGTTTTATGGGGATTTTTATAGGCGGTTTGGGTTAATTCTGGGTTTTCGAACTCATATTTTGGGTTTTGATCTAAAAATTTAGAGTTTTGATTTGGAATTTTTGGGATTTAATTCTTAAATTTTTTTGGGGTTTTGACACGATTCTTGAGTTTTCTTCGTTCTTAAAATTTGGCGTTTCTCTCGATCAAAGACATTATTCTCCGATCGGCCGTAATAGTTGCATGACAACAATAAGAAAATAGAATTTATCGTATACACCCAATTCATATAAATGTTATTATTTTTTTAGTTATCAATTTATATATAAATCAAGTGGGAGCATGTTCCCCGTCAAAAAAAAAAAAAGTGGGAGCATGTTCCAAGGTGTATACATCATAATCATGCATCTATTTTTTTAATTACCAAAGACAAGGTCAGAAGCAACATGCAATTCATAGGTGTATTTACCAAGATTTTTACTTGTTATACTCGAAGCTTATGGGCTATTTCAACACCTACGATAAAACTTGGTTTTTGCTTTAATTTTTATAACATGCATCTTATTACTCCAACTATTAACCAAGTAGTTGAAACCAACATGCAATTTCTTTTTAGATTATCAATCCATCAATTAACCATTTCCAACATATATATTCATCAAAGTACAAACAATATAAAACTATCATATTAGACACACAAACCAAGAGAAAAGTATGAAGCCAGCATAGATATGAGCAAAGCTATCAGTAATAATCAGTTAAGAACACAAGCAAAGCTATCAGTAATAATCAGTTAAGAACACAACATTGAAAGGTCTCAAATACAAAATCTGGCCTCGAGATAAGCAGCAAATCAGCAATACATAATTGAAGGGCAATCCCTAAGAAGCCTCACAAGTGTCGAAATACAGGGAGAAGAAGAAGTGGATGAAGGAAAATTCTCATCAAAACACCAATCAAACATATAATGAACAACTACCCAAGAGTTACATTGGTATCTTCATCCTAAATCAAAGCCAGAGAAACACACACCCCAGCACTATCAGAATCTCCTCCTTGGACTCCTAGAACGCCGAGGTGACCTGCATAAAATTTTCAAAATTAAACGAGAAAGTATGGAGGTTGTAGATTCCCCTGTTTACTCTCTTATTCCTCAAAAGAGGTTTATCTTTCATTTGCAAAAGAGTGGGAGAAAATACAGAATTTAGGTTCACTGTTAACAAAATAACTATGCACAAAGGGTTCTCCAAAAAAGAAAAAAAGAAAAAGAAAAACAGACAGAAAGGATCATGCAAGGTTGGGTTCTGTAACATTGACTCGTTAGCTCTCCAGAACTCCTCAATTAATTGAAAAGTTCCTGCCTCCTCAAAATTATAGCCTCACACACACACAAAAGAAACATTCAAAGTTGAGTGTGTGTGTTTTTAAGAAAGTTATACCTCCTTCTCATGTTCCTCCTCCTGAATGGACCTTTGCTGAATGCCCAGTCAACATTTATGGTCTGGGTGAGCAGTTCAGTTCCATCCATCTCACTGATAGCTCTCTGTGCCTCTTCAAACTTCTCAAACTCAATCAGTGCATAGCCCTAGAAAACAGCATACCATAATAGGAGGTAAAAATTAGCATACACAGCAAAATAACTAGATAATTTTTAAAAAAATGAGAGTACGAATATCCCAAAATGGGGGAAAAAAAAGGACCACTTAGGTCATTGCTAGCAAATTACTATACTGCAAACATGGCTTTTTAGGCCTCCCAACACTGTATAAATGTGTCCCCGTCAAGAAAAAAAAAAACACTCTATAAATGTGTGTATAGATATATTTTTCCTCTTCCCCTAACTCTACTCACTATGGTACTTCAAAGACTCAAAATGCTTGTCCAGTCCAATCTATTGCTACTCCATCATGCAGAAATGATAAACTGCTGAAGTGGAGAAACCATTTTATAAATCACCCAAAATCGAACCAGAAGGAGAAACATATGCTTCTGATACAATTGGAAGTGGTAAAAATGATTCTTATTTTAAGATTATGGCATTAAATATCAAACTACAAAGAAAATTTGAGCAAATTTTTTGAAACTCCCTGTCTTCCCTCACATGAATGCATTTTTACACAATGTTACACATAAATAATATTGTGTCACAGTAACTATGAGTTCACAAAAGGAGGGGCGCGTCCATTTAAAAAGCAATCAAGTACAAAATGCAACGAAGTGAAGCATATGCGATGATTGTGCTTTGCTTTGCATGCAGATAACATAAAAAGGTCAATAATGCACTCAACCTGAGTGTGGAAGAGCATATAAATTTAACATCCGACCCTAATATATAAACTTCAGATGTCAAAATAAATAATTTCTTTACCTTGACAAATCCTGTTCGGCGGTCAAGATTCAAGTGTAAATTCCTTATCTCACCAAATTCGCCAAATGCATTTTGTAGATCATCCTCTTGAGCCTCTTCATGAACCCCAGTAGCTAGAATAATCCATCCTTCAATAGCTACACAAATGCAAATCATAATTAGAACTCCACTTCCATCCCAAAAACCAGCTGTTTTTTTTCTGAACTAGCCAAAAATGGTACCATCAAGTCCCGAGTGCATCGAAAACATGGTTTATTTATTAGATAATGGTGTTTTGCATTACAAGTTTCAAACTCCATACATACGGAAATTGTCGTCATACGAAACTTCAGTAACCGTTATTACTCATATGCAAGTATATGTATTCAATTGCAAAGCCACTAACCATACTTTGAGTGCTAAAACAAAATGTTTCCAATGAATAACAAATTATTAATAGATCTTTATTTTTTTAGATACAACTATTCAATAAAGTATCAGAACAATGATCAGGAATTCAGAAGCGTAAGTACAGCTAACTTCGAATTTTATATGAACGAAAAGGTTAGGGATAAGGTTTAAATTCACATAAATAAATTAAAAATTAAAAAAACGGATAAAACGAAATAGGAACTACGAAATTGAAAATTCTGAAAGAAGAAAATGCTGGTTTAGGGTTTTGGATACTGACATCGTTCGGGGCCAGGGCCGCCTTCAGAGTCGAGGGAGTCGAAGCGCGCAGACATGCGAGCATTACGTTCGGCTTCAGCAGTAGCCTCATCTCTGAAACCTCGGCCCTTTGTCTTCTTTGGAGCCGATGAGGAGCCGCCGCCGGTGATGGCGGACTTGAGCCGAGGCATAGCAGCTGCCGCTGTTCGACTGGGAGAGCCGTCGGCGACATCCTCGTCCATGAGATCGTCATCCTCTGGCTCGAAATCAACCGTCTCCGCTTCCGCGTTCGCCATTCACGCCAAGTACCTTAGGTTGAGAGGGGGAGGGGAGGGGGATTAGGGGTTTTCGAAGTACCTTAGCCTTTTTTTTTTAATGAACAATTACGACGTTATGATCTAATAATCGTAATTGATCATTTAAAATTAAGATGAATATTTAAAGGGGATTATTACACTCTAATACAATTTAGTGTGTATATATTATTATTTCATACATATTTTTCCCTAATTGCATATGAATACAATTGTGTGGATGAAATGTCAAAAATATCCTTATATTCAATTTTTTCTCAATTCTTAAATTATATTTCTCTGTCCCGAGATCGGTTTTATGATTGATTTTAACGATTTTTGTGTGAGATTATTCCATAGTAATATATGTACAAAAGTTGTTTTATATGAATGGTAGTTAACCATATTAACTAGCATATCATTCATATAAAACAACTTTTGTAAACATATTACTATGAAATAATTGTCACACAAAAATCGTTGAAAAAGTCAACCGTAAAACCGATTTGGGACAAGTAGTATTATATTTATGTCAAATCAGTTTGACTTTAGTTGCTTTTGCTTATTCACGGTATCAATTTTTTCCCAATTTCTTTCTTGAGAAGTCAAAAAAGATAAAGAAAATGATAGGTAATAATATAAGATCTGATACTCTATTTTCGATGAATGGCGTTGAGAGAATGTCACGCAACGACGAAAACTCACGGCGACGGCGGCGAGAATCATGTTGCGCCGGAAGCAAGACTCGGCGACCGTTGCTTGAGGCTATTGGTGGTCGCGATGGCGACGCAACGCGAGAATTGCGACGGCTCGCGATGGTGTGAGGCGCCGCAATGGCGAAATCTATGCGATAGCGGCGACGACAAGGCGCGCGCCGTCAACGGACTTGGAAAGGCGATGACGATGATGGGCAGCGGCGAAGGTTGAGGTTGTGATGGTGGAAATTGGTTGTTGTTTGTGTTGGGCAAGTGCGATGGGGAATATGTGGAAGGAGGGGTTGAGCGGCGATGGTGTGGTTTGGTGAAGAAGGTGGGTGAACTCATCTACCAGTGGGTGTACTACTCGTCCGTGGGTGCACTCGATTCGAGTGACTTTTCCGATTCGTTGTCCCAACTTCGTTCGATCATATCTTCTTCATACGAAATCCGATTGAGTCGATTCTTTTTGCCTACGCCAAGCTCTCATGACCCTCTTTCCACACTAATCAGACATCTAATGAGCTATGTCAAGTTGTTGTTTAATTTTTATTGGTATGTTGCAAGTAATTGTGTGTGTAATGCAACAAAATACGTTAATGTGCAAATTCATGTGGTTCAATGTAAATTGTATTGCTGTCCAACTATTCGTATGGTTGTTCAATTCTCATATCATTTAATTTAGTTATACAATATTTTTAATATGCAATATTTTTGGAATTATGACTCTAAGGTACCATGTTTAGATTTTTATTACTATAAGGTACCATCTCAAAAGGTTAATACAACAAGATACAATTAATAGTTTCCATTTTCCATTTTACCCCTAAAAGTCATATTTGTTAGTATCATTCTCTCTCCTCACACACAGCCTCACACGTCTTTTCCTTTCCTCTCTGTTCACATTTCTCTCTCCTCAAATTGTCATTTCCTCCTCCGAAAATCATTATGTCTTCTTCTCTCTTTCTCAAGAATGTATCTAACGTATGGAACCAAAGTACCATGTTGGTTTAAATTATCGATTCTTTTCGCAGATATGAAGGTAGATGTGGCTTACCTTCAAACTTTGACTCCAACTATCGCTATGCATTTGGGTACGCCACTGGCATACTCCTCCATTCTGAAAATCGGCTCGATTTCATGCTCTCTCTGGCCTACCACCGCGACAAGATCGGCGGCCATAGATCTACCATAGATCGGCGATGGATAAACCCTAGTTATCGACAACCCAACCGCCGCACACAAAGCCCCACAGCCGCAAAGCTCCTACTGGTTCTCTCCTCTAAACCGGAGGATCCCACGAAGAAGAAGATGACGTCGAAGAAAAAGGGACGACGATGACAAAGTCGTTGGTGAGTGAATCTAAATTCGTCATGATTTGTATTTTTCTACATTTTGACTAATGGATCGATGTTATTCTACATTGGACATGTGGGGTTTTCTTACGCATATGTGCAATATTTTTCTTCCGCATATGTGCAAGTTTTTTCTTCGCACATGTACAACTTTTTTTTCTCGCACATGGGGCAAATTTTGAATTATTTGATTTACAAACAAATGTAATTGAATTATTTGATTTACGAAACAAATGTAATTGAATTATTTGATTTCTAAATAAATGTCAATTTTGAATTATTTGATTTCTTCACATTCTCGTTATGATCTTTGTTAAATATTTATACTCTTGCACATTTTTTTGTTTCGTATTGAGGCAATTTGAAAATGGAAAGTTGAGTACACATTTTTTTCATTTATGTTTGCGTATTATAATTTTGAATTTTGAATGGAAAGGGGAAATGGAAAGTCGCAAGGAATTATAATTTTGAATTTTAAACTATAATTTTTTAAATTGATAAATAAAAGTATGAAGAAATTAAAAAGAATAACTTGGACCTGAGAAAAATAATGTGCGTAAAAGAATGGAAAATTTACGCACATGTGCAAGAATATTTTTTTCCAAACGTCTCGCCTTCACCTATGTGTGTCTCGTCTTGATCAAATGAGGAATGATATATTTTCTTTTTTAATTCTTAATTTTGAATTTTACAACTATAAATTTTGAATTGATAAATGAAAGTAAGTAACTATAAATTTTGAATTGATAAATGAGAGTACGAAGGAAATTTAAAAAAATAAAAAAATGGGATATCTACAATAATGAAAAATTGTATCGCAAAAGTAATTCAAAAAAATAGGGCGTCCAATCAAGAAGCAATCGGAAAAATTGTATTAGCAAAAGTAATTCAAAAAAGAGGACGCCCAATCAAGAAGCAAAATTAAAAGGAAGGACAAAATTGGAAAGTCAAGGTAAAATATTGTAGCTGCTAGTATTTATGAAAAAATTTGTATCTAGTAGCATTAGAAGTCTTAAAATTGTACCCCATAGTTACTCTCCCATATTTTTTATGTGGTTCATGTAAATTGTATTTGTTGTGCAACTAATTATATAGTTGTTCAACATTTACTCTCGTATTTTGTGTCAAGCGTCTTAAAAAATTAATTGTTGCACTAATTTTATGTCCAATCCAAATTTACAAGCTCGGTTCAACATAATTTGACTTGTTGTGCAATTAATTATATAGTAGTTCAACACTTCGTCTCGTTTTTCGTGTCAAACATCTTAAAAATTAATTGTTGCACTAACTTTATGTCTAAGCTACCACGGTGACCACTCCAGTTGCAGCCTTGTCCCATAACTCAAGGGTAGTTTTAACTTTTCATCCAATAAATTGTATTGACCTGCAATTTCCTTTTTTTCATGTATGTGATGGTAATTTCAACTAATTTGTATGGCCCAATAATCTGCCCCTATTTAAAAATATTGATGATTCACCGATGCATATAAGATTATGCAATTATAAAATATCAAAATTATTTTTTTTCAATTATATTTATACAAACTCTAATCATTTATCTTCTTTTCTTTCTTTCACTTCCGTCGCCTACTCACAAATTATTTTCAAATTTTTCGACCTTATAAATTTTGACTCGGGTTTATTGAATATTGATATATTTTTCAAAAAAAATTAAATAATGTTTAACTATTTTAAAAAATATATATATATGAAATAAAATGAACTATTTTTGAAAAAAAAATGAACACATTAGTTTTTTTTTTTCTCAAGATTTGTTGATTATTTGGAAAAAAATTCGAAAAATGTATCAATTTTCAACAAATTAAAGTCAAAATTTATTAGATCGGAAAATTTTTAAGAAATTCATGTGGGCTAACGAGGATGGCGGCAGAAGTGGAAAAAGTGAAGAGTGAGAAAAGAACGAATTAGGTTTTGATTGGGTGTAATTTAGAAAGAAATAAAAAACAAAATTCAAATGGATGTACTTATTAATGTTCTAAATAATAGTGGGTGTACTAATTTAATTAGTTGGGATAATCTATCAAGATTTATCTCTTAAAGCAAATAAGACCTAGGATTCGTTTTATTTGCGGGAATAGATTGATTAATTAGTATACGATAGAATATGATGCAATAAATTAATTGGGTGGAATAGAATATACTCCCTCCGTCTCGGAGTTATCTTCACAGTTGACTTTTTAAGCTGTTTTTGTGTGAGAATTATTGCATAGTAATATGTGTACAAAAGTTGTTTTATATGAATGATATGCTAGTAGACCTTATCTACTAGCATATCATTCATATAAAATAACTTTGTATACATATTACTATGAGATAATTCTCACACAAAAACGTTAAAAGTCAATCATGAAGATAACTCCAAACGGAGGGAGTAATATAATAAATCTATCACAAATCAATCTCATAAAGCAAACAATGTCTAATTTATGTTTAAAAATTGGGGGACAAATAACCTGGGCCTTTAGGAAATTGGTATGAGCATGGGTCATACCTTAAATTTTACCCCTCTTTATTTTTATTGGAACAGTAATATAGTATTTTTCTTTTTTAAGCATCCTAACTTTTTTCATTCTTCCTTAATTTGTATTCTCTTTATATTATTAATCTGTTTTTAATATTAATTTTTGTATCATGACATGATGAAATCAAGAGTTGTTGCAGATTGAAAATAAATAATTATATTGTGTCATTTTTGTAAGTCTTTGCAAGATTTTCATGAGATGCCGACTGTTGACATCGATCATAATTTTGCATCTCATAATAGAATGATAATGAGAGAATCATCGTACAACAGATCTACATTGAATATTCAAAACAAATTTTTGTTTGAGTAGACTGAAAAGGGTGGTGTTTTTTTGTGTATGGATACGGTGATATCGAAAAATTTCTTGTGGAAGACACTCGCCAAGATTAAGGTTGGAAGGTAAATGGAGCATCCAATAGTATATCATCGCTTTCTCCTTCCTGGTTGACGTATTGCTCATTCTAAATTTGTAATTCCGAACAATATTACTAAATTAAGATTCAACATGCAATATCGCACAAGGTACCCATATTGCTGAACTTTTGATTAAGTGTAAGCTCATTGTAGGGGATGAAGTTACATGGTCTGTACGTAGATATTGTATTGAAGTATTAAATATTTCTCAACTAAAATGTGACACCAAGTTTGACTCAAACGTGACACCAACTTTGACTAAACTGCAAACTAATATAATTGAAACGTGACATTAGATTTGAGTGAAAATGTGAAATGAAACGTGGCATTAACTTTGACTCAAATACCTTAAGGGTATGTTTGGTTAAGGATAGTCATTCGGATGTGGATGACTCATCCCCCATCCCACTATATTTTGGATTGGCCCCATCCAAATCTCCATCAAAATACCCATCCAACTCTATAATACATTTACACACCTATTTTTACATATCTCAATACAATCACATCACTCTATCTTTCACATTAAATATATTATATTTATTTATTTTTCTCTCTCACTTTATACTATATCTTATTAAATTAATCATTATCATACTAACTAACAATAATATAATATTATATCATCTTCTATCACAATCATTCAATCATTACCTCAACCTACTAACAATATTAAAATAATACAACATCAATTTTGATTTGACATAAAACTCCATCCACCCCTACTTCTCCATCCATAATCAAACACAAATTTACTATTCACAGGATTACCCCTCCCCATTTTCCATCTCCATCCTCCATCCCATCCACCACCATCTCTAACCAAACATAACCTAAGTGAAACATGACGAGTAGAAACAAATAATTGTCCGAGATAAATGTGTGTTCATAAGGGGCAAATATATGTTTCTTAATTTGTTGTTCATCTTTTAAAATCTGGATTTTTTTCGCTTTGTACCGATTTTGTTAATATAGTAACACATATTTATTCATAAAGTGACATTTTTATCTTCATATGGTAATATATTTTTCAATATCTTACACTCGGGATATTTAAACCCCGCAAATTCGATGAAAGAAAAATTTTATGTATAATAAATATTAGATTTAAAACTTTTTTGTTGTTTAATTATATTTATAAACAAAAGCATTTATAATACACAATATACTTAAAGCGAAATGGTAATTCAAATATGCAAAAATATATAACTATGTAGCGCTTGTGTATTTTATAAAACACTAATTAATCCACAAACTTAGGTTTCATGTCAAAAAATTATACTTTTAACAAATTAAAAAAATTATAAGCAACATTTGTTATATACTTGCATAGTGTAGTGATTATATCACCACATATATTAATGTAACAATATATATATTTTTGTATTTTCTGAATATTAAGATTACTGTGGGATTGAATATTCAAGGATGAAGATGAATAAGGAAGAGAGAGAAATTAGGGAGGAAGAGAAAGAATAGGGAGGAAGTTAGAATATTTTTCTGCATAATTCCAAAACAGAAACGTAACATCCTTTATAAGGAGGACCACATACCAATAAGCAAATAACAAACTCTAAGGTACCGAAATAGAAAAAGATAAAAACTTAGAGACCGAAATGCAAATTCTGAAATAACTAAAATGCAGCCACGTGTACGGCGATTGGCATTTCTTTTCTTCACTAAGATGCAGCCACGTCTCCCTTGAAGTTCTTTAGGACAAGAACTCTGAACTTCTCCAATTTCAAATCACATGTCTCAACTTCTAGACCTTTCTTCACCAAACCCTTTTCTTCACCATTTTCGATCCGTAACATACCTTTACCAGAATTTGCTACTCCGCTAGAATCGCCGACACTCAAGTTCATAACAATACCCCTGCTGGAATACATCCTTGTCCCCAAGGATAAGCAAAAGAGGAAGTAATGCTTCATCAATCGCTCCTCTTCAACAATCACTACACCCCAATCGTCACAAATCCAAGAAACACTAACCATGGGCTTGTCTTGTTTGTTGTGTAGGGCGCCAATCAATGAAGAAATCGTCGCCGAAAAATCTGGAAATTTCCGTCATCGTCCACCGGTGGTAGCTAAGTCGAAGGTGTAACCGAAGTCTCCCACATGTTTCTTTAAGAGAGAAACATGAAATACCGGTGAATGCGAGAATCCGCGGAAGATCTAGGCGGTAAGCAACCTCTCCAACCCTTTCAAGAATTTGGTAGGGACCGAAATACTTAGCGGCTAACTTAAGATTTCGTCAGCAGGTTGAGAGAGTTTTGACGAGGTAAACCCAATCTCTCACGCTGAAAGTCCTCTCTTGCCTGTGCTTGTCAACGTAAAACTCCATCCGTTCTTGAGCCTCGAAACAAATCATCCCCGAGAGTGTTAGTCGCCGCCTTTCGTGTAAAAGTCGTGGTAGCGTCCGTCTCGTGTGTGTCCAAATAGGGGCCCAAACCGAGATTTGGGGGAGGGTAGCCATACAAAGCCTCGAAATGGAGATAGCTTTAAGCTAGAGTGATGATTTGTGTTATACCAATACTCGCTAGAGGCACCACTTAAGCCACCGTTTGGGGTTAGTATGCACCATACACCTCAAATAATGCTCCAAACACCGATTAAGCCTCTTAGTTTGGCCATCCGTCTCGTGGATGGTAAGTTGTACTCATGGCCAACCGTGTTCCCATGAGAGTGAAAAGCTTCTTCCAAAACGAATCGGTAAAAATTTTATCCCTATCGGTGACAATAGTAGTAGGAATCCCATGTAATTTGTAGATGACGTCCCAGAATGCTTTCGCCACTGCCTCGGGCGGTGAACAGTGAGATAGGGCTATGAAATGGGCGTACTTAGTCACCTATCCACAACCACCAAAATAACATTTTTACCCCATGACTTAGGTAACCCCTCAATGAAATCCATTGAGATATGAGTCCAAAGCCTTGAAAGCAAGAACAGGACAGTGGTTGCAACAATCCCGGATAAGTCCCATTCGTGGGTTTGCATTTAGCACAAATATCACACTTTTTACCCAATTAGTAACATCCAACTTCATGTTTGGCCAAAAGAAAACCCGCTTTCAAACCCGCATATATGTGCCGAGAACCCCGTAATGCCCCCATAGAGAGAAGAGTGCATTTCGTGTAATATCAACATTACGAAGTTAAAAGCATTGCCCACCACTATTTTTCCTTTGTACCTCGCACTTCTCCTCGAGGTGAAACTCAAGATATCTAGAAGCATCTGCAGACTTGCTGTCCAAAATGGTTTGAATGAAGGAGTCACCAATGTAGCTTTGGTGAATTTGTTCGCCCATTTGGGAATTAAGGTAGTGGTAGCAAGACACTCCTCCTCCGAATATCCCATTCTAGAAAGTGCATCGACCTTATTCTCTCCTTTTTTTTTTGTATTGAATGTCATAATCTAAACCCAACAATTTAGTGATCCATTTCGTTGCATCGGTGTAACAATCTTTTGGTCCAAGAGGGTACTTAAGAGATCAGTTGATCTGTTTTAATAGTAAACTTCCCGCCCGTAGATAATGCCTCCACTTTTGGATGGCCATCAATACTGACAAAAACTCTCACTCATAAATAGAAAGGGCACGGTTTCGTGTAGAAAGTACCTTGCTCATGTAGGCCAAGGGCCTCCCCTCTTGCATTAGAACAACGCCAATACCCGCCCCACTGGCATCCGTCTCGTGGTAAACGACTTTGAGAAGTCGCAGAGCTAGCACCGCAGTCGTACTCATAGCCAATTTAAGCTTTTGGAAAGCGTGTTCAGCCTCTTCATTCCATTGAAAACAATCTTTCTTCAACATGTTAGTCAATGGGCTGCTAATCGAGCCATACCCTGCACAAACTTCCGTAATAACCCGTGAGGCCCAAAATCCCCGTAGCTGTTTGATAGTGGTTGGTTTAGGCCAATGTAACATACTAGCTACCTTCTCCTGGATCTGTTGCTACTCCATCTTGGGTAATAATGTGCCCAAGATATTCCACCTTAGTTTGTCCAAATTGGCACTTAGTCATTTTGGCAAACCGTTGTTGCTCCCGTAGTTTCTTAAGTACCAGCCTTTAATGTTGGAGGTGTAGATCCCAAGTCGGGTTATACACGAGAATATCATCAAAAACACCAAAACCGATTTCGTAAATACTCTCGAAAAACTTGATTCATTAGAGACTGAAGGTAGCGGGAGCATTACATAGCCCAAAAGGCATGACCAAAAATTCATAGTGGCCATTGTGAGTCCTAAATGCAAGTGAGTAATCTGTATTTAGGATCCATTAATATCTGAAAATAGCCCGATTGAAGATCAATTTTAGAAAAAAACTTAGCCCCATGAAGTTCATCAATGATAGGTATGGGGTAGTTATGTTTGATAGTGAGAGAGTTGAGGTATCTATAATCAACACATAACCTCCACGTACCATCCTTCTTTTTAACCAAAATGACCGGAGAAGTGAACGGGCTCCTACCGTGTCAGATAACCCCGCTCGCCCAAAGAACTCCCCGTACTATCTTTTCAATCTCCTCTTTGTGTGAATGAGAGGTCCGATAAGGGTACTGCTATCGTGGAACACTTTCGGCTTCAAGATAACTGGTGCTCCACTCCTCGATGGTGGCAACCCAATGGGTTCCTCAAGAATGTCTCGAGTAACTCTCCAAGAGGGACTGTAAACTGTGGTACTTTGTCTCGCAGTGGAAGACAACTAATTAAGTAGACTTCCTCTACATCACAGCAGTGTCCATATACAACAGCTGATGGAGACCAATATTCGAAATCAAAGCTACAATTCCAGTGTATGAATGCCTCGAGTTTCACCTTCTCCCCGCAAGAGTAACCGTTATAGTCATTTTCTCGTAGTCAAGCCCAATAGGAGTACAAGATTTTAGCCAATCTCCTCCCAAGATTAAATCACAACAATCTGCTTCCAACAGCGTAGGGAGTAGCAGAATTCCCTCCGTTGAATGTTCCATTTGAAGCAATCCACCCTTTTATCACTAACCATACGCTGTCCATTAGCAACCTTAACAAGTAGAGGCTTCTCCTGTTAGTTTGCAATTCAATCTCGGTGCAACGCTAGCCCCAATAAACTGATTGTGCTACCCGAATCAATAAGGATATGCAACGATTGTTTGTTGCATTCCCCAAAAATTCTCATGGTAGTAGTACCATCTTGTCCATTCAATGAATTCAATGACATTTCGGTCTCCTCCTCCCGAATAAACCCAGAATAACACAATCGATCTGCTCTTCATCAATGGAATCCGCCATAATCATATAAGTGATGCGTTGTTTACATCGATGACCATAGGACGAAAGACTCGTCACAGCTTATAGCATAACCACTTCTCACGCCTTGCAGCCATCTCGGCGGGTGTGAGTAATTTGATTGGGGCTTTAGAGTTACCGACCGGGTGTTTTCCCGAAGGGACAGTGCCTCCGATTTCTTTCATTGATGATTGTTAGGGTTAGGGTTAGATTAGGGTTAAAGTTAGGATTAGCACCACGAAAGGTGGGTTTGAATTTCCGAGCAAGTGCGTCTAGCGTATGAACCTCGTTGCTTTCCCGCATTAATGGCATTCTCGAGTATGTTGGTTCAAACATCCGCATGAATGATTGCAACTCCTCATTAAGGCCACTTATAAAACTTGCCACAAAATACTTCTCTGAAAAGCTATGGCCTGGGAACAACAACAAACAAGCCTTAAGTTCTTCAAATTTCTCAACTTAATCGGTGTAAGAACCTGTTTACCTCAGTTTATTAAACTCGAAATAATTGTATTCTCCTTAAGTTCATCAAACCGAGCCGATATCACCGTGAAAACCGATCCCAAGTGAACTCCAAATTTTTCGAGCAATATTTTGATACCATTGAAATGCTTTTCCTTCAAATTGCATTGACGCTAATGTGACTCTTTTGGAATATGGAATATTTGGGATGATCTTAAAATAATTATTGCATTTCAACATCCAATCCCTAGGGTTTGTACCATCAAACTTAGGAAAATCCACCCTAGGCACGTGGGTATGCACATTAAGAGGAGGAGGATAAGGAATATCGAATCGCTGTTAGAGTAAGATTCCCGAAAAGATGAAAGAGCAATAGGGCTCCCGCATCCTCCCGGATCCCCCAATATCGACCCCCGATCCGCATGACCTTTTCCTTTGTCATTGTTCATGACCTGCAATTGCAACGTAGCCAATGTAGCGTTGAAATGATCCATCTTCTTCAAAGATCAAGTCCATAGAGGAGGTAAGAGAATGGATGTTTTCTTGAAATTTTTCACTAGATGATTGTCATTTAACAAATTTTCGTTTGTACCAAGTTCTCAATGTTTTTTTGTGCCTCCTACAGTCCTTATATCGAGTAGCTTCACCATGACGTTGGAGGAAGGCCTGTCTCTGGATACCAATTGTAGTGATTATATCACCACAAATATTAATGTAACAATATATGTATTTTTGTATTTTACGAATATTAAGATTACTGTGGGATTGAATATTCAAGGATGAAGATGAACAAGGAAGAGAGAGAAATTAGGGTGGAAGAGAAAGAATAGGGAGGAAGTTAGAATATTTTTCTCGCATAATTCCAAAACTGAAACGTACCATCCTTTACAAGGAGGACCACATACCAATAAGCAAATAACAAACTCTAAGGTACCGAAATAGAAAAAGATAAAAACTTAGAGACTCGAAATGCGAATTCCGAAATAACTAAAATGCAGCCACGTGTACGGCGATTGGCATTTCTTTTCTTCACTAAGATGCAGCCACGTCTCCCTTGAGTTCTTTAGGACAAGAACTCAGTAACTCCTCCAGTTTCAAATCACATGTCTCAACTTCTAGACCCTTCTTCACCAAACCCTTTTCTTCACCATTTTCGATCTCGTAACATACCTCTATCGAATTTGCTACTCCGCCGTGATCGCCGACACTCGAGTTCATAACACATAGTCTTCCATTGGAACCGTGACACAATATTTTTAATTTTTTTTTATTTTAGAGACTGCGATTTGCAACATAAAATAATATATAACTCTAGTGTGTATTTCTTCTTACTATGTGAGATGATTAAAAAATTATTTTTAGATTATAGATATTTTGTTTGTGTTGTTCATGATTTTTTAAAATAAAATGTCCAAATTAAAATCAATTTATTATCCACAACATACTTAAATTACAAAATCAATCACCAAATTGATCAAAATATATTGCATACATATTTTCTTAAACACTTATCTTTATAATGTTTTACTATCAGAATAACAGACTTTTTATAAAAAAATCAAAATAGAAAATATGATATAATTATCAACACATACACACATCTTTAGGAAATATAATATATTTCCAAAAATTAAACAATCAGATATGAAATATATATATATATATATATATATATATATATATATATTGACTATAAATTATATGATTAATTTGGGTAAGTTGATTCAATTAATACATTCGACATAAATTAAATATAAATTATAATATCAAAGTAATGAGTAATAATAACAATTCTAATTTTGATTTTTGTAATATTTCTTTAATTATATAAATATATATATGGTTTATGATATCAAAAATACATAAATATGTGTTAATAATTTAAATTGGACGTATGCTATAAAAAGTGTGTAAAGAAATATTTTAAATTGGACTCATGATTTAAAAAGTGTGTAGAAATAAATAACAATAATCAAACATATTGGACGATAATTACGAAATTAAATATATAGATCAACATATAATAGCAGCTCATAGTGGTGGTTGATCTGCGACTATTCCAAGCTTTAACCATGATGAATCCGTGCAGCTCTGTTGCCACGTTATTATTGATTTTTTTAGTATAAAATAAATCGGAGGTGTTGGATTTTTTTTTTTAATTCCTTACGTGATTTGTTATGCAGTAATTTTATGTAATCTTCAAGTATTTGAATTTTCTTAGGGTTTCTTTTTTAGCTTAAATTGGAGGTTTTTATTATGTAAATTTTTTTATTTTATTGATTCGATAGTGATCTAATGTAATCTTCAAGTATTTGAATGATCATATTTTTTATAGTTGTACATTAAACGAGAGAGTGTTGGATTACATTTTTTTATTATCTTCATATTAATTTCATTCAAAACCAATCACAAATATTGATAAATTAATAACAATGATATCTTTTAAGGGTTTAAAAATTAAGAATGATACTACAATTTAGATAATCACACATATACTACTATAAATATTCCAAATAATCAATATGAAAAAGTCTTCTATCAATTAGTTGATTTACAATTTAGAGTCACATTGTTTGCCCATGACTTTATTTTAAGAAGAAAACTAGATGAGCTCCCGCGTATTACGCAGTATTTTCGTTAAATAAATTTTACAATATGATATATTATATATAATATTTTCAAATAATAATATATATATTAAAATAATGTATATGTATAAAAAAATTGTAATTATAATATTAAAATTAAATAATGGTAATATTAATTGTATAACAATTCATGCTAGGGATTAGAATTATTATAATTATGTGAAAGAATTTACTATAAGATTTGTTTCAAATTTATTTTACAATTAATAAAAAAAAAAGGAGACGATTAATAGAATCTTTATTATATAATTGATGCATAAATATTACTCCGAATAATATATATATATATATATTGTATATTTACAATAAATATCATATATGATTATATTAAGTTTTTTTTTTAAAGTTGATACAACCACAATTTTTCTTACATACATTTATAGGCTTAAGTTAAATATAATTTTTATGTTTAAAAATTGTCATATGATAACACTTTTTAGATATAAAATAGATATTTAAAATATTTATAGATTTATATATTGACTTATTCATTAAAAATATACATATTGTGCAAGAGGTCTAAGGTTCGAACCTCCTTAAAAATATATATTTTTAATTAATTCCTATATTAAATGTCACATATATATCATATATTAATTATAAATCAATATAAAAATGACGCATAGATTATTAACATATATATGCATTTAATAAGAATGTGACACCTCATTTAAATTAACCTCATGACGACACCTAAGCAAAAACAATCTCCTATTAGTAATATAGGGATTACACGTAATTTCTGTGTAGGTACATTTTTTCACTATTGCATAAATTAAGATCAATCTATGTTAATTAACATTATTTTAATATAATTTAGATGATCATTAGTAATTGATTTATATAAATATGAATTGTTAGTTTATATATATATATATATATATATATATATATAAATTAAATAAGTAATATGTTTTGTTTGATAATGGTTATGTTATTCAAGATCTTTTTGGCCATATACTTTTAAAATAAAATATTAATTTGATATGTATAACATTTATTGTTCAACATATTATTATACTTTAATGTCTTTTAATTTATAAAATTTAGTTATATTTTTTTAAATTTCATAATAGTTAATTTATTAATCAATTTAAAATTTATAAAAATAATAGTAACCACCATGCGAAGCACGGTTACGAGACAAAAACTAGTATGTATTTTATACATAAAATATTTTGGACGAAAAGAGTACAATGTAGTTAAAATATATATATATATATATATATTTCTATTAAAAAAATAATAATAGTCTCAATATAATTTTACGGCGAGATGATTTCATGCAAGACTTGCTCCTTATGGAAATATTAAAAGTTATCTCTCACTAGATTGGTATCCTCACTTTCTCTCTCCATCTCAAATATTAAAATTTGGGGTTTTTTTTTCGTTTGTACTTATTTTGTTCATATAGTAATAAATATTTTTTCATAAAAGTGATATCTTTGTCTTCATATGATAACATATTTTTTAATATCTTACACCGAGATATTTAGACCTGCCAAAATTTGCGAGATGAAAGAAAAATTGTATGTATAATAAATATTGGATTTAAAACTTTTTTTTGTTGTTTAAATATTTTATAAACAAAACCATTTATAAATTATAATATACGATATACTTAAACTGAAATGATAATTCAAATATGTAAAAAAATAAATTAATAAATATTTAGCACTTGTGTAATTTATAAAACACTAATTAATCCACAAAATTAGGTTTTCATGTCAAAAAATTATACTTTTAACAAATTTTTAAAAAAATATTTGTAAGCAACATTTGATGTATACTTGCATAGTCTTCCATTGGAATCGTGACACAATATTTTCAATTTTTTTTTACTTTAGAGACCGTAAGTTTGCAACGTATAACAATATATAACTCCAGTGTGCATTTCTTCTTACTATGTGAGATGATTAAAAATTATTTTTAGATTATAGATATTTTGTTTGTGTTGTTCATGATTTTAAAATAAAATGTCCAAATTAAAATTAATTTATTATCCACAACATGCTTAAATTACGAAAGGAATCACCAAATTGATCAAATTATATTGCATACATATTTCCTTAAACACGTTTTTTTATAATGTTTTACTATCAGAATAACAGACATTTTATAAAAAAATATATATCAAAATAGAGAATATGACATAATTAATTGACACATGCACACATCTTTAGGAAATATAATATATTCCAAAGATTAAACAATCAGATATGATATATATATATATATATATATATTTATATTAATTATAAATTACATGATTTATTTGAGTAAGTTGATTCAATTAAGGCAAATATTTGTGTGCACATTGTGCACACTAAAAAATAGTATGCACAATATTTTTATCTAATACTACATTATAACTAAACTAATATTATACAATGTTGCTAACTAAACTAATACTATACATTGTTTGAAATAATACTACACCGTAACCAAACTAATACCATACAAGACTAAATAATATTATATCAGAACTAAATTAATACTATACAAGATACATGAAATAATACTATACTATAACCAAACTTTGTGCACACAATTTTTATTGTGCACAATATTCACACAAATACTACTCTCCAATTAATACATTCGATAATTATGATAAATTAAACATAAATTATAATATCAAAATAATGAGTAGTAATAACAAATTTTACGTTTGATTTGTGTAATATTTCTTTAATTATATAAATATATATGGTTTACTATATTAAAGATAGGGTCAGTATATAAAAATACATGAATATGCAAAATTACATGATCGAGTGAACGAAATCTTGAACAAATTGCATCCTTATTCATCCAAAACCAGTCTCAAATTCTAGAAATGAGAGTATTTTTCATCCACTTTTTATCCTTCAAGTTTATCTTGTTGGTCATCAATTGATGTCCTATTATCAATGAACAAATCCACCTCCTTTGACCTCAATAATTTACTTCTCACTCCTGCCCTCTCCCCTTCTTCTATTCTGCCCCATCATTGTCGCACAATTGTTTAATCATCAAAATCACTTCAAGCATTTATATTGAATTACCATTTAGGCAGGAATTGAAATAAATAAGCAGATTTATATAGAATTAAGCGGAATCAACCTCTCTTCTCAAATATAACCCCATTCAACAAAAAAGAAAGAATCACCAATTTAAAAAAACTGATACAAAACACACACACACACAAAAAAAAAGTGACGACACCCCATTCAACAAAAAAGGCAGTATCACCAATTTCAAAATCAAATTCTCTTCTCAAATATAACTCATTCAACAAAAACTGATACAAAAATTCGATATAGAATTGAGCAAAAAAATGTAACAAATTTCAAAAATCACACTCTCTTCTCAAAATATAACCCATTCAATAAAAAAGAAATATAACCCATTCAATAAAAAGACAGAATCACCAATTTCAAAAAATTGATACAAAAACACACACACAAAAAAAAAAAAAAAAAAATCGATGATCTACACACTAAACAGTGCCCCACCACCAGAAGACAGGCGCGCAGGGGGAGAAATCGGACTCCCAATAATCTAGAGATCTCAAAATATCTTATTGGCTTAAGGAAGAGCATGATGACTATCCAGAACTACAACGACTCTCTGATGGCATATTTGTTGGGTTTTTTTATTTTTGGCCTGAGGAAGAACATCCCAATCCAAACGCGCCCTGGTTGTAGAAGGAGCGTTGAGCGTCGCGGAGAGAGAGAGAGAGATCAACGGGGACAGTTGAGCGTTCAACGGCGGTGGGAGAGTGCGATGAAGTGTGGCTCTAGATGCCGACCGTCTGAGCGCAGGTGCGAGCGAGTTGTTGCGATGTGTTGTGGCTGTGAGTTGTCGTGAGGCAGCGTAGAGGAGGCGCGACGGAGAGAAAAATAACGGCACGGAGGAGGAGCGTTGAGTTGTGGTGGAGGCACCAACACCGACGCCGACATTGGGGTGGATGGCGGCGATTTTAGGGTTAGGAGAGAAAACTTAGGGAGAACCGAGAATAAAAATGAGGGATGAACAGTGCAAAGGATATTGAAAGAAACTAGGATAAAAATTGGCTTCTGATAAATTGGCTTCTCAAGAAAGAAAGAATATATTATATATTATTTATAATCCTCAATAAAAAAAGATGATCATAAGGGTATGTAGGACATTTCATCCACAAAAATATATTCAACTGCAATTAAGAAACAAATTGTATGAAAAATACATATGCTAAAATGTACTAGGGAGTAATAACCCCTTAAAGATACATAAATATGTGTTAATAATTTAAATTGGACGTATGATATACAAACTGTGTATATAAATAATTTAAATTTGACTTATGATTTAAAAGGTGTGTGTAGAAATAAATAACAATAATCAATCATTTCGGACGATGATTACGAAATTAAATATATAAATTAACATATTTTATTAACATAAATCTTGATCATTACAAAAAAAGATCACGATTTTTTTCGACTTAAAAATGTTGTGAATATATTATAATTATGAACATTACTTATTGGGAAATATATTTAATGGGTCAAGATGCCTAATGGGCTTTTAGGGTTGCATCTCAATTCTTTTTCTATTTATACATCCGCATTATTGTATCGTTATGGACAATAAGAAATATAGTGAAATATCTCTTGGCCGCCCCTGAGGCGTAGTCATTCTTGTTAACCGAGTAAACAAATTCTTATTCTTCTCATTCTTTATTTTATAACACGTTATCAAAGACGAATATTTTACCAATTAGGAATCCCTTCCGCTCTCAAAGATCATGGTCTTCTTTAATTGAGGTACTTGATTCGTGTATTTATTTTTTTAATTATCCTTCCATCAATAATTGATATATATATATATATATATATATATATATTTATTTATAGATAGTATATGATAATGCTAATTAATTAGTATATATGATAAAAAAGAATTAGAATTCATGCTCGATTATATTTATAATACTCCTCATATTTATAATACTCCTCTCTGTCTCGCTACATGTCCATACACCGTTGTTTAATTCCTAAATAATAATAATAAAAAAAGATTGCATATAATAAACAACAAATTTTTCGTTGTTTACTAGAAAAGATTTGTTTATCAAAAGACTGTTAGAGATAATTAAGGGATTATAAATATTTCAAAATTGATTTTATTCTATGTATATATTTAGATTGAATTGGTTGTGCAAGAGTTATGCAAGGCATATACGGTTTATGATATGTTTGAAAACAATGGAATATTTTTATTGCCTCTTTAATATTAGACCTAATTTTTACTTCCTAATAATTGTAGTGGAAAGATGTCCGATATTAGTAAGAGAGGATTTACCGAGCTTATTCTTGATGGCAATAATTACTTGACTTGGGCTTACCTAGCTTCATCTATGTTGAGATGTAGTGGAAAGATGTCCGATATTATTAAGAGAGAATTTCTTGAGCTTACTCTTGATGACAATAATTACTTGACTTGGGCTCACCTAGCTTCATCTATGTTGAGATGACAATAATTATAAGGTTCCCAATCTACTAATGTCCGTAAGGCAAATACTTTGATTATTCTCGGACACCATCTCATTATAAATGCATCTTATATAAAACACAATTTTTGAATTCCCCTAGTAACCAGCGATTTCCGCAAGCATTAGAATGCGATTTTTGATTTTCTTGTTTCGTGAGTGATTAATAAAAATTAATGTACTTATAAAGAGTTGGCTTCAAGATTTACGCATTGATACTAACCCACTTCATAAATGAGTGATTGATATATTGCATTATGTTTGTGACTAGAAATTGATGTTTACACCGAATATTTGCTTATTCAAAATGAGTTTACTATATTTACTGTGTCATTCTAATGAGCATAGAATTTGTGATATTACATTTTAGTTCCTAAATTGAAATAAAAATTTACGAAAAGTAAAAATCTCATCATGCTTTGGTTTGCACAGACGAGTTTGGCCTATTGAGTGTTGAGCTCAAAGATTTCGGAGATGACGAGTGATCAAAATACTTATCCTTTTAAGTGTTTATAATATTATTTAACTTCCCAAATCTTGTTAAAAGTTATTTTCGATTGTGAATCATCAATTGTCTTGGCTTACGGAGAAAGATAATATTTTACGTTTGGTAGATAGTGCTACCACACATACTATCCAGAAAGATAAGAAATTTTTAAAAATTTGGTGGAAAAAAGGGAGTGTCACAATAATTGCCAATGATAATATTTTAATAATAGGCTCTGGTAGAACTTCGAATTCTTCCTATAGATATTGAATTAATCATTAATGATGCATTGTTATATCCACAATCTAAACGTACCCTTCTCGGTTTTAAAGACATCGATCAATTGGTTATCACATTGAAACCGATCGAGAACAATAGTGCATATCTTTTAATGTCACAATCACTAGGATGTCGAAAACATGTTGTTGAAAAACTTCCTTCTTTCTCATCCGGATTGTATTATACATACAGTCGGCCTTCTAATCTCCATATTGTCATGAGCTCATAAAAATTTTATGATCCGAATTCTTTCAAATTATGGCATGAGCGGTTAGGTCATCCAGACAAAATATGATACGTCGGATTTTGTCTAATTGTATTGATCATAATATGTCAAATAATGAATCCCTTCCATTAGTGAATTTATTTGCGATGCATGTGCAAAGGGTAAATTGCTATACCATTATTGTAAAATTTCAACTTACCTATTTCATGTTGGGGGCATGCAATTTTATATGCCGCAATTCTAATTCAAATCCGACCTACTTTGCATATCATGACTACTCCCCTTTACAACTAGTGCGTGGGAAATAACCTAACATTTCTCATTTGTGTATATTTGGTTGTGCGGTATATATTTTATTTCACCACCAAAGCGTACCGCAATGGGCCCACAAAGAAAACTAGGTATATACATAGGTTTTGAATCTCCATCTATTATGAAATACCCAACCTATGACAAGGGATCAATTTGTGGCTCGGTTCGTGACTACACATTTGATGAAGATCATTTTCCGGCATTAGTGGGAGAATAAAAATTCAAAATTAAATGAATGCCGAGAAATTTCATGGAATGAAAAAGATCTCCGATATTTAGATCCAACACACTAGTCAAACCGAATCGGAAGTTCAAAAGATAATTAACTTGCAATATTTAGCAAGTAATGCGCGATTTATTTACCGATCATAAAGGAGTGACTAAATCGCATATACCTGCTATAAATGCACCTTTGTGGGTAGAGGTCCCAATGAAATCAAGTATACATAATAATGCCCCTATACGCCGTAAGCGTAAAGGACCTCTTAACACAAAGAAAATAAATCCGCGAAAAACTAAAGCTAGCAAAAATATTCAATCACCCCGAAATCTCCTGAAGAGATTCGTCACGAAGACGAAAATCCTAATAACTATATATGTGCACAAAATCCTAGGATTGCGGAACGACCAGACAAAAATATTTTGGGAAATGATGAAGATCTGGTTGATGTAAACATAAAAGTTACTATGAATTTTATAAATACGGGAGAAACTTATAATAGAAGTATTCTTTGTTGTCGACAACGAATTTCTCGCCACAATTGCTCTGTCTATTACAAATAATGATCTGGATCCGTAACCCAAGTCAATAGGCCGAGTGCCGAAAGCTCTCGGTGGGTAAAATAGAAAGAAACAATTAAGGCGAGCTAGACTTGCTAAACAAAAGAAAAGTATTTGGTACTATCGTACGTACACCCAAAAATATTATCCTTGTTGGATATAAATGGGTATTTGTACGAAGACAAAATAAGAATAATGAGGTGGTGAGATACAAAGCGAGATTAGTAGCTCAAGGGTTTTTACAAAGACCCGGTATTGATTTTGATCAAACATATTCTCCTGTTATGGATGGAATAACGTTCCGCTACTTAATATCATGTGCAGAAATTAAATTTAGAAATGCGATTAATGAATGTTGTAACCGCATATTTATATGGATCATTTGGATGCCAATATTTATATGAAAATCCCTAATGGACTTAAGATTCTCCGAGAAGAGGAATGATGAAAATCACAGTATGTATAGTATAAAGCTGCAGAGGTCATTATATGACCTAAAGCGATCGGGTCGTATGTGGTACAATCGACTCGGTGAGTTCCTCCCGAAGAAGGAATATATAAACAATGAAGCATTTTCTTGCGTATATATAAAGAAATCATTAAATGTTTTTATATCATCTCAATTTATGTTGATGATCCAAATATAATTGGAACATGTAAGGAGATTGAAGAAGCTAAATCAACCTTAAAGGCTGAATTTGAAATGAAAACCTTGGGTAAAACCAAGTATTGTCTCGGCCTGTAGATCAAGCATCTCCCCCAAAGGAATCCTTGTACACCAATCAACCTACTTGAAGAAAGTGTTGGAGAGATTCTATATGGATAAATCTCATCCGCTAAGCACACCAATGGTTGTTCGCTCCTTGAAGTGGATAAGGACCTATTTAGACCTAAAGAAGATACGGAAGCTATACTAGGACCTGAAGTTCCTTACCTAAGCGCAATTGGTGCATTACTTTATCTTGCAAACTTCACCAAACCGAATATCGCATTTGCGGTAAATTTGTTTGCAAAGTTTAGTGCTTCTCCTACAAAGAGACATTGGAATGATGTTAAACATATTTTACGGTATCTTCAAGGTTCACATGATCTTGGTTTATTTTATACAAGAAATCAAGACGAAACATTGGTGAAATTTATCTGAGATCTTTGGTTATATGTCCGATCCCCATCTTGCGCATTTGCATGGTTATATTTTTCTCTGCGGTGGTACCACAATTTCATGGAAGTCTGTTAAACAATCTATGGTTACCACCTCCTCAAATAATTCGGATATTATTGCTTTACATGAGGTCTCACGAGAATGTGTTTGGTTAAAGTCATTGGTAAAACACATTTATAATTCGTGTGACATTCTAAAAAAATGATATATCCCCTCTTGTCCTTATGAGGATAATGCGGCTTGTATTGCATAGATGAGTAATGAATATGTTAAATGAAACTTGACAAAACACATTTTCCGAAATTCTTTTATCCGTATGAACTCCGGAAAAGTAGTGAAATTATCATACAAAAGGTACGCTCAAGTTATAATCGTGATTTGTTTACTAAATCACTTCCTACATCTACTTTTGAAAAATATGTCCATGCTATTGGGATGCGTGGACTTGGAAGGTTGTTGTCTTCGGGGAGTAACAACTTAAGAACAATCTGAAGATTGGATCCCGAAGATCAATGATTGTACTCATATTCTCCCCTAAATTACTCTGTCGAGGATTAATGAGACATGAATATCACGACGTAATGTCCAATGGGGAGTGTTGTGAATATATTATAATACATTACTTGTTGGAAAATATATTTAATGGGCCAAGATGCCTAATGGGCTTTTAGGGTTGCATCTCAATTCTTTTTCTATTTATACATCCGCATTATTGTATCGTTATGGACAACAAGAAATATAGTGAAATATCTCCGGCTTGGTTCGCCCCAGTAGTCATTCTTGACGAACTGGGTAAACAAATTCTTGTTCTTCTCGTTCTTTATTTTATAACAAAAAGACCATGATTTTTGTCACTTAATATTGAATTTACAATAATTTAATAAGTTAAATATAAAGAAGGTAAATATGTAATAAAATACAATATAATTTTAACATACCATGAAAAATGGTAAACTCAAATACATTGATTCACAAAAATACTGTAAAAACTAAAATGAGACATTAAGATAAGATCATTTATTTATAATATTAAAATAATTTGGAGAATAAAAAAATATAAATAAATTCTATATATAATACAATCAATATAAATTTTAAATATAAATATCTAAATCTAACATTCTCATATTAGTGTTCATCAATATCTCCATCGAAATGATACTCAATACTAATGCAAAAGACCCATAGTGTAAAAGGGCCTTCAAATAAAGAGTCACTCTCCTATTAAAGATACTATAATATTCATTCACCGATATTATTACAATAATTTACGAATACGATAACATTTTATATATTGATATTAATTTATAAATATAATGATATCACTAAATAATGTTATATTATCAATGAATAATTATAATGATATTAATTTCATACTATAAAATCTTTTCACCTTTTTGTGCCAAATGAGCAAATTTCTTCCAGCCCACTCCCACCATCGTTTGAGATTGAGTAAGAAAGTCAGGATACTAATCTAGAGAGAGATAACTTTTAATATATCCATAAGCAGCAAGTCTTGCGTGAAATCATCTCGCCAAATAAAATTATTTTGAAACTATTATTATTTTTAATATAAATATTTTTTTAACTAAATTGTACTCTTTTAGCCCAAAATATTTTACGTATAAAGTACATATGACGAATCATGTAGTTTTGTGAAGTCCAATTATTTATAAATAAAGTCATTAACAATTTAATAATTAAAGTGATATTTGAAGTGTGAAGATAAATTACTATATTTCTTTTTTAATATGCACATATTAAAATTGACCGACAAAAAGGAAAGCGAACATACTAAAATTGGACGATAGAATATCACTTTTTAAAATATATATGCAAAATATATCATTTTAAATCAAAATTTTGAAAAGAAATACACTTTGCTACTTTTCAAAAAATATTGTAAAAGTTTTAAGAGAAATTTCTTAAAAGTAATATGTTGTATCACAAATATTTCACTAAGTAAATCAATAGAGAAACCAACCAAGGGAGACCAAGCCCGACGCCCGGCTCGCCCCTTGGCTCATTTTGCGACCTCGGTCAGTCAACCTCGGTCGCCCGGCTCGTTCGCCCGACCTTAGCCGCCCGCCTCTACCGCCCGACCTCTGTAGTCCAACTTCGGTCGCTTGGCTCGGTCGCCCGGCTCGATGCTCGGCTTATCCGCCCGACCTCGGTCGCTGGCTCATCCGCCCGACCTCGGCCGTCAACCTCGGTCCAACGGCTCGTCCACCCGACCTCGGCCGTCCAACCTCAATCGCCCGGCTCGTCGCCCACTTCGGCCGTCCAACCTCGGTCACCCGGCTCGTCCACCCGACTCAGATAACGATGGTAGTGCGACCTACGTACAAAGAAATCTTGACATCTTTACAAGACATGACAAAAATCATTAATTGTAAGAGATTTGGTCGATTTTAGATCAACGGTTGTAATTAGAACCCTAAAATAAAGGGCTAGGATCGTTTCTTGACTTTCAAGTTTGGGGCTCTATAAATAGAGACTCCCAATCCATTGTAAAGGGAAGGATCATTCAGCATCCCAACTAATATTCAATACACATAAGGCTAGGGGTCCCCATGGGACACCCAAAGAAGCCATCTTCAAGGAAGAACTTAGGGTTCTTCCCTATTGCTTCGTGTTCATCATTTACTATTTGTTTTATCCATTATCAAGCCACATTCAACCACAAATCCATCGGATTTAGAACGGGTAACTACAATTGGCGCTAGAGGAAGGGGTAAACCTCATTTTTTTCTGGAAAAATTGAAGAACACACTCTGTTGTTCATAAAATCTTGAAGAACACCCATGGTTCTTAAAGCACATCTTTAAATCTTCAAACCCTCACTCTCCGTAAAATCACTTGAATCCCAAAGAATACTCATGGTTCTTTGAAGAAATTTTTACAGTTAATCTTTTCTCTTAAAAAGAGCCAAATGGCAAACCACATAAAAATCCCAGAAAAGAATCTCAAAACCATCCCAGGAAAATTCTAATCACAAGATTTTCAAAGCCAGCTGAAAATAAAATTTTCTGATATCATTCATACAAGAAAGGTCTCGGAAATTCAAAGAAATTGTCGGAATTGGAGTAAATTTGATGATGATGATTGCCCCACCGTACAAATGGTCGTGGCTCTGCCCCACTATTCTCCATCCCCAAGGCACCTCCTCCTGCGATTCTCTCTTCAACCACAGCGCCGCCCGACTGCTCTCTCTGTTTTTCGAACCCGGCCTGCTGACCGACCTCTCTAAACGACGTGACTCGCCATGGTCGGTGGCTCGATTTCTATGGCTCGCCATGGACTGTGGCTCAATTTCTGTAGCTCACCACGTTCTATGGCTAGCCATCTCTTGTAGCTCAATTTCTATGGCTCGCCACATCCTGTGGCTCGTCTCAATTCATTTGGGGAAGAGTAGCGCCCAATACAGCCCTAATCCGAGAAGGAGAAAACCCTCCTGGGCCTCCTTTAATTTTAAAAGTGTTGGGCCTTCTTAAGATGGTCGAAGTCTTTTTATTTAAGATTGACGGGCCAAATTCAAGAAGCTGCTAAGCCAAGCTATTTGGGCTGCTGGGGCATAAATTTTATTTATTGCCATGCCGTAATTAATTCCCGTGAATCTATGGACAGTCCTTTGTCCAGTGCATAAGATATTTTCAACAAATACCGATTTAAATACCTTTTATGGGTTGCAATTTTCCTACTTTTTCAAAAGAAATGGGGGCACAGACACGCTTTTAATTTAAAAAAATCTTTAAAGCGTGGAAATTTCTTTAAAAACCTCTTTAACTTGGTTAAAATACCACCAAAAAAATTTTATACTTAAGGGGAGAAAAAGAGTAGAACTCCCTACTTGAAATTAACATCAAAATTTAAGTAAATAAAAAAATTAATATAAGACTCGTCTTTGAAGAGGTAAATCCTTGGATCACCGAGCAATGGCCAAAGCGTCTCTGCACGATCGACATTGACTTGTTCGCCTTTGTGGCGTCGACTATTTGCCCTATCGGCACCAACTTATCCGACTTCATGTCGTTGTGATCCGTCTTTTTGGTGTAGACATCCCGATTTATTAGCGAGATATTCCACTGACTTTCGAGGACTCGCGAGCACAATCTCTCGCCGAGCACGGACGCATCCATAAGAAATATAATAATAAGGCGAGCATAGTCTCTCTCCGAAAATAAGCTCCATGCTCGGAAAGTCTTGCGATCGAGTTAAGTCTCTCGCAAGCACGGGGTCTACTCCCCCAAAATCTTCGCGACGAGCACGAGTCTCCGATCGAGGTCTTCTAACCCATGACTAACGAGGTCCCCAAGCTCTTTGAGTTAGGACAAAGTCGCAAGCGGTTCGATCCCAAGTTGGTCAGCCCGGAGCGCAAGAGCACTCAACTCGATGCATCTAAATAAGTCGGCCGAGGTGCAACCGGTTGCCTGAGCGACCAAGTCCCACGAGCTAAGCTCCCGGCACACACCCACACTACATGTTGAAACTTGAAAGTCACCGGAGGTGATGAATAACCATTTATAGTGGGTAAAAACTTCCAATGGATCTAAGCTCATTCAAAGATTTTCGATGAACTTGGGTCATTCGGTGAGCAATCTTTGCTCAATGCCTTGGCCAAAATTGTGAAAGCAACAATGGTCACGGCGAGCAAAGGCTGCCGACGGAAAACTCTCTTGGCGAACTAAAGCCCCAAGAGAGGGAATAACAAGCCAGCACAGTCGACCTATGTCAAACTTCTTTGGCAAGCCAAGCACCTAAGAAAGAGAATGGCGAGCCAAGCTCCCATATCTACACACCCGATGGGCCAAACTCGACTTAGGTCAAATTCGGCCTTTGCGAGAAAGCAAGATACTCGAATGTAGAAAACAAAACCAAGATTATAGAAACAACATGAGAGTTCATCTCTCTAAAGAGCTCACCTTCAAGAAGAGTTTTCCACTTTCGGGACTTACTGCTCGTCCCAGGCCACTGGACCTTGGCACATCCTCGACCTCTCTAAGGTCACCTCTAAAAAGAGTTCATCTCTACACGAGAGCTCACCCATAAAGAAGAGCTCTCCCCTCGGACTTCCGCTCGTCCTTAGCCCGGACCTCCGCTCGTCCTAGGCCCCGAACCTCGGTCGTCCTCTACCACTCTAAGATTACCTCTCAAAAAGAGTTCATCTCTACACTAGAGCCCACCTATTAAGAAGAGCTCTCCCCTCGGGACTTCCGCTAGTCCTAAGCCCCGGACCTCGGCCGTCCTCGACCTCACTAAGGTCACCTCTCAAAAAGAGTTCATCTCTATACAAGAGCTCACCCTTCAAGAAGAGCTCTCCCTCCGGACTTTCGCTCGTCCTCGGCCTAGACCTCCGCTCGTCCTAGGCCCCCGGACCTCGGCACGTCCTCGACCTCTCTAAGGTCACCTCTCAAAAAGAGTTCATCTCTACACGAGAGCTTACCCATCAAGAAGAGCTTTCCCCTCCGGACTTTCGCTCATCCTAGGCCCCAGACCTCGGCACGTCCTCGATCTCTCTAAGATCACCTCTCAAAAAGAGTTCATCTCTACACGAGAGCTCACCCATCAAGAAGAGCTCTCCCTCGTCCTAGGCCCCGGACCTCGGCACGTCCTCACTATTACATTTTTGCTAATAGATAACCATGCATAGATAACGGATATTTTTAAACCCGTTATCTATGATTTGTATATCCGTTATCTAATCTGTATCCGTTATCTCTGTTCTTGAGAAAAATTAGAATACGCTCATAGATAACGGATATTTTTATGTGGTTATCTATGCTTGGTTATCTAAGCAATTTAATTTATTTTTGAATTAAATTTTTAATCATAGATACTTGAGATATTGTATTTTTTTTAACCTACTAACTTTTGTATCTTATGTTGTTCCATTTTTTTGTGTACGCTAAAATCTCGGCGATACTGTCTGTCAATGTAAGCAAGTTTCTTCTAGCTTTTTTTTTCTCGGGATATTTACGTTCTATTATTTTCCTTGTTTTCTTCTCCCGCTGCCGCCATGTGGTTCCATATGCACCTAACCTCTTCAATTGAGACTTTAATTGAAGCTGTCCCCTTTGATTCTATAGAACCCGAGAGGCCCCAGGTGTTTCCCCTCTGCATGCTTCCTTTGTTCCTCATTTTCCCCTTTATGTGTTATAAAGAATCTCGGTGGAATCCTAATCAATTTGTTCCAAACTTGTGAATGATATATGATACTCATGAGTCATGTCTTCACAACTATCGACTAATCAACCGCTATTTTGGAATTCCTTTTCAAATGTTAAAATTGTATGGAGTTGCTTCTGTAAAATAAATTATGTATCATTGACTGCCTTGTATAATTATACTATCGAGTTTTAGTATTTTTGGTTAGTGCCTCATTTTTTTAATAGCATGCATCTGTTTACTGCCTTTTTAATACATCTTTCACTTAGTGTAACTTAATTAATACATCTTGTTTCGCTACTTTTGATTCACTATCAATTTCAAAATCAACCATATTTTTTTCTCGGAATGCTAATCTAAGCACTTCCATTATACGGAGTTTTGAAAAAGCTTCTCACCGAGGATTTACCAAACCTATTTGTGCGTCCAAAAAAATAGTTCTAGATTTTCAAAAGGGAAAAGCATTGGACTGTTCCATTTACCAAATCGGAGAAACAAGGAAATAATGAGTATACGGGAGAATTATACGTGACTCTTCTAGATGCCGAGAAACTCGGCTATATTTTCTATGGTATGAATTTTATTTGTTACGATTGTAAGCAAAATGTTTTAACCGCTTGTCTTGGAAGGTTGTTGCATAAGTTATGATCGGCTAGTCTGTTTACCCTAATTGAGGGAAATAATGTATAAATAATGGGATCTGGTAACTTCCTGATTCTTGTAATTCTCATCATTATTTCTTCAATAAAAGTATCATTCCCGATTTTTACTTTTCATATCTGCGTTTCACTCTTGAGCAAGAGTACAATTGCATGATTTTGTTCCACAACTTTACAGCAAAAGCAGATCCTTTCGTTATTTTAAGATTGGGTGATCAAGTTATTCGTAGTAAAAGAAACAGCCAAACAACAGTTATTGGACCTCCTGGTCGGCCCAATTTGGAATCGGGTGAGTTCTTTAACCAGGTATGCATCGGAATGTGACTCGTCTCATACACTTATTATGAGTTTGTACGTAGAGAGCACGGGATTTTGAGCGTCATAGACCCACATAAAGAGGAGGTTTACTTGCTTGATCCTCTTTATTCGCGTCTTAACGATGAAAAATGGGAAATGGTAGTTGATATGTATGTAATCTCCTATATGTTAATTGTTATTTTATATTTTATTGTGTGAACATCTACTAACTCGATTAAATATTACTTTGTAGGGCATTGAAAATGTTTTTTCGGAGGTGAAGACAACCAAACCAAAAAAGAAGCCATTATGGAAAATTATCAAGGTACGAAAGATGTGGATTTTGATACATTTGAGTAGATAATTGAATCATCTAACGTATGTGTACAAATGGTTGGAGTGATGAATTTATTAATTTGTTAAGTAAGTCGGGCTCCTAAGCAACCAAATGCGATGCAATGTGGTTTCTACGTACTTCGATACATGAGACAAATAATTCAATTTGATAGACCTTTGGATGTGGCTTCACCGCAGTCTTTGGTAATGTTATTATGCTTTGATAAAAATGTATCTTTTCGTAATATAATTTTAAATATTGTGTGGTTTGTTAGTATTAATATGTGTATGTCTTATTTTATAGTTCATGGAGAAAACGCACCAAGGCTGAAATTGATGAAGTGCGGTCGGAGTGGGCTCGGTTTGTTCAATTATATGTTATCAAGTAGTAATTGTTAATGTGTATTTTGTTGAATTATTGTATGAATATTGTTCTTTTGACATGAATTATTGTATGAATATTGACATTTGATTTGATGATGACATTAATGCATTATGTTTTTCTTTTTATTTAGTAAATTTAATTGTTTTCTTTTAGGAATTAAAATGATTATGAAATAATTAAAAAAATATATAAAATAAAATAGATAACAGATATATATGTAAAGCATAATGTATATATTCTCATTATCTTTGCTAAAATAGATAACGAATATATTTATTAATAGATAACGAATATATATAGTTATCTTTTCTAGAATAGATAACGGATATATTTATTGATACATAACGGATATTTTTAGTTATCTATTTAAGGAATAGATAACGGATATAAACAAGTATAGATAACGGATCATATCCGTTATCTATGAGCCGTCTTTCTCGACATGCATGTTCCACATAGATAACGGATATTTATTGATTTTTATCCGCTATCTATGAGCGCCTAGAATAGATAACCCCTGCCTAGATAACCAATGATTTTTACATAGATAACGGATATTATCCGTTATCTATCGAAAATGTAGTAGTGCCTCGACCTCTTTAAGGTCACCATTAAAACGAGAGCTTACCTTTCAAGAAGAGCTCTCCCCTCGCGGGACTTCCGCTCGTCCTCGGCCTCGAACCTCTGCTCCTCCTAGGCCACGGACCTTCGCTCATCCTCGACCTAACTAAGGTCACTTCACGAGAAAAGTTTACTTCACAAAAATAGCTCACCTTTCCATAGGAGCTCATCTCTCCAAACGAGTTCACCTTGGCTCGTCCCGATCTCACTGCGTGGCCCGTCCTCGGTCCCAAACTTTAGCTCGTCCACGGTCCTACTCCTTGGCTCGTCCTTGTTCCAAGACCTCGGTTCGACCTCGACTCCCAGGCCTAGGATCGTCCTATCCAAGGGAGTTTACCTCTCAAAAGGAGCTCACCGTTCTACAGGAGTTCATATCTCCAAATGAGTTTACTTTGGCTCATCCCGGTCTCGCCCTTGGCTCGTCCTCGGTCCCGAACTGCTGGCTCGTCCTTGGTCTCGCTCCTTAGCTCGTCCTCGTTCCAGACCTCGGTTCGACCTCGGCACCCGACCTAGGATCGTCCTATCCAAGGGAGTTCACCTCTCAAAAGGAGCTCACCGTTCTATAGGAGTTCATGTCTCCAAACCGGTTTACTTTGGTTCGTCCTCGGTCCCAAACTCGGCTCGTCCTTATTCTAAGACCTCGGTTCGACCTCGGCTCACGACCTAGGATCATCTTATCTAAGAGAGTTCACCTCTCAAAAGGAGCTCACCGTTCCATAGGAATCCATCTCTTCAAACGAGTTTATTTTGGCTCGTCCCAGTCCCGAACTGCGGCTCGCCCCCTTGGTCTCGCACCTTGGCTCGTCCTCATTCCAGACCTTTTCTCGACCTCGGCCCCTAACCTCGGATCGTCCTATTCAAGAGAGTTTACCTCTCAAAAGGAGCTCACCATTCCATAGGAGCTCATCTCTTCAAATGAGTTCACTTTAGCTCGTCCCCAATCTTGCACCTTGGCTCATCCTCGGTCTCGAACTTTGGCTCGTCCTCGGTCTCACACCTTGGCTCGTCCTCGTTCCAGACCTCGGCTCCCGACCTCGAATCGTCCTATCCAAGAGAGTTTTCCTCTCAAAAGGAGCTCATCATTCTATATAGGAGCTCAACTCTTCAAACGAGTTCACTTTAGCCGTCCCCGGTCTCGCACCTTGGCTCGTCCTCGGTCCCAAACTTTAGCTTGTCCTCGGTCTCATACCTTGACTTGTCCTCATCCTTGGACCTCGGCTTCGACCTCGGATCGTCCTATCCGAGAGAGTTCACCTATCAAGAGGAGCTCACCATTCCATAGGAGCTCATCTCTCCAAACGAATGCACCTTGGCTCATCCTTGTTCCCGAACTCATCTCGACCACTAGGCTCCCGACCGCGGAATGTCCCATCCAAGAGAGTTCACCTCTCAAGAAGAGCTCACCATTCCATAGAAGCTCATCTCTCCAAATGAATGCAGCTCGGCTCGTCCTCGGTCCGTACCTTGGCTCGTTCTCGATCCCAAACTTTGGCTCGTCCTTGGTCCCTCACCTTGGCTCGTCCTCATTCCCGGACCTTGGTTCCGACCTCGGATCATCCAATCTAAGAGAGAAACCAACCAAGGAAGATCAAGCCCGATGCCGGCTCGCCCAACCAAGGAGACCAAGCCCGGCCCAGCTCGCCCCTTTGCTCATTTGCCCAACCTCGATCGTCCAACCTCGATCGCCCACCTCGATCGTCCAACCTCGGTCACCCGGCTCATCTCGCCCGACCTTAGCCGCCTACCTCGGCCGCACTGGCACATCCACGACCTCGGGTACTGCCCAACTTTGATCGCCGGCTTGAGTCGCCTAGCTCGTTCGCTCAACCTCGGTCGCTCGGCTTGTCCACCCGACCTCGGTCGCTGACTCATTCGCCCAACCTCGGTCGCCCGACTCATCCACCCGACTGGGCCATCCAATCTTAGTCGCCCGACTCGCCTGCTCGACCTCGGTCACCCGGCTCGTCCGTGACCTCGGCCGTCCAACCTCGGTCACCCGGCTCATCCACCCAACCTGTACGAAGATGGTATGACCTACGCACGAAAGTCTTGACATCTTTACAAGACATCCCAAAATCATTAATTGTAAGAGATTTTGTCGGATTTTAGATCAACGGTTGTAATTAAAACCCTAAAATAAAGAGCTAGGATCGTTTCTTGACTTTCAAGTTTGGGGCTCTATAAATAGAGACCCCTAATCCATTGTAAAGGGGAAGGATCATTCAAAGATCCCAACTAATATTCAATACACACAAGACTAGGGGTCCCCATGGGACACCCAAAACCATCTTCAAGGGAAGAACTTCCAGTTCTTCCCCATTGCTCATGTTCATCATTTATTATTTAATTTATTCGTTATCAAGCCACATTCAACTACAAATCCATCGAATTTAGGATGGGTACCTACATAATAATATCTCCGCCTCATACTCATTTGCATAATTTCTTTATTCATCCGTCTAAAACTCATATGCACATCCTAAAAGCAAGAAGTTTACTCACAGCTTCACCCTCAAAATTATTATTATATGTCTTTAGAATGTACATATTGTTATTAAAAAAATAAAAAAATAGTAAATATAGATTGATTAAATATTTTCATAAGTAAAAAAATATATAATATTGAAATTTATCAAATAATTCATCCATCTTCTAAGCAAAAAAAAATTACATCTGTCTCAAGTATATAGTCATGTTTAACTTTATCAAATACTCTCTCTCTCTCTCTCTCTCTCTCTTCCAATTATATGAAAATTAATTATATATGTAAATAGAGAAATCTCAAGATTAATTGTATTACTTAGTGTAATTTCGATTACTTTGGCTTGCAAATGATCATGAAAAATTTAAAGAGACCAAAAACTCATAGTGATGCATGCAATAAAGTCACGCTAGCAAGAATCGTACTCCCGTACTCCGAGATTCGTGGAATCACGCTTGAACACGAACTATAGCCTCACGATCTGAACCCGTATCCGAGCTTGAATACCTATAAAACCGTGGAGAGGTCCCCGACGTAGGGACTCCGATGCTCAAGTCGGTGATCGGAAAGAATATGAAAAGAGGGCCCTTAATACCCAGTAAGGAACCTCTAGTAGCTAATCTGAACTAGTCTGGTTAAGTGATAACAAAGATAAAGTGTAGTGCTCAAATTAATGATAAGTGAATTCATACCTTATACCCCTACACCGATCGTACATAAATAATACGAAAAAGACGGTCTCCGATGAAGCTCTCCACTCTTCATCGTGTTTCTCTCACGCTCCATCCTTTTTCCATGTTCCATTCCTCTTTCTCCGAATAACCGCTTCTAGATCCTTCTCAATACCCTTTATCGACTCTGTTTGACTAAGTCTTAGCTTACTTATCACTAATCCTTATTTCATGGGTTTATTGTTAACCGCCAAGACCTCTTTCGGATATTATCCCATTGCCCACTTTATTCCCGCGTATACGAGCCCATACCGAGATTTTGGGTTTACTTATATCTCTTCTTCATTTGGGCCTCTCATTGGGCTTTTGCTTACTCTCCGGCCCTTTAACCTCATCTGGGTGATTCGGCCCAAACCATATTCACGCCACATCACATAGTAAGAAATTAAATGATTCAAATATTATTTTGAGGTAAAATTGAAATATGATAATTAATTATAAAATATATATACTTGATATGAAGGTGCGTATACATAAATAATTTTAAAATTAATTATATCACATAAATTATTGTTAAAATAAACAATTTATATAAAGGTATAATATATATTATAAAATTTTAATTAATGATGAAATATTGATTTGATTTAAATATAAACATATATTATATAAACAAACTATTTAATGATGCAAATATTGATTTGATTTAATTAATGAATATCATATAAACAAACTATTTATTTTCTATTATTTTTAATAAAAGAGACAATTAGTTAGTTGTTTTCATTGTAATCATTTAATTAACTCACTAATATTCTTATATTTATCAATATTATGATATTTTACTAACTTTTTATTTTTCTTTGTATAAGTTCACAAAAATAATTTATCAACAATTCAAAATTTTAAAATTCATTAAGTTAGACCTTTCTTTAGGAAAAAAATATTAATAGTCAATAGTCTTTTATTATAATTGATTTATAGTATTAATTATCATTAGAATTATTTGGCTTATAAATTTATAATATTATCATTATTATTGAGATTAATTATCTTCTCATTTTAACTACATCATTGCCTTAATTAGAAAATATATCATTTTACAATAATTTTTAGATACCAATTAAATTAAACTTGACTTTTTTAATTATATGAATCAATCAATTCAACCAATATAATTTTGACACATCATCATAACTTGCGCTCAAACACTCCTAGATTTCTCAAAGCCACTTTATAATTCCATTTAAGTACTCCATTAATTCGTTTCCAAAGGGAAGATCTCTAACTAAAGTGAGGATCTCAATGACCAAGGGCTAAGCCCCCGATTACAATCACTCACTTTTCCTAATATGAGGATCTTTTTACTTTGAGGGTTATCCAAAATAAATCCGAATAACCATATACTCCCTCTGTCCCGCTATAAGTTACCCATTAATTTTGAAAATAAAAAATTAATGTAAGATAATATAATATCCATATAATACAAATGATGTGATGGAAAAAGAAAAAAAAGTAAGAAATTTATATAAAGTAAGCTTAAATGAATGACATATGTATAGATAATAAAAAAATGAACGGATATAAATTTAGTGTGTAGTTGCCAAAAATAGAATGAATAATTTATAATAGGACAAACCAAAATGGAAAAATTGTAACTTATACGAGGACGAAGAGAATAATATCATCGTATACGGACGTAAATAACCGTCAAAGTAAACGGGTTCCAAGTGTCTAAAAATACATCAAATCTAATGTGAAACAATTTCATAGAATAAAATTAATACCAAGTACATTCATTCACTGGTACCATAATATTCATTTAGTGATATCATTACACTTATAAACTAATAAATGATATCACACTATAAAATATTTATGATATCAATAAATAAATATAACAATATCAATAAATGATTGTAACCCTATTTAGTTTATATTATGAACAAATTTTATAAATGTGCGACTCCTAAAAATATGTGCAAATATCTATAAGAAAGAGGAATAATATATTAGGGTGTCGCACAAACTTTTTCCTTTTATAATATAGTATATATTATGAGTGTACGTATTGTGAACCAAATTTCACGGTAAAACTTGATTCATATTGATAAAATAGATCAATTTATTTTTGATTATCCCGACTAAAACTTTTTAGTAATATAGGTAATACTCTTCCGTTATCATTACCGTTTCTCTTTAATAATATGGGTAATACTCTTGATTATCATGGACTGATACTCTTTAGCAATATAAGACATACTTTTCAGTTATCTCGACTGAAACCTTTTAGTAATATAGGTAATGTCGTTCAATTATTACAATTGATACTATTTAGTAAATGATCCAATAGAGTCTCGCCATATTTTATATACTAGTATATGGCCCGCGAATTTCGCGTGTTTAAAATAAAATCATATTTGATTTTTTTTTTTCATATTTACATTACACGATAAATTTAAATTTAAATAAAAATTTAATATGCACAAAAATAAAAATTTATTTTTTATTAATTGATAAATGTTTAGAAAGCAAATGAATTCACCATTTAATTATTCAAACAAAAGAATTACAATTGCAATTACATGTTTTGAAAATTTTCTTCCACAACAACCGTAGTATAATTGGATGGTTTTTCATCGTATTCGAGAGACATAATTTACAATCCTTTCTAGATTAGTAAATTTAAATTATTATGAAAAAATATACCATGTAATATTTATTAAATTATACTAATCTTAAACACCGATTTTGATACATATAAAAATATACCATGTAATATTTTATTTTATCTTATACTAACAACTCATTATAAAAAAGCGAAAAAATAAAAAATTAAATATGATGAAGATCATCTCATGTTAGTATCAATATATGTTCTGCAATAAAAAAAAATGAAAGAATGAGAAACAAATGAGTCATAATTTATATACAAATTAGTGCTTAGAGAAACGTAGATTAGTGCTTAGGGTCAAACGCAGATTTTTTTTTTTTTTTAATGAGAAACAAATGATAGCTTAGAGATTTATATAGTATAATATAGATCAATGGTTAAGATTAAAAATTATAAATAAATGGTTGAGATTAATTTTTAAAACTTAAATGAATGAGAGGAGAGGGATTTTGAAATAGCTTAATTTTAAAAACTTAAATGAATGAGAAGAGAGAGATTTTGAAATAGAAGAATGTGTTTTGGCACATAAGCTTTTTAAGTTTAGCTTTATAGGTAACTAGCACAAAACCCGCGTATACGCGGGTTGAAGAGAATTTTATATTTTTTAAAAAATAATATTTAAAAATTATTTAATTATTTAAAATGTAGTAATGTTTTAAAAATAATGTAATTATATAATTATTTAATTTGGATTAGTTTTGTATGATCAACATAAATTGTTTTTAAATAGAAAATAACATGCATCTAGTATCATTAAAATGTAAAATTTTATATAAATTTAATATATAATATATACTTTTGTCATTACAATTTATATTGCTCAAAATTAAAAATTTGAGATTATAATTTTATATTTCTATATCTAACTCATCAAAAAGAACAATTTTGTCCTCTCAAATTAAACTCTTAATTAAACTCTTATAAAAATATTTTATTTAAAAAAATAATTTAAAATTTTAAAAATTCAAAATTATGAGAAAATTAGAAATTGAATAAGGAGATTTTGTATTAAGACACGTTAGGAGTAGAAAATTGTCAATTAGATGAAAGATAAAATATTGGAACGATTAATAATATAATTTTAAATAAAAATTACATATAAACTAAAACCATAAGGATATATATATATATATATATATATATATATATATATATATATATATATATATATTTATTAAATAGTCACAATAAATATAAATAAATATTTGTGGCATATATAAAATAAATATATCTTACGTTTTGTATGCTCTTGAATACTCCTAATAAACATCCTATATATTTAAAATACTTCAAATTATCCAAACTTTCAAAACCCATATCGACTTGTCACTTATCACTCCCCATAATAATCTCAACAAATCTTTTATTTCTTCTCTTATTCTTTTTAAACAATATACAATCATAAAAATAGCATTAATAGCATTAATTAATATAAGTTTATTATAATTCACAATAATATTAATTAGTGTCATTAATCTCATTTGTATTCTATTATATTATATATACTTATTATATCATAAATTTAATAATTATAACTTAATTAAATATAGTATCTTACAAAAATAAAGTACAATGTATAATAATTGAAGAACAATATATATTAACGTTAAGACTCCTCATTTAAGGCTTCATCACAACTCATAAAAAAGACAAATTCTTATATGCAATATTGTACCGTGAAATAACCCATTTAATGAAATTCGTGGATTCTAGTCGGCCGGGTCGGATCCAATGGATATTTTCAAAAAAACTCGCGGGGACAAAAAAAATCGCCTCGGGTGCTCCCAGGGGTGTTACTATTAGGTTACACATATGTTACTTAAACGATAAATATGTGTTACTATAAAATAAATAATATGTATTTGTCTAAAAATAATCGCCCAAATGCAAAATAAAAATGAAAAAATGATCAAATAAATCTCTAATCTAATTATATGTGTGAATCAAATAAGTATTTAATCTTCGACAACTTTATTCTTATTAAAAGAGTGTGATTTTATTAAAATGATGACTTATTTGATCTCAATATTAAAGAGAAATGATTTTAATGTGTTAAGGAAAAATTATGGGTCTATTTGATCCCCAAGTATAAGATTTTTGGGGTAAATATGTGTTATTGTAGGGGCAAATATGTGTATTAAACTTGTGCAAAGGTAAAAATAAATTTTTACTCTCGGGTTGTGTTATTATTAGGTCAAACACTTGTTATTGTATGAAGAAAAATGTGTTATCAATGAACAAAATTAATATTTTATTCTTTTAAGGACTAGTAACACGTAGTTACCCTTACAAGAACACATAATTGTTCTTACAAGAACACATACTTTTGAAAAAATATGTTACTATATGAACACAAATGTGTTCTTGTATAGAGAAATATGTGTTACTAAATGAAGAAAAAAATGTGTTATTATATGAACAAAAAGATGTTACGTTATGGAAAAATGTGTGTTACTATATGAATAAATCGTAACTGCAGTTAGGAGTTGCGATATTAATTTCGGTTTAAACAGAAATAAAAATTTATCATCGAAGTTCGCATAAGCTTTGTATTCATCGAGTTCGCATAAGTTTTAAAGAATCTTGATGCGTGGTTGGGGAACACGAGACACAACGATAGAAATTGTGGAGCGAACAGAGGAGGAAAAAGAGTTAGAACGGAGGAAGAAGAAGAAATCACGTAAGAAAAAGAAATCTGCGTGGAGGAAGAAGAAGAAATCTTCGCTAGTTTTGATTTGACCCGTTCTTTATCTTGATCCACTAGATTTAATAATTTCCTTTTTTAATTGATATTACACGGTGCAATATTTCACAAGAGACTTGCTCCATAAAAAATAGTGATCATCATGATAATAAAATTGAGAGCGGTAATCCATTTATTTGAAGATTTGCCTTGACGCAAAACCTAGATGTTGTGACGTAGATGCTTTGTAACGCTATTCGTAACTAAATTTATATATATATTTTTTTCAAAATATCTATATCTATATCTACATTTTTTTAATTATGAATTTTATATAATTTGTATATGTAATCAAATAAATTAAATATACAATTTTTGTAAACTATCTATATAATCTATATATATCACCAAATAAATTAAATATATGTTTTTACGCATACACTCTATATAATTTGCATATATCAACAAATAAATTAAATATACACTTGCTTTACGTAAACTATTTATATAATTTGTACATATCATCAAATAAATTGAAATAATGAGAGAAAAAGAAATTTATAGAAAATATGGAATGAGATGAATGGTTGAGATTTGAACTTATAAAATAAATGGTTGAGATCAATACTTAAAACTAAAATGAATAAGAGTAAAGGGTTTTGAAATAGAAGAATGTAGTTTTGCCACATAAGCTTTCGTAAGTTTAGGCTTTATAAGGTAATAGATATATATATATATATATATATATATATATATATATATATATATATATATATATATATATATATATATATATATATACACTAGCACAAAACCGCGTATACGCGGGTTGAAAAGAATTTTATATTTTTTAAAAAATAATATTTAAAAACTATTTAATTATTTAAAATGTAGTAATGTTTTAAAAATAATGTAATTATATAATTATTTAATTTGGATTAATTTTGTATGATCAACATAAATTATCTTTAAATGGAAAATAACATGCATCTAGCATCATTAAAATGTAAAATTTTAAATAAATTTAATATATAATATATACTTGCATTACAATTTATATTGCACAAAATTAAAAAATTGAGGTTATAATATCATATTTCTATACCCAACACATCAAAAAGAACAATTTATAGATCATCAAATATAGGATGTATATATCATCAAATAAAGCAACGGTTTCATGACCCTTTATTTCTCTTTCTTCCTCTTCCATCATCATCTTTCTTCTCTCTGGCTTTATTGACTCAATTTCATCCTATACGATGAAGATCATTGGTCAATCAAATCAATCTTTAATTTGAAACTGCAATCAATAAACAAAAAAATAAAAATAAAATAATTAGGACTTATAATTATAAAAAATAATCAAACAATAAAACCGTAAAACAAATACATATGTTGAAGATCATAATAATATGATACCTTCATTCTCTGTAAATATAAAATTTGCATCCGCAAAAATCAAAACACGAAAAAAAAAAAAAAAAGATTAACACATTTACTTTGGAAAATTGTGAATTGAAATAAGAAAAACTAATATATAAGGAGAAAAGAAAGAAATTAAGATTTGTGATGAGAAATAAATGAGAGGTATCAAGTATTTATAGATTAATATGTAAATAAATGGACGGATGAGATTAAAACTTATAAAATAGATGAATGAGATCAATACTTAAAACTTAAATGAATGAGATGGGAGAGATTTTGAAATAGAAGGCGTGGCTTTGCCACATAAGCTTTCTTAAGTTTAGGCTTTATAAGGTTATAGATATGTAAATAAATGGACGGATGAGATTAAAACTTATAAAATAGATGAATGAGATCAATACTTAAAATTTAAATGAATGAGATGGGAGAGATTTTAAAATAGAAGGCGTGACTTTCACATGTTTCTTAAGTTTAGCTTTATAAGATTATAGATATGTAAATAAATGGACGGATGAGAGATTTTAAAATAGAAAACTGGCTTTGCCACATAAGCCTTTCTTAAGTTTAGGCTTTATAAGATTATAGATATGTAAATAAATGGACGGATGAGATTAAAACTTATAAAATAGATGAATGAGATCAATACTTAAAACTTAAATGAATGAGATGGGAGAGATTTTAAAATAGAAGAACTTTCTCACATAAACTTTCTTAAGTTTAGGCTTTATAAGGTTATTCGTAAATATATGAAATAATTAGAAAAATATAATCACCAACACATCATATCCTTTTATAAAGTAGCCTAATAATAATTCCCCAAATTAAACACGTCCACCTCCAATAACTGCACTCTCTCTCTCTCTCTCTCTCCTTCCCTCTCACTCTCTTTCTCTCTCTTCCCCCTCTCTCTCTTCCCCCTCTTTCTCTCTCAACTAAAAGCCCGTTACTCTCGCTCAGTCTTCTACTAAAACCCTAACCCCTTCTCCCTTCTCCCCTGTTATGGAATTTCACTTGCCCAGAATTGCTCACGCACAGAGGAGAACTTGAAGAAGAGAAGCGGCCGCCGCCATGGATATATCGGAAGCTACAAAAATAGTGATGTCGAGAATCCGATGTCTCGATTTTGAAAACGCTTCCAGAATCATGGGGTATATACTGATTCAAGACAAAGGGGAGCAGGAGATGATAATGTTGGCGCGTGGACCCGACGCCCTTCTGGTATCTTACATTAACCAAGCGAAGGCTTATCTCGCTCTCAATTCTCCCAACCCTCTCCCAGATGCCTGCATTTTCCCCCAATCTTCCCCGCGAATTTTGATTCCGAGAAATGTGCTCCATTACAGCAACCCCTCTTCGCCTGCTTCTTTTCCCAATCCCATCGATTTGCAGTTTTACGGCGGCGATGAGGATGCCGACGCCGTTCCGCATCGGAGGAGTTATTCGGTGAATGATGCTGTGTTTCTCCCTCATCTTGAAGAAGGGGGTGGATTTGAGAGACGCCCTTGCTCGTACTTCGCTAGAGGGTTTTGCAAAAATGGCAGTGCTTGTAATTTCCTGCATGTTGATAGTGTTGGAGATAAGGCGATTAAGGCGGGGTCTACTAGTTCAGAGGTCGATGGGTTCTTTAGAGTGAAGGCGGCTCCTCTTCACATGGCTTCTCGAAGTCACCGTCCTTCTTATAGCAAGAGCATCAACTTTCTCAATGAGAATCAAAGGTAATTTTTGTTTCCTTGTATTTCTTTGCTTTTTATTAAAAAATTTCTGCTTATAGAAGTTGTGACCTTTTGGTCAATTATGTTATTGGTCTTTCAAGTGAAATGTTTCTTGCAGCATTCACTATTATTTGTCTTTTGATTTTGGGTACAGTGATTCTTGATTTTACTATGCTTAATTTGGGTACAGTGATTCTTGATTTTACTATGCTTCAAAACTGCAATTGGTCGTTCTAAACAGTTTGTTATTCAGTAATTTAAATCATCCGTTTCATATTTGGTGTAACACTTTGTGTTCCATAGAGTAAATAAAGGGCACGTATGTGTTAATTATACACCAGGGTGGAACATCAGATGGAATACAAAAATAGAATAGAGGAAATAATCCTGCAGGATGAAACACTTGAAATGCGAAAAGTGGAATAAAGGAATCGAACTGGTTCAGTGATTTAAATCATTTGTTCCATATTTGGAACATGAGGGTGAAAAATAATTAATGGATGATTCATCACATTGATATATTGCTAATAATGAAATATGAAAAGTGGAATAGAGGAATCGAACTGCTCTAAACTGATATAGAAGTTGATTCTTACTATTGATCAGCATGTTAAGGTTGGAATTAGTATTACTGAATCTAGAGAGGAAATGTAAAATTGTACTTTGCTTTGATAGGTAATTGACAACCTTTCAATGATTTGTACATACAAAAACTGTTCTTAGCTAATTTAACTAAAGAAAATAACTAATCTTGACTGTTAATCTTTCTGCTATGTGTTATAATCATCTAACGAACATTTCATTCCAAGTTTTATGCTCTTGTATACGAGTTTTATCTTATATGAATCCCACAAATTTGACAGACGAGGTCCTAGGAATGAGCGATCACAAACGGGACTTGAGGCTGCTTTAACTTCACGCTCAAGGCAAATTTACTTGACATTTCCTCATGAGAGCTCATTTAACGAAGCAGATGTTTCCATTTACTTCAGGTAAGTGATTAGGAATCGGATCGTTTTGATATTTGAAATTGCTAAAAAAATGTGCATGAACTAACAATGTTTTTATTACCTCGTTTGAAGTAAGTTTGGATTAGTGCAAGATGTAAGGATTCCGCATCAAGAAAGACGAATGTTTGGGTTTGTTACATTTGCCTACCCGGAGACTGTAAAACGCATTTTGGCAAAAGGAAACCCTCATCACATTTGTGATTGTCGAGTCCTTGTAAAACCGCATAAGGACAAGGGAAAATTCTCAGACAAGTACCATTCTTTACTCTATACGTACTCTTGTGTTGATAATTCCCAAAACTACCCTTCCTAATGTTGTCCCTTTGTCTTATGAATTGTTTTAGGAAAGAATTGCCGAACCACCATCAAGACTTGGAGAGGGTCTATGATCCACCCGTCGGTGAGCACACATGACTGGGCGTTCGTCAACTATCAAATAAATAGGTGTATGAGCTGAATGCCTTTTGTTTGTTTGCAGGACCGAGAATGTTATTAAGTCGAGAGATGATAGTTATGAGAAATTTGGAGCAAAATGCGGAATTACAGCACGCTATTGAACTTCAAGGTGGAAGGATGATGAATTTACAGCTGCTGGATCATAGATTTCAAACCAAGTCTTCCAGTTTTCTCTCCAAGAGGATTTGAATTGCTAAAGGGTGAAAATGACATTGCTTCTTTTGATGCTGATAATCGTGATGTTTTCCAAGGTTAGTCTCGTAATTTTAGGGACATCACCATGTGTGCATAAATTGAAAAATCTCCTCTAGGTGACAGACTTTTTGTATGTAGTATCTGAGTTTATCCATCTAGGAATAATACATTGGGTGGGGCTATTCACACCCAAATTTCCTCTGTACATACTGTAATATAGTCAACTTTTGTCAAACATACACAAATAAGGGCAAAACTACCCTTCAAAAACTTTATATTCCCAAGAATATCCCAATGCTTTATAAATACTCCCTCCGTCCTATAATAATACCTTCCACACTTTCCTTTTTCGTCCGCTCCATAGTACTTTTCATATCCTTAAAATGGAAAACCATCCATAAACTTCAACCTTACAATATTCTCAAATTTAAACAACATATCAATACTTTTGGGCTCACACATACATACAATCAAATTCTTTCCTTACTTTATACATAAAGGTTTACGACATTACCCATTAAATTCCTACTCATTTTTTTACTTATTAACATTCTTTCACTTTCTTAATTTGTGTGTCTTATGAAAAGCTTTTATGGGACGGAGAAGGTATTTTATCTTCCATTTTAAACATGTTTTTCTCTAATTTTTTATCTTGAAATATGGTATCGAAGTCTAGTTTATCTATTTCATTTCAAGATAAAAAATTAGAGGAAAAACGAGCTAAAAGTGAAATGGGTATTTTTGAGAATTTAAAGCCACTTGAAGGGTATTTTTGACTTTTTTAGTATGTTTAACCAGATGTGGGCGTGTTTAGAGGAAATTGAGGGTGTGAATAGCCCCAGTCTAATAGATTCTATCTTCTAAAATTTCACATTGATTCTGAACAGAAGAGCTTGACATTGATGAAGAAACATCAAAATTTGAAGCCGGTGATGATGAGAGCATTTTGGAGCATATCCTGCCTGATAACCTTTCTCGTCTCCTGAGAATCACTCCGTGTTCTCCAATGATCAGACGTACACAGGTGATAGCACATCTCCATTTGGGCGGGTGTCTCCGCGTTAGTCTCGAATGACTTGTGTACATTGTTTTTTTACTCAGCATTTAAAGAATTTCAAAGTGAACGATTTCCAGCCTGCCCGTGTTTGCAGGCGAAAAAAAAACCGTGGAAATGTAGGTGTTATAACTGATCATGGCTAGAAAACTGAAGGCAGGGATTAACTTTGCTTGATAACATCACAATTCTTATATAAGATTTACTCAAACCTTTATACATACTAGTTACGTGTGTTCTTGTTTTGATTGCTGTATGTTATGGCTAGTTAACAAGTAAAAAGAGTCGCTGTGTATATATGAGAGAAGAAAAGAACTGCAGTGATTAATAGCAAAGGACTTGTGAAGTGTGATATAAGGGAGTGAGGTGGTTTTTCTTTGTTTAATTTGTGATGGAGATGTTGATCAAGATTAAATTTTGGTATTTAGGGATTTGATTTGTTTGTATTATATTTAGGATTTATTTAAGTTTTTTGTTTATTATGTTATTTCATATTATAAATAGATGAGTTAGTCTGGTGCGATCTAATATTATTGTATAATTAATTTATAATTAGTACTTTAAAACAATCAATACTCTTTAAAAATTTAAATGTCTCATTTTATTTAAATTTTTATCTCTTTTTAGAGTTATTTTATGTAAATTAATGCAAATTTGTCATATTTATTCCAAAAATGTCCCTAATAAGTTGTTTGTAATGATCATCTTGTAAATATAAATTTAAGTGTATTAAATAAGGATGTAAATATCTTTTGATGTTCTAATACATAAAAATATTGATTTGTGTGAATGGATAAAATGAAATACTTATTTTGATATACTTATTTGGGAATGGAGAGAGTATTAGTTTTGCCATTCTATTAAAATGCGCTCCCGAACCATTTCTTTTTTGGCAAAATATTCTCCATATTTTTCTCTCTACCTTTATATCTCTCTAATTTTTCTCATCATATCTCAACACCTACTACACATTAAATATTATATATCCTTAAAATTTACATGTCATTTTGAAATTAGTAGCCTAAAGAGGGACCGAGTGAGTATTGTATAGTATTAATTTGGTTACCGTATAGTATTATTTCAAGTCTTGTATAGTATTAGTTTGGTTACAGTGTAGTATTTTTTCAGACATTGTATAATATAAATTTAGTTAGCAATATTGTATAGTATTAATTTATTTACGGTATAGTATTAAATAAACATTGTGCACACAAATATTTGCCTTAATGAAATAACTAATACTATCAAAACTTGTTTCACCGTAAAACTTGTGTGAAAACTTGTTCACACAAGACTTTGTTTAAATAGATAGTCAATTATTAGGGAGCTAAATAGATAAGATGAAACTTGTCGTGAATAGTCCACTAGACTCATTTTTTTCAATATTTCAATGACAACTCACATGTGTAATTTTCATATACTCAGGCAGAAGACTCGTATGTCTTCAAAGCTTGAACATGAAAAGAAAACTAAAGATTACATAATAGGCTAAAATTAAGGCGATCATCACAAGATTTTGTTTGCATACTTGTCATACAAAATAACCACCATTTTGATTTGGTGCAAAGTTATCTATAAACGAATACATTTCCCAAAATTAAAAGATTAATGCCCCCAAAAATCATATTGCATGTGGAACTGGAAATGTACAAACTTAACAGTGCAATAGTTCTTGCACTATTTGAACAAAATCATTCTTCTACCTGAAGGGATCAAAATGTGCTTCAGAGGTGGATGGAGATGCAAAAGTAGACAAATTCAAGGGTCGGAGGAGAACGGGTAACGCAGGGGACAGGCGAGGAAATCTGGAGTAGCAATATCCTTAAGTAATGGAGTCATCTTCAATCCAACAAACTTCACTTGTGGATTTGAGTGGCCATCAATCAAAACATTTGTAACCTGCAATACAATTACCATTTCTCAACTTAAATCTACTAAACTGTTTCTATATACACATATCTGATGGAAACCACCACCTAAAAGTTATCAGTCTAAATTACTGTACTTGATTTAAATTTAAAATAGGTTATACCATTACAGTTTTAACAAATATTATATGCAAAACAAAGAAAATAATTCCACCCTAAGCTCCCTTAAGCCTCAAGTTTAACAGGTCCACAAGTATTTAACTGCCCCAACATATATGTACATACATACTAGTAAAATATGCTTGGTATATAACTAAGCGAGTGGCAGTTAGTAGCAATTACCGTCAACTAATCACCACATACCTGTGTACAGCCAAATAATTTGAGCACTTCCAGCAGTACACATGAATCAACAATCAATCCCAATGCTTCATTGGTTAAATTGCGACACCAAGATAAGTCTAAACTCTTTAAATTTCTGCAATTCGTAGAAAGAGAAAAAGCAGTATGGTTTGAAACCTGAAACACATCATAAGAAAACATATGTGATCAACTGCAAAGCAAATGCAACCACCAAAATCATAAATGATAACCTACCTAAAGCAGGCATGCACTTAAAAACTGCCACCCCTTCTTTACATTTGGTATTTTTTATTATCCAGTCACTGGATAGGATTCTAACATTATCGCAACACAATGTTGAGCAAATAACACACAAACTATAGCAGAATATCAGTAGAGCAGTCCAGAGCTCATTAAAATGATGCAGGAAACCGCTATTAAAGTTATACTAATATTAATTAATAGTTATATTTGTTACCCTATATAATTAAAAACTTCTCATTCATTATAAGACTGAACCATAAAGCAAAATAACTTACCCATCAAAAATTTCAGAAAACAGAAATTATATAACTATTTGGAAGCAAAATATACTTCAGACTGCATAGAGGCACTATGGTCAAGTGAATAGTGCAAATCTGATTATCCAAACTTGGAGCGATACATTACTATGAAAAAAACTTGTAACTTCCAAAAATAGCAACTTGTAAGTGCCTATAGCATTAGCAGATCTTCAGCAATCCCAGTCATGATTTAAATCACAGCTATGAGTGTATGACATTTTAGAACATATTTAAAACCTACTAAAACTCTTTTTATTCCAAGGAAATAATACAACAGTCCAACCTGTTAGTTTTGTGTGCGTCTAACAGAATGAGATAAACAGGATATCTGCTGTTAACAGCAAACAGAGTCTTATTTTGGTGCATTCCATTACCAGTATGAAATTAACTTTAAAATACAACTAACTTATGAGGTCTTACCTGGGTGATATGATTAAGCGCCAGATATTTCAGAGATGCTCCACGAACATCAAGATATGCAGCAATAGCTTCATCACTGCAGGAACATCAAGAAGGAGATCTCAACTGTCACATTTACTTCGCAGGAATAGAAACATGTTCTGAATACCTCGTTGCGATCAGAACAAGACAGCAATTTAAGGATACCAAACAGCCGAGGAACATACTTTAGAAAAATAACAGACCCTCTCTCCTGTGATGTTTTGTGCATCTGTTTCTCACTATATTTCAAAAGTATAATTTTTCAGAACCATGAACCTTTGAGTTGGGGAGGTATTCATTGTCAAAGCATTTCGCATTATATGAAATTAAAGAAGACAGATAAGTGAAAGGCTTAACTAATTGAATGGAAAATCTTATTTTTCCAAGAAAAACAGTCACATGGCTATCCACGTATCCCCTCTTAAACTAGGAACTCTATGATAGAAAAGTATCTTAGCATTAGAGTTTCTGTAATCAAGATCACTCATCACATTAAACTTTGGTATATTAACCAATTTTAAATAAAAATAATGTACACTTGAACTAAATAAACAGATACCTGAATGCATTGCGACAAAGTTTTAGTGCCTGAATTTCTCTGCAACCATTTGCAAGAAAACCTATAGAAATATCTGTCAACTTGTGCAAATTCTTCAGGTCTATTGCTTGCAAATCAGTACAAGTATCACCAATGACTTTTAAAGAAGAATCAGTCAACTCCCTGCAAAATAATGAAAATAAAGTCAATTGTTTGGATATTTAAAATAGGCTGCATAAAAATAAATATACATATATATAAAATCGGCAGACACTTACATGCAATCTGCTAAAACAAGCTCCTTCATTCTGTGACCATTTGCAGAGAGGAATTCACAAACAAAATCATCACAAACTGTCTGTATTCCAGCTACTGATAAAACCTCCAAGTTCTCTAGCTTTTGCAGTGCTGGTAGAATAAGCATAGCATCTAAGCCACAACAATCATCCAAGTATAATTCCCTTAAAACTAATCTCAGTGAGCTGGCCAGGCAGCAGACACCCTCGGAGGTAAGCAAGGGGCACTGACTGATATCAACAGATTTGAGAGAAGGAGCAGCTGAAACAAGCATACGCAGTCCATCATCAGAGAGACGATATGCACCCTTCAAAGATATCGTAGTCAAAGCAGGAAGGCTATTTTGTGAATGAGCAAGGGCAGCCTGTAGTGCAAAGTCTGGCATACAACTTCCACAAAGGTCGAATTGTAACACCTATTTCAGAGAAAAATACCATCAGGCCCATCAAACACACAAGTACATTAAGCTGTTGCTAAATAATTAAATACAACCCAGAGAAAGAATATCAAAGTTAGACGAACTGAAAAATTATGCCTTAAACAACATCAACTCAATGTGGCTCTCACCAGTTCAGATTGATTCTCTAGTATATACAAAACAATGGGGTATAAATCAAGACAAGAGGAGGCAAATACAGCTCAAATAAGTAAGAACTTTGATCGTTTAACTGAAACAGAGTCGGTAATTGACGTGTGAAGATGCAAAACATTTCATTGAAAAATAATCATACCGTCAACTTGCTGGCATTGCAATCCTTAAATATCTTGGTGAATAATTCCTCAGATAACCAGGAACAGTCCGATAGGCGTATCTCTGTTGGGGTACCATGTAGAAGCAATTCAAGGACATGACCATCTATTCTCCGATTGTCGCAAAGGAACCAACAGATCTTGTGTCTCAGTGCATCTGGGATGAATTCAAGAGAAGTGATTGCATCAGCATTTTTGGAAATTACTGACAAGCATAGGTCTATCAACGAGGGAACTTGCTTCTGGTTTTTGCACAACTCTTGGTTCTTGGGGATCCACTTTAGTTCAACAGTACCACTTTTATTAGAAGAAGCACTGTGCTGCTTTCCGTTTCTATTATTTTCACGATCCTTAATAATTTTCATGGCAGTAGAAAAGGGACCTGGCCAATCTTCTATTCCACTACCTTGTTTGGGCAGTGGAATTTCGCTATCAGCAGCATTATGAGCATGGCTTCCCAGTTCATCATGCAAAGAAAAATGAGCAAATCGAGATGCATTTCTCCTAGCAAATCTTGAAAGCGTTCCATGTAAGCACTTCTTGTATTGTCCACAGTCACATTAGTATCAGGCAGTGCTTCATCTGCTGTGTGATCAGCTCCTGCAACACTACTTCCATTTACATCTTCTACTTTAATCTCTGCTGCACCAATGGCACTAGAGGAAGAAGCCCCAACTCCCAATTTCATTTTTCCTTTCTCTTCTATGTTCAGTCTTCTTCTAGTCTTCACACGGGTTTCAACAGCAATATCACCTTGTTCTTTGACTACTACCTCTTTTAAACTTTCACTTCTTGTAAAAGCAGTAACATCTTGATTTAGATCATTATGTGACAAGGAAGAAGCCTCAACTCCCTGTTTCATTTTCCCTTTCTCTTCAACGCTCAGTCTAGTCTTCACACCACTTGCGATTACAATTACGCCTTTATCTCTGACTGCCCCTTTCTCTTCAAAGCTCAGTCTAGTCTTCACACCACTTTCGATTATAATGCCACCTTCGTCTTTAACTGCCTCTTTTGAATTTGCATCTACATTTAAATCAACAAGTGACAGTGCTCTATCCATGAAATTAATTGGAGCAGAACCATTTTTGTTAATGATGCTTCAGATCCGACCATACACTTACCTCTCTTTCCTCTGCTTAAAGTCCTTTCAACCTTTTCATGGCAATTTGCATCTTCAAACAAATTACTAGCTAAACCATCATCATCTCTCATTCTTCTCTTCCCAACTCTCCTTCCTGACCTCAAACTCAAGAAGCCCTTGTCCACCTCATCTTCTGCAAGTGATTCCAACCCTAACCCTTTCGCCTCCTTGCTGAATCTTCTATTTGATCCCACAGTGTCCACCATACTGGTTTCTACATCATAACCAGATCCCAATTTTGCTACACTTCCACCATACTTGAATATATCTCTTTCTTTGACCAATTCTGTCACAGCCCCGTCACCCATATCCTGTTGAATTATAGTCGGTTCAGGAACACCAACTGAGCAACCCATCCCTAATTTCGTATCCAAAGCCCCACTCTCCAAGTTCCTTACATCAAATTCACCACTTAAAGAAGCCCTTCCAACTTTCTTTCTTTTGCACTCACAACATCAGCATTTTCCGGGTACGCACTTATACCTGCTTTTTTCGCTAAACGAGCACTGACTCTTCGCACAGTTCCACATTCAGAAACCATAATAGAGCCGTCACCTGAGCCAAAGCCTATTTCGAGATGCCCTCGGTTTTGAACCGGGAACTTAAACTAGGGCTAGAACTGTTCGTCGATAGATTCAAACTTTCAGATGTTTTGGCTGGTGTCATAGGTTCAGCAACCACATTCTCGAGAGCCAATGGCTGTGACGGCTTAGGCGCCACTGTAGACAAGTTTTTCCTGGATCTCGAAACTCTCATTACAAACCTACTTAGTAAAGGAAACAAATAAGGTTCGTATCCGATTGATTATGACTGGATCGAAATAACTAAAAACAAAGCGAGAAAGGAATAACTACCAAAAAGCTTAAAATCTTCAACTATTCCCACAGAGACAATATCACAAACACTTGATATACACATGAAACGATGCTTCCATACGTATAAATACATATGATACAAGAAACTGCATTACCACTTACAAGCAAGGAAGGAGCGCGAGTGCAACGAAGGAAGAGCGAGAGAGAGAGAGGATGTTGAACAGAGGAGAGAGAAACTTACAGGATACGCCGCTTGTTGGCGTTGGTTATGGAGAATTTGGTTCGTGTCGCTTCGTTTCTCCCGCCAAATGTAATTTGGGCCTCTTCCCTCAAAGCCCATTAAACCCGTTTTTAGTCAGGCCCATCAGCTTTATTTTATTTCTTAATTAATTAATATTTCTTCCGTCTAAAAGAACTTTCGTATGTAGGAGGCACACACTTTAAGAAAAAAGAGTAATGATTGAGGTTTTGAAGGGTAGTTTTGTAAACTTTTATGTATAAAGTAAAAAAATTATTGGGTTATGTGTATGTGAGAGTAAAAAGTAATGACATTTGTGTAAATTAGTGAAAATTGTGAGAGTAGAGTATATAAAGGGTTTTCCATTTTAAGAATTTGAAACTTATAATGGACCGACGAAAAAGAAAGTGTGAAAGCTTTTATAGGATTGAGGAAGTATATTTTTAGGACTTGTTTATTTTGCTTTCAAAAAGGACTTGTTTATTTTACCTTACGTTAATATTTATTCCCATTGAAATGATAAAAATAAAGTAATCGTAAAAAATATTGTGAGATATTGTAGGTACTTTTGTAAATAAAATAATTGCAAATTTTGTGCGAATAAGTTTTACCGTAAAATTGATTTTGATAGTATTAGATGTTTCATTAAAGAGAATTATTTATTTTTTTACTATAAGGTACTCCCTCCGTTACAATCTAAATTGTTGACACAAGTTTTAATAAAATGTTGTTTATTAATATTAAAAATGTAAAGTAAATGGTAAAATGATTTTCTCAATTTTATTGGAGTAAATAATTGAGTGAGAGAGATTTAATTATAGTGAGGAATTGAGTGACATGAGGTAAATTAGGAAGAATTACTCAACATGAAAACAAAATCTATATAATTGTTACATCCATAGAAGAAAAACGAGTTCTATATAATTGGGACGAAGGCGAGTCTTGGCCACCGGGCTCCTCACTTAAGTGGGAGACTGAGTTCGATTCCGTTTGGGAACGAATTGGAGTGGGAGGTATAAGAAGGCTTGGAGAATTTGGAATTTCAAGGAGACTTGGTGAACTAATTTCTAACTACGAACAACTAACATTTACCGATAAAAAAATACTTATCACTTAAAATAATTGAAACAAGGTTATTATACTTACATTTCTTAAAAATCAAAAGGACAAGAGATGAATGAAGTGATCAAGAATTCAAAACATTTGGCATGGAAAGTAAAGAGGCATAAATGCCATGTTTCTTATTCATCAAAGTCTCATGCTTCCCTTTCTCTGCAACAACTCCATTCTTTAGAACTACAATTAAATCAGCATTCTTGATTGTGGATAGTCTATGTGCCACCACTATGGTGCTCCTATTCACCATTGCTCCCTCTAGTGCACATTGTACTAATTTTTCCGATTCTGCGTCAAGGGCGCCTGGTCGCCTCGTCAAGCAGCAAAATCTTTGGATCCTTCACTAGCGCTCGTGCTATTGCAACTCGTTGCTTCTGTCCACCTGATAACTGGATCCCTCTTTCACCAACAACCGTGTCGTACCCCTGTGTGTATTTCAAGCTTGCTTACATTTCACATACTGACGTTTTGATGTCGAGTGTAAGGTTTCAGTATAATTGGATAAATTGCACTTTCGGTCCAAAGATAATGAGTGCAAAATAGTCATTTTTTGATATTTTTGGTTCTCAGAATATTTTTGACATTTTTTATCGCAAGAGAATAGCAATTTTGGTAAAAAAATGATAAATTGTAATTTTGATCCGTAAAATCAACGGATGAGACCACATATAAACTCAATTAAACATTGTAATAATCGGAAAACAATTATTTGAGATCGATATTAAAAACACGGTAAAAATAAATTTAGGACAATCATTTAGAGGGTGATAAAATAAGGACCTTAACTTTTGGACTATCAATTTAAGGAAAATAACTTTTAAAATTCACAAATGAGGTCAAATCAACCTGAATCATGCCAAACCAGGCCCATCAATCCCAATAAAAGTCGAAATCAGCCTGATTCGGGTTGATTAGTCCTCAATTCGCTACTTTTTAAACGTATTGTCCTTAATTTGTCACCAAAGTTACGGTCCTTAAAAATATTTTTCCTTAAAAACGCGCACCTTTTGTAAGGCTGTGATGAAATTGTTAGCATTTGCCAACTCTGCAGCAGCTAAAATTTCTACCTCTGAAGCATTGCCTTCTTTTCCATATTCAATGTTTGCCCTAATTGTGTCATTGAACAACACAGGCTCTTGGCTTACCAGACCTATTTGCTGTCTCAACCACTTCAATTTCAGTTTCTGAATTTCAACCCCATCTATTGTAATTTGACCTGAATCTGGATCATAAAAGCGTTGCAATAACGAAATGATTGTCGATTTTCCACTACCACTTTCTCCAACAATTGCAACCATCTGAAGAAGTAAATTAGTGTATCTTAGATTTGGCGAAGTTTAATATGAAAATGGTTCGTGATAAGCTAATCAGGAAATTGTTTTGAAAAATTTAAAGTATGGAGTGTATTAAGAATCTTATCGGGTGTATCAAGAATTAGGGTCACTGGTACATATTTTTTTAAATATTTAAATTATTCATATTTAAGTATAAAAAGCATATATTATAATATTTAAGTTTAAAGTATCAAATTTTGAAAAACATTTAAAATATCAAGTACTTGACCAAGAATTGAATAGCAGTTGATTATAAAACCTACTCCAATGTTGTTTCTTAGAATATATGGTTATTGTAATCTAATCCAAGTACCTTTGAGTTCATAAACTATAGTAATGTTGGATAATTTTTTTATATAAAACCTTGCATATTGGGGAATAATTTTTTTAAGACTCGTAATTTAGGGGTGACAAAATGAAGATCAGTAACTTTTCGTGTTGACAATTTAAGAACAACAACTTTTAAGAATCGTGAATTTAGGCCTAATCAACTCGAATTGGGACCAAATTCATCCCGAATTCAAGTCAAATCGGGTCAATCAACCTGAATTTCAATCCAAATTGAGCCAATTAGCCGGATTTGGGTTAATTTGAGCTCAATTTTCTTCACTTCGTGACTTTTAAAATTTATTGTTCTTAAATTGTCAGCCCGGAGAATTTAGGTTCTTAAAAATTATTCTTTTGCATATTGTATGAGTTTGCAATCTCTAGAGTTAGTGTTGTAAAAAGTGCAAAATAACTATAGTTGATGAACAATGCTTACCTTGCCCGAGTGAATAGCCAAGCACAGGTCTTTGAAAATCTCAACATCAGGCCTATTTGGATACCTAAAACTTACATGTTGAAACATGATATCTCCTTTTACTATTTCCAGTGTAATTCCGGAGTTATCAGTGGAGTCTATTTTCGATTTATGATCAACGAGTTCAAAAATAGAAGCAGCGCTAACCCGGGCTTTGCCGGAGTCAGGAGCTAGGGCTCCCGATTGGGATATTCCAATCGCAGCCATACTCAGGCCGAGGTATACCTGCGATTGTTTACAAGTAGAGAAACATATTACTTAAAAAGAGGAGAAGAAGAAACAAAAAATCGAAACAAGATAAATTGTCTACGAATAATATATTTGAGCTTACACGAAAAACATCACCAAAGGAAATTCTTCGAGCATCAACGAGTCGAGCCCGACATAGTAACTAGCTGCGTAAACTGAATACAACAAAAAGAAGGACATTCCAAAACCTGCTCCACTAAGCAATCCATGTCTAGTAGTTAATTTCACTGGGCCTGCACATTTCTTTTGGTGCAATTCCATCACATTGTCTTCGGCGCAGAATGAGGCCACCGTTCGGATATTTCCGACAGCATCGCTAGCAACTTGAGTAGCTTCTTCATACAATTTCTGTATAATTAAGGACCGTAATTTAGGGGGTGACAAAATAAGGACCATAACTTTTCAAGCTATTAAAATGAGGACCGTAACTTTTCAAGGTGACAATTCAAGGACTATAACTTTTAAAAATAGTAAATTGATCAGGCCAAATCTAGTCAATCAGCCCAAATCCAGACAATTTTGGTCTCAATTCATCACCTTTTAAAGTTATTGTCCTTAATTTTCAAGCTAAAAAGTTACGATCGTTAAAAATATTCTTCCCCATCCATTATTGAGCATATATATTTACATTATGTAATTAAAATTATCCATGAATTCAACTTACATACCTTTGAATCAGCACTGAAACCTGTTACAAATTTCATGTGAAGATATCCATTTAGTCCAATGAGAGGTAACAAGAACAACACTATGAGGGACAATTCCCAGCTTGCTCCAAAACCAATTATCAAACCTGCAACTGCTGTTGCAATGTTTTGCACGACCAAAGCGGCGATTCGCCCACCAAATTCCGCACACATTTCACATCTACAGAAAGTCGAGATCCAATTGAACCACTCGAGTTCTCCGCCCGATCGAACCAACTTATTTCCATGTGAACCACTTTCTCAAAGCACATTAAACGTGAGACGTTTGATCAACTTACTCCCGCGATAGCAAAGAAGTACGTCCTCGCGGGGTTGCCAAAAGACGCCACGCCCAGAGCAACAAACATGCAGGCCCAAAATTTAGAATCTTTGTGAAGCTGTTGAGGCGGCTCGTAGAAAGTTTTGACGACGCTAGCGAATATGAGCCCGTGAAGTGGCAATATAACACCATTGATCACTGCAGCTAAAGAACCAAGCACTAGCTCTGTAATCTCTGCTTTATTCAGGCGAGCTAATCGGTACAATGACACTTCGTGCTTATTTGAACTCGTCGTATCCTTCTCTTCGGACGGAATTTTCTCCATTGAGAGAGAACGACAACTACCATTTCCCGTCTCACAATCCGTCTTGATTTCACCTCCACATTTATCATCACGCGCCATCACCTCTGTTTCGAAATCCTGGAGGTGCACGAGACGAGTGTATTCGCCTTGGGGATTTCGTATTAGCTCAGAATGCGAACCTTTTTCAGCAATCTTTCCATGGCTAATTACAGCAATGACATCCGCATTCTTGACCGTGCTAAGACGATGAGCAACAATGAGCGTCGTCCGGTTCGCCATGACCCTGTCCAGTGCCTCTTGCACGACTTTCTCCGATTCTACATCAAGTGCACTTGTGGCTTCATCAAGAAGTAGTATTTTGGATCTTTCAGAATTGCTCTTGCTAAGGCTACCCTCTGCTTTTGTCCTCCGGAAAGCTGACTTCCATTCACACCTACCATTGTATCAAGACCCTGCACAAAAATGTATTAAGCAATTCATTATGGACTAAAATTTGTATACACCAATTGCACCGTCTTGATACTTGTTTTACTAAAAGTATGTCCTCCGTCTCGGAATACCTTTCGCATTTTCCTTTTTCATCCTGTTCCACAATACCTTTCGCAAAACCTTTTATAAATTCCAAGCTTACGATATCCTCAATTTTGCGATAAATGTCATTACTTTTTTTTTTTTTTTGAAAAATAAATGTCATTATTTTTAAGCCTACACATACATATACACAATAACTCAATCCTTTACTTTATATATAAAGGTCTATGAAATTACCGCTCAAATCCCTACGCGTTCATCCATTTTTAAATTTGTGTCCCCTCCATCCTCTAAAAGCTTTTATGGAATGGAGGGAGTATGAGTTTGTTAATATTAATTGTTTTGATTGAAAAATATCGAGTTCAGTATAGTTGCATCATACAACCGATGTACAAAAATGTGACTCTTAATTCAAATTGCGTGTTTAATTAATATGAAACTTGATGTTCAAATAATACTCCATTCATCTCTTTTAGATTGCTCAAAAATTCAAAATGAATGTTTTTTTTTCCATGACTAAAATGTCCAAAAGCAACTCTACTCTCTTAAATCGAACCCTTACAAACATCTATTATTTATACTTTATGCCCTCCAATTACCACTCTACCCTCCCAAACTAAAATAACCTCCCTCCAATAAATAGAAATGACTCATTTACCCTCAACTTGACATCTTTTAATACTAATAAACAAACTCTTTCATTAAAACTCGTATAATTTTGGTTTGATCAATAAAAAAAAGAGACGAAGGGAGTAGATATGATGAAATTAAATGACCTGAGGAAGCTTATCAATGAATTTAGCAGCATGAGCATTTTCTGCAGCAGCTCTAATTTCTTCAAGTGAAGCACCACTTTTCCCATAAGCAATGTTTTCCTTGATGCTAGAAGCAAACAACACAGGCTCTTGGCTTACAAGCCCGATTCTTGCTCGAATCCACCCGACCCGAAATTCTTTGATATTAATACCATCAATCAAGACTTCACCACCTTGTGGATCATAAAACCTCTCCACAAGACTGATAATTGTTGATTTTCCACTTCCGCTCTCTCCGACCAATGCTAGCGTAGTTCCTCTCGCGACTTTGAGAGAAAACGCGTTAAGTACTTGTTGATCTGGCCTTGATGGGTAGCTAAAATGCACATCCTTTAGTTCCACATCCCCATTCAAGTTGTTCATCACATGTCCATCTGTGTTGTAAGGATCTATTTCAGGTTTTCTGTGAATTGTCTCAAACACTTTGAAAGCAGCATCTTGGCCAGCTCTAAATGCAGTTAGGCATGGAGATATTTGCCCTAAAGAACTGAAAAATAATACTTTAGAAGATCCATATATATCATGGAAACATATATAGAACCAAGTGAAATCAAAGGTGGCTCAACATTTTCTGATGAGGCGGGGATCGAGTTTTAAGGACAATAACTTTTTTTTTTGAACCTAGGACAATAACTTTTCAGTTTGAAGGACATTAACCTTTTTTTTTTCTTTTTCATTTTTATAAAAGAAATCACTTGTATACAATCTCATAACATGGTAATTATCTTTTTAAGATAAAAATAATAGAAGTAAATGCTAAAGTTTAATGATACATTATTTTTCTAATATTTTTAAAACATACTATAACTTTTGTACTTAAAAAAGTAGACCACACAAGGTCTTAAATAATCACAAACTCTCCTATAAAATTTATTCACTTTATGAGACTAATACCATTACATTAATTTAATAATATCATAATATTAATTTAATAATACCATTGCACTTATAAACTAATATCACAATATAAAATGTTATGATATTTTTTTTTGATCGGGTAAAGGATAACTCGAACCCATGACCTTTGGATCATAGGTAGTGGAGCTCTAACCACTTGAGCTAATAATGACATCATTTACAAGACTAATGACATTATTGAATGAATGTAATTATATCAGTATATACAATGAACAAATTTCACATAAGAGTGACTCTTATATTATTAAGAAATCTCCCACCTCCAAGAATGGCGTCGTTTGGAATGAATAGGAGGCTTCAGTATAGGAGGATCCATTCCCGATATAACAATAATTTTTTTAAATCGAATTTCAAAATCTCAAACTAAAACCAAATTTAAATTTCAAAATCCATAACAAACGTCAACCAAAGAAATTGAGGATTGTAACTTTTCGGGCTAGCAATTGAAGGATCAGAACTTTTAGAAGTCGCAAATTGAGGTCAAATCAGCACCAAATCAACCCAAATCGTGTCCGAATTCAGACCAAACCGGGCCAATTACCCTAATTTGAGTTGATTCGAGCTGATTTGACCTCAATTTGCCATTTTAAGTTATTGTCCTTAATTTCCTAACTTGAAAAATTATGATCCTCGTCGCCACCCCAAGTTCACGGTCCTTAAAAAAATCCGGGAGGGGGCCCATTCGCATTGTAGTAGTTTTTAAACCGAATTTTTCAAAATCTCAACTAAAACCAATTTTAAATTTCAAAATCCAAAACAAAACATCAACCAAAGAAATTAATGAGAACCAAAAGGATATATAATTACTTACAAAGATCCCAATAGAACAGCCATAGTTATGTTCAACACAGCTCCACCTGAATATCCATTGTTGATAATCATTTTGGCACCAAACCATACTGCTAAGGCATAACTGCAGAAGAGAACTAACATGAAAACACCTGAACCTAAACCAGCAGCTAACCCCTCTTGCACACTTGCTTTATAAGCTTTGTGCAGACACTTATCATACTTATCAACAGCTTTTTTCTCCCTGTGAAAGATGCAACCTGCATTAGGAAAGGAACATCAACCATTAAATTCAAACTATATGTTCGAGTTAACGAGTTTTTTGGTCTTGTAACTTGTTTGTTGTTCACTTTTGGTCTCAATTTTAAAATATTTGTCCAAGTTTTGCCCATGTTCTTTGGAAAATGTAAAATGGTATCGTTTTTGTTACGGGAATGTCTAATTTTGCCCCCATAACTTGTGTAACATAAAAGCGGCACTGTTTTTAATTTTCCGGCGATTTTAGAACTAAAAGTTGAACAAAATTTTGAATATTTGGACTAAGGGAAGGAAAAATACCGAAAATTATGGTATACCACACTTATCGAATTGATATATATAAAAATATCAATTTTTTTGATATACTAAAATTTTGGTACGGTATAGTACCGTACCATATGTTTTCAATGCGGTAATGATATGCACATTTAAAATTCTCAGTATTTTGATATATATACAGAAATATCAAAACTAGGTATATTTTGGTATTTTAATAAAAATCATGTTTTGGTATTTCAATATTTTCGGTATACCACAATTTTGATATGAAACAGTATACCAAAATTTTGTTATGTATCAATACCGATACTATTTAAAAATTCGGTATACCAAAATTTCGGTACACTATCGGTAAGTATTTTTATATTGAAATTTCAGTACACCGAAAGTTTCGGTACTATGACGGTATGAAATTATACAGACCATATTTTTGGTCCAGTATACGACATGGAATGATATTTCAGTATATCGCACCGAACCACTCCTAAATGGGACTAAATCGAAAAGACAATTTTTAGGACCAAAAATTGAACAGTAAAACAAATTATGGAACCAAAAACCTTTTTAACTCGGGATATATTCTCTTAGGTTTGTGAATGTTGGTTTACGGTTCGAATCGAGCCGATTGTCTGCTCAACGACCACGGCTGCTTCTGAATAGGCGGCGTGCCCTCGTGAAGTTAGCTTAACGATTAGCACAGTCATGACAGCAGAGGAGAGAACAAGGACTGGGATTGCAGAGAGCAAGACTAGTGTAAGAAGCCATCCTTTACTGAAAGCTATCACAAACCCTCCAATGAATGATGATGAAAGCTGCAAACACTTTCCCACCTGTATGTCCACGCTTTCCCATCAACAAAAAAAAAAAAAAAAATACATATACGAGTCACTCTCATGTGAAGCAGTTTCACATGAAACTGGTACCATTAGAATCATTCACTGATACCATGACCATTTTATATTGTGATATCAGTTTACAAGTGTAATGGTATCATTAAACGAATGTTATGGTATCAATGAACGAATGTAATAGTATTAATTTCATATTGTGAAACTGCTTTCACATTATATTTTGCCAATATATATACATGTATACATATAGGGGTGTTTGCAAAACTTTAAAGGCTATTTTGGTCGTAGGAATAGGAAGGATAGAAAAAATAATCCCGAGAAGTCAATCGTTTGGTTCACTTGGTACGAGGTCGGGATGGACTAGGGTCTAGGATAAAATTGAGGCTAACCCCATCAATATTGACTTAAATATTTAGGAATTATCACAAATAGGTTAAAAAAGTAACCCAAAATTGCAAATATGTTCATTGTGCAAATATTTTTGTGTTTCGTGCAAATTCATCTTGTGTTGTTGATCATTGTACAAATATTTTTGAACCTATTTACAATTTTTGAAATTTTTTAAACTTATTTGTAATCGATCCATTTATTTATCTTGCAGGAAAGGTGCGATAATTATTCCTTACACACAAAAAAATAAAAATACCCCTTAAAGCTTGAGTTTTTAATAACATACTACATAGTGTGGAAAGTTACAATCCAAACAATATAGTCATAACGTATCCTCTCATCAGTTTTTAATCTCGTCTTGTAAAGCAAACTAGCGCTTAGTTGATTATTATATAATTTTATGTTTTTTTTTTTTTTTTTATTTGAGTGTTTTCAAATTAAATGTTTCTATTTAAATTAATCATATAGAATATAAAAGCTAAAAGTTAATTGGAAGGCATATGCTTCTAGCTGATTATGCTTTCACGCTAATGTTTTACCTTTTATTAGCACTCAACTTTTACTTTTACAAATTCTGCAAACATTTGCCATTTCTACGATTACACAATTTTTCTCACATAATCAGGATATTTTTTTTTTTAGGGATCATAACTTAAGGGGTGTGAAATAAGGACTGTAACTTTTCTGGCAAAATAAGGACAATAACTTTTGTATTGACAATTTAAGGCCCGTAACTTTTAAAAGTCGCAAATTGAGGTCAAGTCAGCCTGAATTTCATCCCAAATCGGAGCCAATTAGCCCAACTTGGGTTGATTGGGACTGATTTGACCTCAATTTCACCACTTCTTAAAGTTACTATTATTAATTTATTAGCCCGAAAAATTACGGTCCTCACCCTGCCACTCCCTAAATTACGATCCTTAAAAACATTTTCCCAGAATAAATCACATGTAGGAGAGATTTACCTTCTCCCCAATTGCATCTTGAATTATACCAGTGTGACTGGAGATCCTCTCAACAATTTCTCCAGTGTTGGTCTCTTTATCAAAATACCCAATATCTTGCCTTAATATACCTTTCAAGTATAAATTTCTTATCCGTACAGCTTGTCTTTCACCTGTAATCATCCAACATGACACCTCTGCAGCCAAAATATGTGTTTTGTTAGCTACACACTTTATCCAATTGGGCTCGACGAGCTCTCAAAACTTACGCGAAAAGGCTGCAACGCCCGCGCCCAACGCCAGATATACAAACTTTAGCGATACCTAAAGATGTTGATGAATACTTTTCAGTAAAAATAACTAATACCTTTCAATGAAACAACTAATACCATTTCAGAATACTCGTTTACCTGAGAGACTCGGTTAACGAGGGTCGGAGCATCCACATTGTGTCCGAAAGAGTTGGCGAGTTGTCCGAATAGAAGAGTCATAAGAGGCAAACATAGGCCAATTCCAATAGATGTGATTACACCAATGGCCATTAGTGCATAATCCAGAGGATCTGCAAAGGAGAACAATTTGTAGTATGCAACTTTCCCAGCAGCTTTGCTGCTGTCTGATGATTGTTCATTCGACAACGACGACGTATTCTCGCCTTCCACGACATCAACCTCGTCCATCGCTTATTGCAATAAATATACGCGATCGATCAATCTAAGATGTAATTAGTAACTAGAGACACATATTTTTTTCTGGTTATGATAAGCTTTTATATGTTTTTTTATCAGACAAATAGTGGCTTGAACTCATGACCTTACAACATATATTTTATATGTGTATAAAGCAGAGGAATTGCAAGCTTCAGGACAAAAGCAGAGGAATGTAACAAGTAAAGAGATTGGACATCTTGGTTATCAAATGATGAGAAGGATACTCCATCCACTCCACAATTGACTGTCTATTTAATTCGATGCACGAATTTTAATGTGAGAGTTGTTTATTCATATTGTATATAATAAAATTATTTTTAGGCTTCATTTGGATGGAGTCATTCGAAATCAAGGGATTTGAAGATAATACACCATACATTTACAAATCAAAATGGTGAAAGACTAAATGAATGGATTTGGTTCACACAAATATTACTTATAAGTGGGAGGATTTCAAATACCCAACAAAACCTAGTCATTTGAAATCCTCTCACTTTTCCCACTTGAGTGAATCAAATCCATTCATTTAGCTTTTCTTTATTTTAGTTTGTATGAATGCATGATATATTATCCTCAAATCCCTTGATTTCAAATCCACTCCATCCAAATGGAGCCTTAGTGATCTTGTGGTAAAAAAAAAAGTAAAAAGGGAAATATGATTGTTTTTAGTGTCATTTGCTAAATAAAAGATGTAGAAAGGGTGATACTTATTCTTTTTCAAGGTACATTCATGTCCCTCATCTATTACGTATACTCCATGTTCAAATAAACCCCTATTTTTTGTTATAAATAAATCTTTTAACTTTTTTATTTTGAATAAATATGTCCATCCAGTATTTTATTGGCACAAATAAATTATTTTTCTTAAAATTAAATAAAAATACACTTCAATTAATCTAATTTTCTTGTTTTCATACACCAAATATTTATTTTAATTTAGTTTTTTTAATTAATAACCGTGTTTCTTGAAAATAAATTATGCTTCTAATAGAATATGAAATTTATATTTAATTTTTGTGTTTTTTTAATGTTGCCATGTTTTGTGAAATAAAAAAGTTATTATATTTTTCTTCTTCTTAAAATAAAGGAATTCATCACATTAGTTGAAAAAAACATATATTTATTTTTTGTTTATGGAAATGTTGTTCTATTCAATTTTGAAAAGAATATAAGTTTATTTGCACAAAAGGAGTACTTTAATGGCATATTTGAATCTGGAAAAATATTTGAGGGGCTTATTTGCACTAAAAATAGTTAAAAAATTTACTTGTACTTAATATAATACTTTAAGGGTCTATATGTATTTTTTTCTTTTACGATATAGATAATTTATTAAAAAATAATTTTTAGTAAGTGAACAATTTATTGTACGACGAAAGAAAGTATATGATTAGGTGAGATTTCGCATCTGATGTTACTATCCTTAATCGTCAGAGTGCTTGTCATGTGCAATTATTTTATGTACTTATATACATAAGCAGTTGAATAATAATTGTGGAAAATAATAATAATTCGATAAAAATATGCATATCATCATCGATCATCTTCAAAGTTTTGTCTCAATAGTTTTCTTGGACCACAAATAATTTGATTCCAGATTAAATTTCATTAATATGTGCAACTAAACCGCTATTCTAGAAAAAATAATTAATTAAAGGTGTACGATGCAAACGTTATAAAAGCAAACTTATTTTTTGGGTTTTTAAATTGGGACCAGAAAAATGTTTAAATTTAGATCTCAAATTGATAATTGTCCCCGTCTTTCGGTCACGGATTGATAAAATCACTTAATATAAATATTTTTAAGGTCCCTAATTGATAAGTTTTATCTTTCGTGCTTCAATTAAAAATTAACATATTTTTCGGATTTGTCTTGATAAAAATTCTAATTTGCATTCATCAACTACTAAACTCCAAAATTTTCTATATTTTATGGGAAAAATTGTAGTTTTGGTCACATGAGAATTTTCTAACAACAATTTTAATTCCACATTATTTTTTTGTCTTTTTTGGCAAAAATAATTCTAACCATTATCTTTTAGGATCAAACTGCAATTTTATCTCATTTTTTTGGGACCAAAACCGTAATTTTCTTGGGACTTAAAATATCGAAAGAAATACGGGACCAAAAGTATAAAAAATATTTTGCAGACTACTCATTTTTAGAACAAAAAAAGGCAATATTACCATTTTTATGGATGGAGAGAATTTTTTTTTTTTTTTTTTGGACGGTCACAAATATTTTTGTGAAAATCAATAATAAATTATATCTTGCGAGAAAGCCAGTCCATCAAGTGAAAAAGTGACTTGGAAACGTAATTAATTAACACATATTCTGATGCTCTTTTTTTTTTTTTTTTTTTTTTTAAAGAATGAGAATCCTATATATAAACTTGCATAAACAAGGCTACAAATAAATTTAATTCTTTGATCCACTTTTTCTCAACATGGAATACACAACTTTTTGGTAAAAAAATTTGCTACATTTTAGTACAACATAATTGCATTTATGTAACATTTTATTACAATAATTTTAATGTATATAACACATTATGATTATAACACTTTTCTAATTATAATAAATTTGTATATTATGTAACACTCTTTGTAATAGATTGATAAGTACCACTTGCATGTAGTACTTTCAAATAATTAAGTAACATTTCTTAGGTAATATTTTTGTATATATAGATAATACTTAGTATAATATAATATGTACCCACTTATTTATTGTAAAACAACTAAGATCGTGTTACTTATAACTAGTATATTACCCGTGCGATGCACAATTTGTGGTATACTCAAATTTTAAAATTCGAACATCCATTTCTAAAAATACTTATACACAAATATCAACACAACTCACTCTGAACACTTCATTTTAAGACAAATGTCTTTATACATCAATTGACATCGTGCAATTCAAATATATGCATTTTTAAATTGTATTAGATATTTTACGAAGATGTATTAGTTAGTCGGCATTAATTATTTAATTTTAATAAATAATATTAGTCATTTTATTGAACAATATTATTTGTGCATCACTTATTGAACGCACGCAATCGATTCCTATCGGTATTACCCATTCTACATATTCACTTTATTATATACTCATTTTGTTCAAAAATATTTTCATTTGTCTGGTTAAACTATCCAACAAAATATTTCCTTTTATGAAAATCCATCCATCACAATTTACTAAGTCGTAATCCTATTTTTATTCGCAATACATTGGTGCGAGAGATTTTATGATTTGCCCAACCTAATTAATTAAAATACTTTTAAAAACATCCACCTTAATATAAGTACTAATACAAACCAAAAATACAAATTAAACATCGTTTGTGAAATCCCAATTTTCTTTTTGCCATCCTCTAAACATCATCTCGCTAAATATAAATATACAATATTACGTTATCAAACATTAAAATTAATAAATAAATTTCGAGCTACTATATTTTTTTAAGAAAATTTGAAAAATATTATCCAATTTAGAAACTTTTGAAATATTATCTTCCACGCTGTTTATGTTTGTCTTACGTGCGACTCATGTGCGATCCAAAAATCATGGGCGCAATACTTGTTTTTTTACATATATTTGTATTAGATATCATCATTACATCAAGAATAGGCCCAACCCAAGAAAGAATAGAGCCCTAGTTCCAATTAAATTTCTTCACTCACAGTTGTCCTCCTCGAGTCCGCAAAACGCATCTTCTTCTTCTTTCCCTGATTTTAATCGCTTGACTCCATTTTTCAACTGTGAATGTTAATCGCCGTGGGACGTTGTTTCTTCACCTCTCTAAATTTAATCGACATCTCTCACTTTCAACAAATGAGAATCTCAAGTTCAACAATTTCTCAAAAACACAACACGCTTATTGACAAAACTTGATGATTAACTCGAGTTATTGACCGGGATTTTGGTTTCTAAACTTTTGTTTCTTCACTTTCTTGTAATTGTATATTTGGAGAAAAGAATTATAGTCTAAAAATAAATATACCTTTGAATTATTGAAAACACGTTCCCATTGATTGCTTCATAGAGTTACGGATGAATCCATCACATTCACTGCCGGAAGAAAAAAAAATATTTAGTTTGAAGTACATAGACACAAAAATAGAAAATTTGTTCTTTAAATAAATTAAAATATAATTGTATTAAAAAACTATGATCTCACTAAATTGTAAATTCATCGTAGCTTAATGTATTTATATTTAATGGAGAAAATAAAAATTCACTTAAATTAGACTTCCAAAAGTCTTTTCGATGTTAAAAGTAGGACTTTTCAAATTTTAACTAAAGAGAATTAATTATCATTAAATTAAATAATAACTTTTCAGCTTCTTTAAAAATGACATTAGTTTTATAAGATAAAATTAGAAACTAAACTTTGAAGGTTACAAAAATGTTACTATTTATGGTATAACATTTTGTTATTATATAGTTATAGATACGTACAATGATATTATATTAGTTGTTTTACAATAAATTATTAATTATACACAGGACGGATCCGAGAAATTGATGGTGGGGTGGGTTAGAAATCTTACTCCCTCCGTCCCAAAAAGTTATGCACACTTCTTGAGATATTAATATTGTGTGATTTTTCCTTTTACGAGTGTGCATAATTTGTTGGGAGTTGGGACAGATAGAAAATATTAAATAATTTATATTTTATATATAAATTCTAAAGATAAATTCAAGGTAAAAAAAAGTAGAAAACAAAATCATAAAACTCTAATAATAAAATTAAATAACGCCCAAAAGATGGTTGGAAATTAAATCATGTGTGAAACAAATACATTTTCCTTTAAAATATGTCAAGTCTTGTACATTAATTCAATACGTTGTACCGTTTAAAAAAATCAATAAGTTGCACATAGTAGATTTGGTTGCCAAAGCAAAAGTACAACACGACATACAAATTAGTTAATCTAAAGTGAGTTTAAATTAATTATATTTTGTATTTTCGATTAATTAGTTGATTCACTCCCTTAGGAAAGTTGTTCATAGTATGAAATTGATCTCATTACATAACATTTTATATTGTGATATTAATTTATAAGTGCAATGGTGTAAGTGAATGGATATAATAGTATTAATTTCATATTATGAAACTATTTCACCCTACATTTTGTACTTAGTTAAATATGGATTGTAGATATTTAAATAAAAATAAATTGAAATTGAGATTTGAATTAAATAAGTGTATTGATTTTGTTGTTTAATTTTAGAAATAAATTTAATTGAATTCAAAATAAATTAAGTTAATTGGACTGGGCTAAAAATATAACCATCCAAATTAATTATTTATTTATTATAAATAATACATACACTACATATAATTTGGAGAAGAGTTGATTATACATTAATTTTACAATAAAACTGATTCAGACAAAAAAATCTTTCAATACTCTAATCTTCACGAATAATTTCAATATTCTATGTTGTTTTTGTTTAAGGGACACTGCTGAAGGGACAATGATAAATTATCGATTGGTCAAAGGGATCTATATATATATATATATGAACGAACAAAATATTAATTTTATATTGCATATAGTCAATTGAAGAACTGATGCTTTATTAATTTTAAAAATTGTCATTTGTCTGGTTGTCATTAATTCTTCAGATTCTACGAATAAAGTTGTATAAGAACCTGCAGATTTTTGTACCCACTAAGGTTTTTATTAAACATATGCAATGAATTAATATATCTAAGGTGATTACACTCTCACTATTTATTAAATAGCAAGTTTATGATATCGAGTTACCATAAAAATACTTATGTTACACAGACGCAGGGTGCACGGTAATATGGGTATGGGAATATAATTTTTTTAAATTTTAGTGTACATGAGATTCAAGCTAGAATACATTCGTTTATTTATATTTTATAATGTATAACACCTGTAAAATATTTAGAAACAAAACATCAACTCCTGAAACTCATCATTCTCTTTCTTTTTCCTTCTCCTTCTCTATTCCTCTGAATCACGTGAACCGTTCGCTAGCGACACGAGCAATGGCGCAACGAAGGACAATGCAACATCGGCGGGGATTAAAGTGGTGGTTGGAGGCACGTCTCGAACACCGGCCTCGACGTCAAGTTCGGCGGCAGCTTTTTCGGCGCCACTAGTTTCCCACAAGTAATTACTACTGCGGCTTCTTTCAACGCCTCCTTGTGGGAAGCTATTGGGCCACAACATCTTAATTTGGGCCCAAAGGATGTGTGTTTCCCGGCCCATCAACAGTTGGCCCTCTAAGCAGCCCAACAAGGAATTGCATTGCTGAAAAATCATAATGGCCAATGGGCCTTAGCCAAGCCATCTAACGTGAGGCCCTGAATCGAAGAGAATTTATCTATGACAAAACATTAAATACGTTTGGCGAGCGTGTTTAGCATAAGATAAGGGCCTAATTTAGCCTAAATTAGGTCTTTTCTTATTGCTAAACATGCCTACCAAACAGTTTTAAATAAGGATGGAGGGATATTATTTTATATTTAAAAATAATAATTATATATTAAAATATTAATATGGTATTTCAAAAATAATTTCAGGGAGGTTGCTTATGATATGGTAGCCTCAAGAATATTTAGCCAAGGTACACAAACAAATATGACCATGCATGTTGATCCATTAAGAGGCTATCTGGGTAAAACTTATCGATTTTACAAAGGTTTTGTTGTGTTTCCATTGGAATTCGGGTTAAGCTACACTAACTTCAAACAGACATTGGCTCATGGCCTAAAGAAAAATTTAATATTTTATAGAAGCAGTAAATCTTTCGAGAACACCATCATGTTAGGCAAGAGCATTAGAGTTTCGCACACAAATTGTGTGGCTCTAAAACTAGGATTGCACATTGATGTTGAAAAACCTAGATAGGACCCACACTATGATGGTATTCACCTCTGCTCCATTTGTTATGGAGAAACAATTGGTAGCATTCGACAAAGTTCATGTGGTAGCTGGAGCAAAACATTGTGTTAGGATTGATCTTGATGCATTCCATTACGGCCATTACCAATGGAATTCGATGAATCCCTACAGATGAACACCATTTATATTTTGGTGAAGATCTCAAGCATACCATTACCATTCACAATGACAGGGAGGAAACCAAATATTAATAAGGTTTGAAGGTTTGATATTAAAATCTAAATATGTATTCATTATAATGTATCATTTATATTTCAACACTAGCCTGTAAGGGAAGAAAATGTGATCAACATATATATTAGTATCTGCAAGTGTAAAAATGTATTTGATTGTGGAAGAAAATTGCAATTTAAGAATTTTTTTTTTTTTACTATTATAACTAGTGTCGTTTGATATGTGACAAATTTAAGTATTTGTCACGATTTCAATTAAAAATGCATGACTTATAAAATAAATTAGTATACACATATAAAATGCTAAAAGAAAATTTCACATATAAATTATAATGACAGTGTAGGACCCGAATGAGTTAATAGTGAGAAAAAAAGTCTAAAGGGATGGTGATTAGACTTTTACAAAATCTTTTTGATGTACTTAATTAATTGCCACAACTGAATTTTAAAATCAACTTCAAATAAAATTAAGTGCAGAGTGAATACTTAAAGATAATAACAATCCTACTGACTTCTTAAACAAGTTGATTCAATTTAACTTTATGCTAAAGGGAGTTGTACGCTAACTTTATGAAGTATGATGCAATGACATATTAATATATAAAGCAGTAAATACCAAACACGAGTTATAGTGGTTAGAAATAATATTTTTACGTCCATTATTTTTAATCGAACTGTGGTAAATCATTTAAACTATGAATCTCTATTTAAGAGGGTGTATTCAATTGGGATTCTATTGGATTTTTGGACTTTAAAAGTATGTGGATTTAGAAAATTCATAGACTCCATGTAGAGTTTCATAGACTCCATGCAGAGTTTGATGACTTTTTTATTGATTTACATGGATTTCCATAGATTTCGCTAGAAACTATTGATGCAAATGTATATGGAACACACTTATATATAAAAAAAAGTTATCCAAATTGTTTAGAAAAATATCAAAAACACATTAGTTCCAAAAAAATACATTACTATTATTCATCATTATTATTCTCATCTTCATTCTCATCATCTTTGAAGTCCTATAATAATTTTATAAAAAATCTCAGAGATAATTTGAATGATTATAATTAAAATTAATAAATTAAATGATTTTTTTATATTTGTTCTTAAATTAATATAAAATTCAAAATTTATTGATGTAAATATTAAAATTTGAAATATAATTTTTTTAATAAAATATATAAATATGTTTTTTTATTTTCATTTTTTCTTTATGTAACACTCGCGAAAAAATATTAATAATATTCTCTAAGCAACTTTATATCATTTTTTCTTTTCAAATAAATGTGACCTATCATGAAATAATTGAGATTTGTTCTATCATTCCCATATTTGAGATTTTTTTACGAAATAATTGAGATTTATTCTATCATTCTCATAATTGAGATTTTTTTCGGCATTTTTCTCAAGGAAGTTGTGTAAAGAAAGTTATGTAGAGAGAGATTGAACCTGGGATTGTGAAACTTTAACTGGGATCACGAACAAAAGTCTTGATGACAAAATCCAAAATAAAGAGCAGAAAAAAATTTGTAGAGTACTTTGTTAGAAGAACAACAAAGTTTTTTTTCTCGAGAGAATCCGTAGAAATCTCTCATTGTTAGAAGAGATTTTGGAGAGTGAAATCTATTTATATTTTGGAAAGAGAATCAAATAAAATCCATAGACTATTAAAATCCATAGACTCTTGAATACCTCATGATTTTTTAAGATTTTTTAAAATCCGTATTGAATACCTCAGATTTTTAAAGACTTTTGAAAATCCAGATTGAATACCCTCGATTTTGAAAGTCTAAAAAAATCCTACGAATCTAGAACCAATATACCCCCTTAGAGTGTGTTGTATCACAAATATTACGTGAGAAGATTCGATATGAAAAACCCTCAAAGATAATTAAAGACAAACAAACGTCAAGCTAAGGGGCCTTGGTCGGCCCCCTTGTGCTCGGCCCCAAGACCTTGGTCGGCCTCCTTACCCCCTGGTCGGCCATGGCTTTGGTCGGCCACCACCTCCCTCGGCCGCTCTTCACGCGTAGCTTCCGCCCCGGTCGGCCCCCACAACTTGCTCGGCCACGCCTTGCTCGGCCTCTCCCTCCTTGGTCGACCTCCTCATCCATGGTCGGCCAAGGCCTTGGTTGGCCTCCCTCCTCACTCGGCCGACCTCCATTCCTTCATTTCGCAGCCGAACAAGTCATTTTCGCCACACGTAGACAAGAGTACGACCTCCGTACAAGAATGCAAGCCATCCCCGAAGATCGAGATAAGATCAAACCTTGGAAGAAAACAAGATCAAAGGACATCGAAGATCCCCAATAGCGGACAGGCCGGCGGGACGTGAGAGGGCAACGGATCGACCAAGTGATATCACCTCACCCTCATTTATTGAAGATTCATGCATTAAATGCTCCCTCCCACCGATATGTCTTATTCGGTTTTAGATCAACGGTTGTAATTAGACCCCTAAAATAAAGGGCTAGGATCGTTTCTTGAACACCAAGTTTGGGGCTCTATAAATAGAGACCCCCAACCCATTGTAAAAGAGGGATGATTCATCTTCTCCAACACACATATATGAAATACACAAGGCTAGGGGTCCCCATGGGACACCCAAAGCCATCGCCGTGTTCATCGTTTATTACTTGTTTTATCCGTTATCAAGCCACATTCACCCACAAATCTCATGGATTTAGAAACGGGTAACAACAGAGTGTAAATGGACATTTGGTCTTATCTCCTTCTAAAAAATCGAGACTTATTAGAAATTTTTGAGATCTTGTTTTCTTTTAGAAAATATATTTTTAGTTGAATATAAACTATCTCTTTTAATTAATATCAATTAATGAGTAATAATACTCCATCTATGTTATTATTTGTTAAAAAATTCAGTCTCCTACTATATGCATCAGTTTCTTAAATAACAATGCAAACAATTTTAGTCATTTTATCTATCTTTCTCAAAACTTCAATATTATATGTCATTCTAACTCAATTTAATATTATTAAAGCAACTCTCTTCTTAAAATTAACTTATATCGAACAATAAATGCTACATCAAATATGGGACGAACGATGTAAACTCTAGGCAAAAATTTGTATATGCTAGTGCATGACAATAATAATGAATATAACAATAATGGTAAAAATAGAGTTTATTATACGTCATCGACTAAACTCAAAATTCTAAGATCCCAGCAATACTAATTTATAGAGATTTTATTGAAATACTTTTTTTTTTAAAAAAATAAAAAAATAAAAATTATACCTCCCACTTTGCACCAAACATCTCAAAAGTTGTAGTTCCAGTGCTCACTCCTACAGCTCAACACTTGTGCTGCAAAGAACTGTTAATCATCTTCTCACAATCCATTTGATTCTGCTCATTCGCTTTTTCTCGATCTCTCGGCCATCCACGGGCAGCTAAATTGGCCATTGCCCCTCCTACATTTCATTTTTCCTCTCATTGTTGTCACTCGGCTGCTTCACATAACAACCCTGTTTGGAAAAATCAGGTTTGCTTGCTTGCTAATTTTTGAAGCTGTACAGTTGCGCCCCGTGCAATTCGTGCGTTTGGGCTAGCTATGTACTATTTTGCATAGTTGATTCGGAGAAGGGTATTGGTGATTGGTGATTGGTGAATGGGGGTCTTGGATTTAGGGCTTGTTTGGGGGAGAGGGAATTCGGTTTCTGATGTCGCGGAACGGAGATAGGATGAGCAATCCTGACCTCAGCAGAGCTGGTGGGCCCGTCGAGAGAGACATCGAGCAGGTTTGTATATTTCTTCAGTTTGTTGGAATGTATGTTGACTTTGAAGTTCTGAGATGGAGTTGCTGTTAGTTGTGCTCCTAATTTTTTATTAGTTTTGTGATGCTGTTTTGTGTTCATCATGTTCAAAGATTTAACTGCTTGAAATCTTGATCACTACCCATTTAAGCAAAGCATTTCCTCTTTCAGAATTGGAGCCATTTTACTTTTTTATTTTGTTTTACTTTAATTTATATTTTTATGGAAGGTCGTTATAAGCATATAGTTTAGTTATGGACAACGCATGCTTCGGAGAGCCTCATAGTTTCCCTGTATATTTCACAAATCTGGTTTGCAATGTGGTTGCTGCTTAAAGGTTTGGAAAACACTCTTGGTAATGAGCCTCATTATTACGTTTCGATTGGTGAATTGGTGTAGTTCTGCTTTAAAGACTAAACAGATTGCCAGATTTGTAGTCTAAATATGATTTTATGAGAGCACTTTTTAGAGTGGGTATTACAGTGCTTCCATGAGATACTTCTTTCACAAATTTCTTACTGATACTTGTCACTGGACTTGGTATAATCTTTTAGATGTTATCCTGAATCTTGGATTTGTTTTTCATGAATACGTGCTCTAAGGTATTGCTAGGTTTGTCTTATGCAATTAACCAAGTCCTTTATAGGTTCCTAGTTATATGAGATCTTACTACTTTGCATTTCCATTTGAGTATTTATAAATTTTAACGACTTGGTCTAAAGTATTAAGTTGCAATGTTATCAATATAAAATATTTACCTATTTGCATATTAAATCTGATCATGATGAAAAATCTTGTTTTACTTTCTGTAACTGAAACTATAGCATCAGAACTCTGGCAACTTGTTGTAATGTTTTTTTCCTGAGGATGATTTCCACGCAGTTTTGCCTGATTTACTGCAAAAATGGTATCAATTGTGAGTTTTTATTGCAAGCCATAATATATGCACATTCCCTGTTCTTCACCAGTTACAATGTGCCAATCCCATAGCATAGCTCCTAGTACAGCCTGATTCAGTTCATAGCTTCAACTCGACGATAGTTATCACTGATTTTGTATTTCTTTTTATTTTTCTCAAATGTGTGAACTATTTGTTTTCTGCTCTCACTTTGACCATGCTGCTTTAAATGATGTTCTCCATGTATACTTGTATAGTTCCCATGGATCTAAACTTCACGGTGGACTGTCCTGTTGTAGATCTGCTATCTTTTGATGTAATATGAGCATAGGGGAATTTTTAAGTGAATATTAATTATGTTCATACTATAACAGCATCATTTTGTCCTCAACTTTACAATATATATGTTTTGGTAGAGTGTTTCTTGCTGTGATAATTTATGTGTTTATGACTTTATACCACAGGCAATTACTGCTCTCAAGAAAGGTGCACACTTACTCAAGTATGGAAGAAGAGGAAAGCCTAAATTTTGTCCGTTCCGCCTGGCAAATGTATGCCCCAACAACATTCTATTTCTTGTGCTTTGAGCTCATATTATTGTTCACTTTGTTCTCTAAACGTGCCCAGAATGATTTTCATCAACACAAGTCATCTTATTTTTTTCTGAAGTCAACAAGAATTTTACCGAGGCATTTATGGTTGGTAACTAATAGTTGGAACTTTTGGAATTGTATGCTACTATGCTCTATAATAGAACACGCACCATGTATTAAGCTTCTAACAAAAGCAGAAATCAGTGTCTATTGTCTAGAATGATAAATGTAGATTGATAGACAAAAGCCTTCTTTTTAGCATTTTTCTCAAAGAATTTGTTATTTTTATTTTTTAAAGGATACATATTATTTTTATCTGAACTCAAAATTTTGTATGAGACTTGTAGGAGGTTTTGAATAATAACCCTGGTCTTATATTTGTAAGAATAGTTTCAAGATCTTTTCCTGCATTGCATTTTTTTTTCTTTTGCCAACTCCATCTGAATTCATAAGCTGCTGAGGATAATAGAATAAAGTGCCACTTATCACAACGTTCCGCTTCAGCTACTTTAGCGAAGGAGCAGACAGTGACTGTGCCAAGGCATTTGTGTTGAGGGCTAGTCTGCCATATGCTCGGTTTTAAGAGAGGCCAGATCATGTAGCTGGCATTAAGCAAGGAGGATCTTATGGTTTACCTGCTGAAGATGCAGTACCACTACAAGTTCATTCACAATTGTGGGATAATTATGATTATATTTTCAGTGGTTCCATATAGTTCATAAAACGTGGAGTTCTCAAGTTACCAAACTAAGCAATTTGTATGTGATTAGGGAGTACTTTGTGTTTCATTCTTCCATGTCAAATCTTGCAACTGCACTGGAAATGACAAATGATAACATGCCCTTGATTTCAGGATGAGGCTGTTCTGATATGGTTCTCAAATAAAGAAGAGAAACACCTCAAACTTAGTCATGTATCCAGGATTATCTCTGGTCAGCGAACTGTAAGTTTCCTACTCGATAGATTTTTATTGCCATCAATTATCTTTTCTCTGGTAACTTGTCTGAAGCTAAAAACTTTCAAAAGGTCTTATTGTTCAAAGGTAATTTGTGATGTGCCTTGCACCTCTTTATTAGTTAGGTCTTTCACTGCAATATTATTTTTCTGCTAAGTTGTATGATACATTGCCTTATGCTGCCATACTCCTTAAACTTATTAATGATAATTTAAAATTAAGCTTCTAGATTTTGTGGTCATTCCACAAGCTACCAACCAATGCCCTATGAGCCCCTGGGGTGTGGTTGCCACCCGTGGTTTAGAAAAGCTAGATATGAAAAATCTTCTCTTGCTTAGGCCCAGAATCAGAATACAACTATCAAGTGGGGCACTGTTTTATTCCTAACACAAATATTTTTAGTGATGTGGTAATTCATTGATGCACAAATAATTCAATTGTTTTTGATGGATGGATCTTTAAGTTGATAGCTAGATTGAGTTTCAAAGTGGTCCAGTGGTCCCTAAATATAGATTCTGATCTCATTTGTAGTATTCTTATGTGTTCTGATGTATTTTACTTAGCCCTGCCATGCTAAAATAGATATCTTCTTTGTCTTTTTGGAAGTGCTCCTAATGGAGGAAAGAATATAGTTTTATACTTGCCCAAATTACAATCCACTTAAGGCCTTCCATGATAAAGTAGATTTTGTCATGATAAAGAAGAAAAGAATTATGCGCTTAATGTAGTACCACTTTGTGATTGTCTGTTGATCAGTGTTCTAAAAGGCCCTAGGTGCTAGGCAGGCGGCAGATTGGGACATAGCTCCTTGGTGCCTGGTGAGGCTATAAAACTGTAGGAGCGCTAACAATGCTTTTTAGGTTACAGTAAGAGTTTTGAGATTATCAAAGCTAAATAAGCAAAAGGACACACATGACAAATAGAGGTATATTATTAGAAGGAAAAAGGAAAAAGGGTGAAAGCCACAATCCGGCTTTCTAGGGTTTGAGAAAAAGAAGAAAAGTAGAAGTTAAAAGGCCTTGTTAAAACTTTACTCCGTCAAAACCATGAGTTCCTTAATTGACATATAATTTCCAAATAGGGAACAGGCCAGAATACAAGCCCAAGAAAAGGTGTACAAAAAAGTCCAACTGGAAAAAAAGAAAGGAAATTAAACTGCCAAAAGGAAGGCCTGAAACAAAACCAAACTTACCATTAATTAAAATTTTCACGAGTCTGACTGTGCTCTGCTTGAAGTATTGAAGTTGACTGGTTAAAATTGAAATGATAGGTTTAAATTTCTGCTGATACGTCTGCAAGGTGAAATTAAGTATCCAATTGATTGAAAACTTTTAACTTTATTTGTTTGTGCTTCCAGCCAATTTTTCAAAGGTATCCGCGACCAGAGAAGGAATATCAGTCCTTCTCTCTGATATACAATGACAGATCACTTGATCTGGTGAGAGTCCTTTTGTAATCTCCAGGTTTCCTTCAGAAACAATTATTTTTCCTTGTTTGTTTCATGCAGCACTGTTCTTTCACATTAATAACAAATGTCCTTTAAATTGAGTAGATATGTAAAGATAAGGAAGAAGCAGAGGTGTGGTTTAGTGGGCTTAAGGCATTGATTTCCCGCAGTCATCAGCGAAAGTGGAGAGCAGAATCAAGGAGTGATGGAATTCCTTCTGGAGCTACTAGTCCCAGAACATACACTAGAAGAAGTTCTCCACTGCATTCCCCATTTGGAAGTGGTGATAGCTTGCAGAAGGTGAGTTGCTTGTTTTTTCATCAGAGCCTCATATTTTCTTCTTCCTTTTTTTTTTGAAATGGGAATTTTTGGTGACTTTTTCTTCTTGGAATATCATTTTTACCCCTGAGCAGGATGGTGATCAACTTCGCCTCCAGAGTCCTTATGATAGTCCTCCTAAAAATGGACTGGATAAAGCATTTTCAGATGCTCTGCCGCCAAAGGGTTTCTTCCCTTCAGATTCTGTGAATGCTTCCGTCCATTCCCTATCATCTGGAGGTTCAGATGGCATGCATGGTCTCATGAGAGGAGTGGGGGTGGATGCCTTTAGAGTAAGCCTTTCCAGTGCTGTAAGTTCATCAAGTCAGGGTTCTGGTCATGATGACGGTGATGCATTGGGGGATGTCTTCATTTGGGGGAGAAGGAACGGGTGAGGGAGTTATAGGTGGTGGACCCCATAGAGTTGGAACTAGTACTGGTGCTAAAATGGATTAGAAGTCGGTGCCAAAGGCATTGGAATCTGCAGTTGTACTAGATGTTCATAACATAGCTTGTGGCGGACAGCACGGTTCCCTAGTAACTAAACAAGGAGAGATATTTTCTTGGGGTGAGGAATTGGGAGGTAGGCTTGGTCATGGTGTAGATTCTGATGTTTTTCACCCAAAGCTAATTGATGCCCTCAGCAATACTAACATTGAGCTCATTGCATGTGGTGAGTACCATTCTTGTGCTGTCACACTTTCTGGAGATTTGTATACTTGGGGTAATGGCCATTTTGGCCTACTAGGGCATGGAAATGAAGTGAACCATTGGGTGCCAAAAGAGTTAATGGGCCACTCGAGGGGATTCATGTATCTTCAATTTCTTGTGGGCCTTGGCATACTTCTGTTGTGACTTCTTCAGGGCAGTTGTTTACTTTTGGTGATGGAACATTTGGGGCTCTTGGCCATGGAGATAGGGGAAGTGTTTCAAAGCCTAGAGAAGTGGAATCCCTGAAGGGTCTTGAACTGTACGAACTGCATGTGGTGTTTGGCATACTGCTGCAGTTGTTGAAGTTATGGTTGGAAGTTCAAGTTCCAGTAATTGTTCTTCTGGCAAACTTTTTACTTGGGGAGACGGTGATAAAGGTCGTCTTGGACATGGTAATAAAGAGTCCAAGCTTGTTCCAACCTGTGTTGCTGCCCTCGTAGAACCTAACTTTTGCCATGTGGCTTGTGGGCATAGTTTGACAGTAGCTCTTACAACCTCAGGGCATGTATATACTATGGGTAGTCCCGTTTATGGGCAGCTAGGGGACCCACACGCTGTTGGGAAGGTCCCTTCTCGTGTTGAAGGAAAACTTGCGAAGAGTTTTGTGGAGGAAATATCTTGTGGTGCCTATCATGTGGCAGTGCTAACTTCAAGAACCGAAGTTTATACATGGGGGAAGGGTACAAATGGTAGATTGGGTCATGGGGATACAGATGACAGAAATTCTCCTACTCTAGTAGAAGCTTTAAAGGACAAGCAAGTAAAGAGCATTGCATGTGGTACTAATTTCACTGCAGCTATCTGCCTTCATAAATGGGTTTCAGGGATTGATCAGTCCATGTGTTCTGGCTGCCGTTTACCATTTAATTTTAAAAGAAAACGTCATAATTGTTACAATTGTGGGCTTGTATTTTGTCACTCATGCAGCTGCAAGAAGTCACTGAGGGCTTCTATGGCACCAAATCCCAATAAACCATATCGTGTTTGCGATAATTGCTTCAATAAATTGAAAAATTCTTTTGAAAATGACACATTATCTCATTCGTCTGTTAGCAGACGAGGAAGCATGAATCAGGGGGTAAATGATATTGTAGGCATAGATGGGAAGGTGGATATAAGATCTCAGCCCCAGCTGACTAGGTTCTCTTCAATGGAGTCCTTCAAACAAGGAGAGAACCGCACCTCAAAGAGGAACAAAAATGGATTTCAGTAGCAGTCGTGTATCTCCAATCCCAAATGGAAGCTCCCAATGGGGGCAAACAAGTCTTTCAACCCAGTATTTGGATCATCTAAAAAGTTTTTTTCAGCTTCAGTTCCTGGATCGAGAATTGTTTCCCGAGCCACGTCACCAATATCAAGGAAGGGCAGTCCTCCCCGTTCTACTACACCTACTCCTACTCTAGGAGGACTTACATCACCTAAGATTGTTTTGGACGATGCTAAACTGACGAATGATAGCCTTAGCCAGGAAGTTGTAAAATTGAAAGCACAGGTACTGCTTTTTATTCGTCTAGTCTAACATTTATACACCACGTAGTTTAATTCTTTCTCCCCTTTGTCTGATCAATTTGATCTCATGTTGAAGTTTGACAATATGATAATTGACACAGACAATACTTATTGGCTGGAAGTGGTGAAAAATCTTTTAAATTATCAGTAATTACCTCATAGAGTATATTGCCTCATTATGCTTACTTGAAGGCTTGAACAAGTGGTGATGCTAAAGGCTCCTCACCAACTTATGTTGTATTTAAGTTTGCTTTCTGTTTTAAGTTTCTTAAAAACAAGGTCACAAGGGTTGATCACAAGGAAAATGAATGGCAATATAATATAAAAGGTTTTACAGATGGGACTAATCCTGCGCAGCAAAACAACCCGATGACTCAACAATACTTTTTTGATACCTCAACATGCAATAATCAAAGCATATAAATAAAACTCGCTAACCCTAACTACAAGTGGAGAAGGCCCACTGGAAGCTTTATTATAATAATTACCCAACTATAATAACAATAATAATAAGAATAAGAAGACATAAACATGAACATTATCAGAAGATGAAACAGTCAGATCTCTAGCTATCCAGCCTCACCAATTGCATTCACCTCTCTTTGGATGCTTTCTTGAGTTGACGGTGAATAGCTTCTGAAATTGTAAATCAACTTCTTTGCTGCAAGCTGTATGTGGCACTGCACTGAGAGAATTGATTTTATGGTTCCTTTCCAACCCTATTTCTCAAGAATATGGTTTCCTGAATTCCTGTACGCTTCATATATTTCCCTCAATCCAGATTTTTCTACTACCACTTGTCCTCCAAGGTCAGCTGGGAAACATATCTTAGTAGTTCATGCCATGGGTTATAAATGTAATGGAACTTGATAGCTTTTTATGTGTTTAAATTCGTTAAATCTGTGGTTGCCTGATACAGTCGTGTTGGGATTCTTAACGTCTTGCCATGCTTTTGAACAGGTGAAAAGTCTTACCCACAATGCTCAACTTCAGGAGATAGAGCTGAAAAGAACAACTAAACAGCTCAAGGAGGCAATAGCAATTGCTGGGGAAGAAACTGCCAAGTGCAAAGCAGCAAAAGAAGTGATTAAGTCACTTACAGCACAAGTAAGGAGAATTTTGGTCATCCATTTACGAAGATAATTTATGGGTTTTGCTTCCATATTTAAATTTTGTGTTCCAAACAAAGTTATTGAATACATATATTATCATCTATACAATGTGAGACGAGTTCACCTCAGGTTATTTTTCCCCTATCATTTCAAATATATTTGCTGCTTTCATGCGACAGAACAGGTTTTGCTTCTCGTGTCTTGCACTTTGATGTCATACAATTTCAATTACTCAAACTCAAATGATGCCTGTAAATGGGATGAATTTCATCTAAAAATAGAATTATATTTACCTGTATATATATGAAGCACATTAGTGTGCATGTAAAGCATGTTTTGGCTTGTGAAGTGTGAAGCAGTGCTGCATATTGGAAGCCTGTCATATTTGTCAGTCAGGACTGAATCTTCACTCTGTAGAAATTTATAGTGAATTTTGTATCGTTTCGTTCTGTTATAGATGTTTTGTTAATTCTTCCTTGAGGTATGGTCAGTGATTTATGAGTATTTTGCTGAAAGCTATATATCTACTTCTCATATTTACTTACTCCCTCCATCCCGCGATTACTTTCACACTTTCCTTTTTCGTCCGTCCCACAATTACTTTCACACCCTTAAAATGGAATGTCCTCCATAAACTACACCGTCACAATACCATTTAAATTTCAAAAGTCACTCTTGTTTTATTCTACTTTATTCTCTCCTACACTTTATCTCATTCAACCATCCAAAATACCCTTACACTTTATTCTCTTTCCTACACTAATTTGAGTTTTCTTAATAAATGTGCCCTCCTCCCTATGAAAGAAATCCTGGGACGGAGGGAGTATTTTCTTATGGAACAGTATAGACCATCTTTAAGCTTGATTTTCACTTGGATGAAGAAAATATTAAAAAACAGACTAGAGATCTGTCTCCATAGCTGCTATATTTAGTTTAATATTTTTTTCTTGTATATTCTGCATTAGTGTTGATGTTTTTTCATTTCAGCTGAAGGAAATGGCTGAAAGGCTTCCTGTGGGTTCTGCAAGAAACGTTAAATCTCCGCCTTTGAGTCCTCTGTCTAATGATGTTTCAAATGCCTCTGTTGATCTGCTGAGCCAGGAAGTGCAATCATATGAATCAAGCAGCATTTTGCTTTCTAATGGGTCCAACTCAGCAAGTAATCACAATTTAGTCTATAACAACAGACAAGGTCATGCAGAAGCAACAATGAGAAATGGAAATAGAATAAAAGAAAGTGAACCACGTAATGAAAATGAATGGGTAGAGCAAGATGAGCCTGGTGTTTATATTACACTTACCTCCCTTCCCGGAGGGCTCAAAGATCTCAAGCGTGTTCGTTTCAGGTATGTTTTTCTGGAGATTTAGCACGAGTTCAGTTTTTCTTTTCTTCTCTAGCAACATTTTTCCAACTATTCAGGGATTAGGCATTTCTTGAGTTTAGACTAAAGAATACATATATACATGTCATTATTGCGTATTTTCCTAATTGCAATCAAATTCTTAGGGCGTTTGGTTCAAATTCTTTAATGAGAATGATGATAATGAGAAATAAAAAAATCCCTCTACGCCCTCATAATATAAAGGGTTATGTCTGAGGAATGGTTGTTGGTGGGTTATATTGTTTGAGAATAAATAAGACAAAAAATTATTGTTGGTTGAAGAATAGAGGAATTATTGAGAAAAAATAATTACAGAAGGGGAAGTAGTTAATCAAAAAGGGATAATCATTAACTTATTTTGAGTCTCATCACCTTGTACGAAATATGATGAAGGTGAATTGATCATCTTGTATTCTCATGAACTACCATAATTAACCCATGTTCTTTCTCATTGAAGAATTTTGAAGCAAACGCCTCCTCAATTTATCCAACTCATACGATTAACATTTGAAGCTTGATTAGTTGGTTCATATATTATATGTTCATAAGTGTATGATGTTTATAAATGGTCAAATGCAGTCGGAAGCGATTTAGTGAAAAGCAAAGCGGAACAATGGTGGGGAGAGAATCGAGCAAGAATTTATGAATTGTACAACGTTCGAATGGTTGACAAATCGAGCATTGGTGTAGGGAGGCGAGGACTTAGCACGTTGATATCTGGCCCATGTATATGATGTTTTTGTTTTCCTTCGACTTGCAATTTATTTTCAGGTAACACCGTGCGAAGTAGGGTTTGTATTCGTGCTCCAAGGGTTGGCGTAGAAAGAGAGTAGATGACCTAGAGGTTTTCTTGTGTCTAAATTTTCTTTTCTTTCTCTGAGTTCTGTGACCCTCAATTATACTCATGGATTGGTATGCTTTGATCATATTTTTCCATGGAGGTTGAGGGTAGTAATGTAAATTCCTTGCTAGGTGAAGCTTGCTTTATTTGTGATTGTGAGCAGCAGCTTCCAATGTAAATTCCGTATGCAAGTTCATCTCGGCTTTAACGTGTTTCCTTATAATTTCTTGTGTTTTCATCGCTTGTTCAAACTTGAGTAGAAATTAATTGAATTTATGATCAGCTTATACATTTTTTAAATAAGGTTAAAGAAGCTGGTTTATTTATACAAGGGATGCTCTTTTGTAAGGCTGTTGCTAGGGTTCTTGATTGGGGATTTTTGTCTAGGGTGTTTATCATTCAATTCAAATGCATTTTTAAACAATCACTCACAACCAGGTGTATCATTCAGTTCAAATGCATTTTTAAACCATCACTCACAATCAGGTGTATCATTCAGTTCAAATGCATTTTTAAACCATCACTCTTGTTTTCACTTAACGATTACGCTCAGTTATGCTTTAACAACGTGCATAACTTCTACAGATTATGATTTTCATGTTTTTGTTCAAGTCCAGTTGTTTAGGCCCGTTTGACTAAGATTATGTTGAATATTTTATAAGCTCCAACGTCTTATAAGTTGTTTCAAGATGTAATTTTTAAGTAGCTCATAAGTTGTTAAGAGAGTTTGAGTTGTAATAATTTGAAAAAAATATATTTTTATAATTATAATATTAATGTAAAATAATTATATTTTCATCTTTTATGTTAAGGTGGAGTGGTGGGGTGGGGGCCAATTGGTAAGGTGGTGGGTGAAATTAATTTTAGAAAATTTGTTCACATAGAGACTTTGTTGTGGGATAAAATACACCAATTCTCCCATTACTCATATTTACACCCTTAAATATATATATTTACCCTGATTTTTCCTAGATGAAACTTTGCAAGCAACAATATAAAGTAATAGATGTTGAAGGCCTAAGCATAACTTAAGATGTGTAGTATGTGTGCAAGTCTGCAAGTGTATAGTTTTGATACAAAGTCCCATAAAAGAACACTTAAATCAAATACAAAGGCACAAGATGAAAATGAACAATTTTTACAGTATGATGACAAGTATGTATCATACACATTTGAATCAAATCCTTGAAGGAATCAAAGGGAGTTGTGTTTTGTAAATATGCAGAAGCAGCAGCAACCCCACTCCCCAGCTTTACCGGATACCCAACGTCCTTCAGTACCATCTCGACTCCAGCGAGACATCCCAGAAGTTGCAACTGCACGTCGGACACTCAAAAAATGATTCATGCGATCCCAACAATTATTTTCGTAAAAATTTGCAGTTAAGAAGCATCGAGGAAATCTTGCGTGAGACTGTCGCGAATAATGTTTTATGAGGGGACAGTACGTCATTCAGTTTGGGAAATGTAGGCCATTACATTATTTTTTTCTCACATTTAGGTCAAATGAGTTGGTTTTGTGTGAACAAGTGTCGCCGAAAAAGTGCTTTACAACTAATACCGTTCAACTAATATTATTCAAAACTAATACATTGTAGTAAAACAACTAATACTTTTTAGTAAACCAAGTAATACTCTCATAACAAGTTCCACGGTAACACTTGTATTCTTTGCCATATCAAAATAGCCAAACACACCCACACTTACAGGTCTAAATTTGTGAAATTAACTTTTTACCGGCCTGAATGTGCGAAAATTATTTTTGCGAAACCTGAAAGCATATTGTCCTTCATTTGCTACCTCTCATAATTAAGATCCTAGAAAAATATCATCCCAGAGAGACTTTTGAAAAACAGGTTAAAGTATCACTTGACTTGCAAAAAGAGAAGAGAAGAGAAGAGAAGAGAAGAGAAGAGAAGAGAAGAGAAGAGGGTACCTCATTGAGGTTGCCAAGATGGCCTATTCTGAAAACCTTGCCAGCTACCTTGTTAAGGCCCAGGCCTAAGCTTAAGTTGTATCGCTTCCACGCCCTTCGCCACGATTTCAGAGCTGTCGATGTACGATGGAATAACGACAGCAGTGACTGTATCACTGAACCATTCCTCCTTCTGAGTGCAGTTCTTCAGCCCCCATGCCTCCACTGCCAGCCTGCATATAGAGAAGTAGCAATTATACACTTTAACTTGAGTTAAAGGGGATTAAATGATGTTGATAATCGACCTAGTTGCTGTGCCAAGGCGGGTGTGCCTGGCGATGACATTGTCGAGGCCTTCCTCAAAGAGGAGATCCAAAGCTGTTCTTAGGCCATAGAGTAACTGGATGGAAGGGGTGTAGGGCCAATATGTTCCCATTTTATAGAACTTCAAGTAATCGTTCCAATCGAAGAAAACTCTGACCGATTTCGCTGTTTTAGACGCCTCAAGAGCCTTTGGGCTTGCACACACAATCCCAATCCCAGTGGGAAGAGAAAGAGCTTTCTGGGAACCGGTAAGAGCCACGTCGATTCCCCACTCGTCCATGCGGAAGTCGAGCGCACAGATGGACGACACGCCGTCCACAAGGAACAGAGCTGGGTGCTGATAATGATCTGACACCCACACATTTACAAAATCAACATCATGCCAAATACTTCTATGCACCACTTTCATCCGTCACATTTTTAGTTGGTATTAGTTATGGTATCTTAGGGGGAGTGCCTAAATAAGGACAGTAACTTTTTGGGCTGGCAAAATGAGGACTATAACTTTTTTGGCTGACAATTTAAGGACCGTAACTTTTAAAAGTCGCAAATTGAGGTCAAATTCAGGCCAATTAGCCAACTTGGGTTGATTTGATCTCAATTTTCCACTTTTTGAAGTTAAATTCTTTAATTTGTCAACTTGAAAAGTTAAGATTCTCATTTTGCCACCCTACTAAATTACAGTCCTTATTGTACACCAATTGCACTGCACCAAATATTAATCTAACACCATACACTTGTAAATAGGCAGCAAGCAAATCTTCTTACCCAGTATTTTTCTTACAGTAGCCAAGTTGTTGGTAACTCCAGTCGCGGTTTCATTATGCACAATGCAAACGGCCTTAATGGTGTGTGCTGTATCCTCTGCAATCTTCGAGGCCAAAACATCGAGATCAGCCCCTCGACCCCATTCACTCTCGACAACATCAACGTTGAATTTGAGGCGTTGTTGCTGGTCGATCCAGAGCAAACTGAACTGGCCAATCAGGAACGAGACGGTCCGGTCACCGGGAGACAATGTATTTGTCAGTGCACTCTCCCATGCACCAGTCCCTGTCCCAAGACAACAACTTCAATGAGCCTAAACAAACACAAATTTTGTGGACAACTTTGATGTCCAAACTGTATTCATTAATCAGATACTGTCTTCATTAAGCAACAAAAAAACCACAACTTCAAACTAACTTGTGAACTAGTACACGAAACGATGCGTAAAAGAAGCGAAATGCACGTATTTTTCTATTTTTACGCTACGGATTCTTTAAAAAAAAGAGCAACACTCCAGTTGCATTGCATCATCATGCAACTGATGCAATTTTGACTGAAAAAAATGAAAACCAAACCAAGCTATATTTCTACATTTTTTCATATACCATAGAAAAAAAAATGGTGGAAAAATAGGGTAAATTACATTTTTCGTCCTAAGAGAATGAGTATTTTGCAAAATGGTCCTTTTTTGATACATTTGATCCTGTAGTTTTTTTGACAATTTTAGTCCCAAAAAATTGCAGTTTTGGTCAAAAAATATAGTTGGGACTATTTTTGCAAAAAAAGCGACAAAAAAAAAAAAAAACGATGGAACTAACATTGTCGTTGAAAAATTCACATGGAACCAAAATTATAATTTTTCCTGAAAAATATTAGTTCACGTAAGTACTAGTTGTATATTGGAAAGTGTTAATACTGTTAAGCCTATAAACTAATACTTTCTTTTGTACTCCTTCCGTCCCATAAAAACTTTCACGCTTTCCTTTTTCGTGTCACATTATAAGTTTCAAACCTTTAAAATGGAAAACTCTTTATAAACTCCAGCCTCACAATCTTTACTAATTTACACAAATGTCATTACTTTTTACTCTCACATACACATAACTCAGTAAAGTTTTTATTTTTATATAAAAGTTAAAAAATTACCCCTCAAAACTTCAATCAATACTCTTTTTCTTAAACTGTGTGACCTCCTATATATGAAAACTTTTCCGGAAATGGAGGGAGTATTAAAAAAGGTTTTTCTTCATATGAACTAATACTTATCATCATAGAACCAAAATCTAGTCAAAATTGTGTCAATTTTACGATGCAAAACTTATTATAGATACAATAAAAATTATGTAAAGAAACATGTATGTCTAAATGAGTGAAAAGGTAGGTAACCTGTGGTTGGGATGAGAAAAGGAGTTCCAGAGGTGGTCTTAAAGATCTTCTTGACATCCTCAAGGAGTGTTTTAGTGAGTGCAGGGATAGCCGGAGAGCGATAATCCTCGTTATTTCGGTTCATAGCACGAAGCACCTGTTCCGGGATATTCACAGGTCCCGGAACAAACAGGTGGTTCCGCCCTGGCCCGTACACATTGTCCATCTTCAAACTCCCCCAAATCCCTACAAACATCCATCAATGATTTGATCAACATACATATGGATCTTCACATGGGGATTTCTTGGAATCAATCATGAATACTCAACAAAGGACATAAATGTCAAAAATGTAGAAATTAATGTCCCACACATTAAAGCACACTAATATGTAAAGAAAACTAGTCACGTCCTAAAACCAATTGGTAATAGGAGGAAAAGATAAAATTGTCAGAAATATAGAAATTAATCAGGGTGCGTCTTGTGTGAAGGAGACTAGTCACGCCTTTAGTGAGGTTCCATACTAAAATCAATTAAGGACAAAAATGTCAAGAATGTAGAAATTAATGTGCAGTGAGGTCACACACATTAAACACATCAATATGTGAACGAGACTAGTCACACCCCTAGTGACGTTTCATCCTAAAATCAATTAGTAATAGGAGGAAAAGACCGACGTAGAAATTAATCAGGGTGCGTCTGGTATGAAGGAGACTAGCCACGTCTTTAGTAAAGTTTCATCCTACGACCAATTTGATAATAGGAGGAAAGGACAAATATGTCAAAAATGTAGAAATTAATCAGAGTGCACCCAGTGTAGTCTTACACAATAAAGACCACCAATACGTGAGGAGACTAGCCACGCCCCTAGTGAAGTTTCAACCAATTGATAACCGTACTAATTTCACTTCTTTCAATATTTCGATGAACAAATATCCAATGATCAGTGATGTAACAAAAACTGTATAATCATTTTTACACTCCTTGATTCATTCTTTATCATCTTCTCTATTAAAAAAACAAGAAAAAAGAACAGATACAGTTATACATGCAGGCATGGTATAAACAACATATCAAAGCAAAAATCTCAAATTTAAATCGATCATAGAGACCCTATCTAACATGTAATTTTGGTAAAGATTAAAAATTTCAAAGAAAATAAAAATAAAAATATATGAGATGAGAAAGAGTACCTTGTTTGGTATTTGGCTGAAAAGAATGAAAAGATGAAGAGGAGTTTGCACTAAATTTTATAAGAGGGCGGGAGACCAATCATGTGGGTCCCACCTTGTAGGTCATGCGTGGCAGATAAGATCTCAATCCTGCGGCCAAGAATGGATGACATCACTACTTTCTTTATTTACATATAACAATGTGGATTAATATATATAAATGTGGATGCTAATATAATTGAAATATGGTAAATACACGATCTGCTTAATACATTTCGTAAGATTATGAATTCGAGGTAAATCGTTTGTTCAATAAAAACAAATGCACGATCTTGTGCATATGCATATCTTCTCTTCATTGACTTGAGGCATGGTTATCTGCAATGTAACGTTATTAGCAAATCTATGTTTGTTTTGGAATTTCTGATTATTAGCAAAGTTTACATTTTATCCTGTTAATTTCATACTCAATCCACACTTACTAAAATTTGAAATTTATGTGACAATCTGACAATCAATAATTGTGTAAATTTAATTAATTTTGTGAGAAAATATCAAAGACTAAAACATTTTACCTTGTCTAGGAAAAAAAAATCTTTTAATTTAATTTCTCATGAGTCATGAATTACCATAGTAATTTCTCATTCCAAACTTTCTCATATTCCGATTTTTTAATAAATGAGAATCAGGATTGGTTAATCTATAAGATGGGCTACAAAATATGAGGTCTACAAAATATGAGGTCCACAAATAAAAAAATAATAATAATAAGCCATAAAAAATAAAAGAAAAGGAGATGAATAATATTGAGTCGACAATAGAGATCGAAAAGGTGCTTGAGGTGGAAAATAAAATTTGAAGGATAACGTGATAACGGGATTTCATCCACACCATTTCTATGGGAACCAAAGCCACAAAACAAAATGTTTTTTTTTTTTATTTTGTTTTTTATGTTTGTTGGATTATCTTCATGTAAGGCCGTTACATAAACAACTTGTATCCCTCTTTGCCAATATCAATTTTTGCGTGACACATTCCCTTTGACAAAGTACTATTATAGAAATATTTTTGATAATGCTTATAATGAAACTGTTTGAATAAGTTTAAAGTATCAAATACTTGATTAAAAGTATCAAGAATTGGAGTCAGGCCTATCATATTATTATTATTTAGATATAGACATCAATTAATTATTTTTACTATATAAATTTTTCGTATTTAATGCAAAAAATATGGAATTATAACATTTAAATTTAAAGTATTAAGAATTTGACCAAAAATATAAGAATATAATAGTGGTTAATATCACTTATAAATCATCTTAAAAAGATGGGGAAATTAGTTACATTACCTTACCTACCTTGGTATTCCCTCCCTCCCGCGATTACTTTCACATTTTCTTTTTCCGTTCGTCCCAAAATTCTTTCACTCTTAAAATGGAATACTCTCCATAAAATACACCTTCACAATACCATTTATATTTCAAAATATCACTTTTGATTTATTCTATTTATTCTACGTTGATCTCTCTCCTACATTTTATCATGAATCACGGCCATATCTAAATTACAAGTGGAATTCCAATTGTTACAAAATGGTGACGAAAGATGTAATATAACTATCACGGTGCCTTAACAAGACTTTTCTGGTTTATTTTTGGAGACTCGTGTTGTTATTTTTAAGACTCAATTCTGATTTTTGCTTAAATTTGATTCTTAATCTTGCATTTTGCTTGGTTTTCATTTTTGTGTCTTGATTGTCATGTTTTTTAAAAAATAAATATATAAAATTATATACATATAGTAGTATTAAAATTAAAAAGATTAGAGTCAACTACACAGATTTCCAGGATAACAACGTATACAAGGGCAACTTGAAAACAAACCAACTAAACCACAATTGAGGGGAGCTTGTTTGTAAATTCTTCAATCGAAATGGAGGGTCATATAGTTCTTACTTCACAAGTATTTTGCTCTAATTTAGGGGGCAAAAATGAGACAAAAAAATTGTAGTGGTAGTGGAGGGAAAAGATTGGGAAGAACCATAAGAAAATGTTAATCAAATTGGGTAATGATTATCTTATTTAGAAGGAAAAGTTGTATTATTGATTACCATAGTTGCCCTATACTCCTCATTATCATTTCTATAGAGGAATTTTGGTTACTCATTCTCATACTCATTCCTATTGAGGAATTTTCAACCAAAGTATATCAAAATATCTCAATTCATTCAGCAGCATTTTACAGCTGGATGAAACACTAGTTATCAAATAACACGTACATTGTGCAAACATTCACAGTTCAAAAGGATGTTGTATTATTATTGTGTAATAAGCCTAATGCCTTTCAACATTTTCAAAACAACCCATCAAATAAAAAGACCAAATCAATACACATACAATGCCTCGTGCAACTGACAAAGATTGCACTATCCTAACAACATAAAAATAGAGGAAACTTCATTCAATAAAGACACCAAGTGAGATACGAAAAATAAACGGAACTTCTACGATTGCATTTATAATTTTACTAGTTCTTCTTCAAGCAAAATTTTGTCATTTACATTTTATAAAACCATATAGTTACAAAAAAACGTCTCTAGGATAACGCATCCAAAAAGATCATGACGCATCCTTTCAACTATCCTCTATATATTCAAAACTAAATTAGTATTTAAAGAAAACAAAGCAAAAAAGAATTGATAGAGGACTTCCATGCGTATCTCTCTTTCAGGTCATCTTCAGATTTTCTGGACTACCTGTTTCTGGTATATCTCAGATCAAAATTAGTATCCCAGGTCTAAAAGACTGCCACATCGGGCTGGCCCAAGGCATTGAGAAAGAATTTTGACGTTTTCCAATCAAACAATTATTATCCTTTGTCTGATCATAACTACTTGATACCAGATGAGAAACCTTGCCTCGATTGTTGAGTCCTGTAAGGCCTCCCGTTGCTCAATTGCCTGCTGCTGCCATCGGAGGGTGGGGGTCCAAGAATCCCGGAAGAATTGGGATCGGGTAACCATGTTCCGTTATTAGAAGGTGGTGGTGGTCTTTGATGTGGATGCTGAATGTGTGAAGCTGCTGCTGCTGCTGCATCATATGCTTCAGCTCTTTTTCTCCGTTTCCAAGCTTCAAATTTCCCCACATCGAGATCCCTATGCATAAATGCCGATGAACCATTCACGTGGGAGGGCCCAACACCAGCCACCTGTTGCTCCTGTTTAAGTTTAGAATAGATTTGTTGAAGTCCCTCACCGGACAAATTTGAAAAGGTAGATACATAATTCCATAATCTCGTGGTCATTCCTGCAAAAAGAAATATACATATATTAAATTATTTGTTCATCTTTCATTCAAATCTTATCCTGCTTTTTCCCCACCAGAAAAACAATTTCCTGCTGGTACTGCTAACATGTCACCCAGTTCACAAAAGAAAACAAGGAATTTGATATGAACTAGATGGTGGGTTTCTTATGGAACTTCATATCATTACTATTTACATATATAAATAAAAATGTGTTTAAAAAGACGTACTTTCTTGTCTATAAGACTCCTGGTCATAATCCGAAGCGATTATATCAATCCTCCGACCAATGAGCTGCAAGTAATTCCGAATTTTGGAAAGCACCTGACATCATAGCAGCTTAGGTGCAAAGTTCGAAACTATCAAGACAAAAAGAAATAGCGATGTGGTAATATGGATACTACAACTAACCTTTTCCTTGGGCAGATCCGCACTGGTAGACTGCAGTTTTTGAAGCCGTTTCAGTGTCTTTACTTCATCTATCATGACATCTTCGCACCACTCCCTCCACTTTACTTCCTTGAATTGCTCGTAAACTTCTTCATTATCAGACATTTCACCTTCCTCTTTGACCAAAGGCTCAATTTTCTGAGATTTTGGAGCTCTTTTTGTTCATTTGAACATCCACTCTAGGAGAACTAGGTTTCCCTTGTCTGCCCTTTACAACTGCTGACACAAGAGTTTCTTTCTGTTTTTGGCATTCTTTCGACCAGCTTTCACATTAGAATTCTTGCCACCAACGGCTACAACTTCCTGAGAACAGATTATCAGGCAACTCAGTATAGATGGCCAACAAGTTTAGATAATAATGTAGATGTGAGCCCATAATAAGGGATTTGGCTAAATCAGAGAACATATGGTCAGATATACTTCCTATGATTTAGCACATCTCCACTATGAAACAGAAGGAGATTCATAGTCATTTTGAAGGGCTGGTGCTGGTTTATAAGAACACATTCAACCTACCATTTCCAAAAGCTGTGTAGCTCGTTCTTTCAGTTGGGGAGCTCGAGGTAAGAAAGTTTCATGATGTTGAAGCTCCACAGGAGCAATCTTCTTAGTAAGACCAAGTTTTTCATCCAATCTTATCTTTTCCCAGTTGCCAAATCCATGATAATGAATTCCAAGAAGCAGCCTTGCGTCGTCCTCTGATGATACCAAGAGGAATAAGTCAGAAAAAACCATTCCCCATAACAGGACATGCACAAAAGGAAAATAGTTTTTTTTTTTTTTTTTAAGACCTAGTATTCAATATAATCAGTAACAAAGAAAAAGTGCAAATAAAAGCAAATAATAATTTACTTACTCTGGTTCCAACCACACCCTTTAGACCACGTGGATGGTTTGAGATATGCTAGTGCCCTAAATTGAGAGATAGGGTCTTCGTATCTATTAATCCGCTTGGCAAGCAATTGAAGTTCTTCTACACGTCCTAACAGATCATCGGCCTTTACAGGAACACCAAAAAAATCCAAAAGTGGACCCTAAAGGAATAGCATAACAAGTTCAGCTGAAATAGCTGTAGATATTCCGACTGTATGGAGAACACATTCACAAGAAAAGGACAAACCTTTGGGTCCAGGATCTCTCCTTTAACCGCTTCTCTACAACCATCAATCAAAGCATCATAAAGCTCAATTTGAGCTTCAGTTGAAGCAGCTTCGACCGTTCCACCAACTTCTGCTGCTATCAAGCTTATCTGGCTATCAATCCCAAACTTCTTAACCTAATTTAGATCAGCATTGGTAAGATAATGGTCCAAAGACATGCAGAATGCAAAAGCGCGAGGAAACAGGAGAATATTATCATAGAATTTATTGTATAATGAGCAGCTTGGAAGAAGACAACCATATACATAATCCAGAACTAATACTACTTGCAAGTTAACATTTGAAATGCTCAACCACATGTTAGACCATGGAGATGAAAAATTGTTAAAATGCTAGAGTTTTGAAGTCCAAGAATTTTGTTTTTATTGTACTTCTGTTCACATGAAGTCCATATTATCATCTATAAGAGAATAAATCTCAACTGTGAAGTTCATGAATCTTAGATAATATGTAAGTCAACTTGTGCAGCCGAAATCACATTCAGCCATATGCATATCTCCAATTCGTATAACATCAATTCCAAAATGTAGGATGCATAAAGATTATCCTTGCTTCATATCATGTCATTCAGTCATAGACATGTTATCCAGAAAGTTCATTTACTTCTTTGGATTTTAATGCCAAAAATGACTTATTTCTCAAAGCACGCATAAAATGAATAAGTTACATTAGTATTAGTCCCCAAATTTGATAGGTACCATAAGCAAATAAAATCAAGTCACACATACTATATTTAGTCAGGAAATAAATGGTCCCCAAATTTGATACAGAATAATTCAGCGGAACAATCGTGATGATAGCCTAGACTGAGAAGATTGCAACTAAGTTCCGCTTTTTGATACTCTTAATAGCTTTACCATTATACGGTTGAGACTAGAATTGAGAACTTGGAAGATGCTAAAGCTCTCCTCCCAGTCAACAGAAACACAGATAAAGGAACAGCAGTGAGACAAAAAAGTACTCCCTCCTTCAAATTTTAGTATGCAAACTTTCCTTTTAGTCCATCCAATTTAAGTATGCATGTTTTAAAATGGAATACAAAACTTTATCTTCACCCTCCTAACATCTCTTTAATTACTCAAATTGTCAATGACTCTATTCATAATGGACTCCACAAGACCCCATAATACCCTCCAATATATCAACTTTATACATAAACTATCAATATTCCTTATAACCCATGTAAAAAGTTTTATGGTTCTGTTTGCATTTCTCTATTTTTTTCAAGAAACACAATTTTATTGCTGAAAGTACAGAAGGGATGAGAAATCCCTCATAGAAGTGCAACCAGACAAACAAACAAAAACAATTACAAGGCCAAACTCCAGCTCCGCACCAAATCAGAAAATAAAAACCTTTGAACAGCCTGTGACTAGAAGCTCAAATACTTAACTCATATATTTTATTCTACCCCAAACATCCTCTAGAGATTCATGACTATCTTTAAAAACTCTTTTTCGTCTCAAACCAAATAGACCAAGATACTACTGGAACAATTATCCTCCACAAAATTTTACATTTCTAACTAAGCAGTTTACATTTTCTCCATTTAGGCATTAAGAAGAGGGTATCAAATGTAATTAACTTTACCTCGCGAAAAAACCGAGTCGCATCTCTTTTTGGTAAGTTGCCATAAGACCACCCTCTCACTTGAGCAGTAGCACCTTCGATCACAGGATGAGAGTAACCAGAATCTGCCCTTCGTCGCTTGGGCAGCCTTTCCTGAGGGTCAGCTCCTTTCTTTTTCCTCTTATTAATCCTTTCAGGTGGTAAAGCCTCTGCATAACTTTTAATGTTCCGTGCTGCTCGGGAGCTAAGGCATCCTGGAAGATAAAAGGAACACCAAAAGTTTTTATCAGATCGAAATTTTCCAAGAGATAACTTACATCCATCAGGGTAAAATGCATACTTCAGCTTGCTCAATAGCTTCCGGCTGTATCATCCGGCTCCAGAAAGTTCCATCATCTTCAGCACTACCGAAATTGGCTACCTGCATATTGTGACAAAGAACAAGTCAATTCACACAAAAACCAAATCAATGGAAAATGAACACCAGGAACATAAGGCAGATGAGAGGCCTCACGGAAGAATTTCAATATTGCAATAAATAGCACAACAAAAACTGGAAAAGAAAATGTCCAACTAATATTCAGCAGAAAAATAATACTCCCTCCGTCCCAATAAACCTTTCACACTTGACTTTTCAACGGTTTTGTGTGAGAGTTATTTCATAGTAATACGTTAAGAAAAGTTATTTTATATGAATGATATGCTAGTTAATAAGATCAACTAGCATATCATTCATATAAAATAACTTTTGTAAATGTATTACTATGAAATAATTCTCACACAAAAACCGTTGAAAAATCAAGTGTGAAAGGTTTATTGGGACGGAGGTAGTAGTATGCTAACCTTAAAAGCACTCAACAATTCATGTCCTTCCTCTCCTTCATTTGTTTTGTCTTCAACCTTCTCTGCCCTTTCAAGAATCTCATCAATATCCATACTGAGTAGCCTTTTCTTGCTTTCCTCCTCATTTCTTTCTTCCTTAAACAATTCTTCTGCCCCAAACCTCAGAATGGCTGAAAGTTCATTCTGTATGACAAAAACAAAAACTATGACAAAAGAAAAAAACTATGAAAACACAGGTGTACGTATATATAGATACACATAGCATAAAATTTAACCTTCGATAGATTGTTTATTTCATAGACTTACTTTATCAAAAGTACTTCCTTTCTTTGCTTCCTTTTTCTCCAATTTGCCCTCAGCATTAAGCTTTTGGATAACTAAATGATCGAGAACCTATAAAGATAACTTCACAGAGTGAGCATTCAGAAAAGAACCATCATAAATAAAAACAGAATGTTTATATAAGTGAAACAAAATACACTATTTAAATTTAAACATAAATGTGCAAACAACTTCAAAATCAAATGTCTGATAGTTTACTCATGTGAAACAAGTATATGGAGCACGAATAGTGCAAAATGTTTACAAGCGTACCATCTTCTTTTTAGCCCTCTCCAAGATATCTTCCTCAACACTCTTGCTAGTAACAAACCGATAAATGTTAACTACTTCTTGCTGGCCAATCCTATGAGCTCGGCTCATTGCCTTTTTAAACCAATACAACATAAATGATGTCAGGTAAACCAAAACAGTAATTTTAAGAACTATTAAGACGTGTCATGAGAATCATCTTCTGCAAACCTGTAAATCATTTTGCGGGTTCCAATCTGAATCAAATATGATTACTGTATCTGCAGTTGCAAGATTAATACCCAAGCCACCAGCACGGGTGGAAAGAAGAAAACAGAAGTCCTCACTTCCAGGAGCATTAAAATGATCCATTGCCTGATGACGTAATTCAGCCTTCGTACTACCATCAAGTCTTTGAAATTGGAACCCTTTGTGAGAAAGATACTCTGCAAGTAAATCCAGCATCCTAACCATCTGTAGTCATAAAGGCTGGCTCAATTTATATGCTTAAATATGAGGCGAGGGAAGTAAGGAAAGATTTCTAGAAAGTTCAAGTGCCAATGATTTTTCATCACCGTAAGGTTTTGATAGGCATATATCAGGTAATTTGGAAACCAAACACAATTGCAGCGGAACAATAATCCTTAAATTGACAAAACCAGAAAAAAGTATAATAGAGAAATAATCAGCTTAAACATGGCGTGGTCAGTTATCAAGCTCACATAATGCTACTTCCATCAAAAATGAATTAATGCCCATGCTCATGAAAAATGAAAACAGAGGAGAACTAAGTGCATGCAGGACATGTTGATACGTGTGACTATGTGATGGAGGTACCTAATGAGCACACATCACCTCGCTCTATCCTCTATTATTTGGCCTTGATTAAGACAAGGCCAAAATATAGGAAAATTCTATGCACAAAGTATCTAGTGGACAACATCATGTATAAGATCCTAAAGTAGGACTAGAAAGCTCAAGGGCTATCAACCATAAACCAGTATAAAGCCCAACTTGCATTCATGACAAGAAATACCAAACATTTGAGCAAGTCTAACAAATTCATCAATGCATCCTGGTTTACATAAGCAATAGATAAACATGGCACAAGTGAAAACAGTAATCCAATATCAAACAAGATACCACACCACATCACAAAGACGGGTGAACATGGCACAAATGAAAACAATAATCCAATATCACAATAAGATACCACACCAATCACAAAGACAAGTAAATGGTTGCGAACCTGAGAAAATATCAGAACACGGTGATTGGTCTCGTGCAATTTATTGAGAAGCTTGTCTAGTATGACCAGCTTTCCACTACTTAGAATAATTCGTTCCAGTTTACTGCTACCAAGGAAATTTGTATCCCCACCATAACCATGGTCTGCACTTTCAAACAGAAATGGATGATTGCAGCATTTCTTCAACTCCACCACAATATTTAAAAGTGAGACCTGCATTATATTTTTATGGCGATCCTTAGAAGTCCAATCATATTTTCTCTTCACATAAACAGGACATTCCAAATAAGCAACAACCACATTAACATGAATACATGGAATAGTTTCCCGTTGATCAACGTCGTCAACAAAACACGAATACATGGAATAGCACACAGGAATTGTGGAAGTGAAGCACCAGGTGAGAAATTAGGACACAGCAACCAAATAAGAGCGCAATAATTCCTTTTACATTCTGCAGATAACTATACAACAGTTCACCTACACTACAAGACTTCAGAAGAATAATTAATACAAACCTGATTTCCCGAACTCCTTTATTCAAATCATGGAAGTTACGTTCCAAAATCCACTTATAATACCTGATAAGAGGGGGTGGGGGATGTAAGCAACTGGGAATAGGAATCATCCAAGCAGATATTATTTTTACTTAAAAAAGAGCTCACTGTTTCTGAAGTGGTGACATCTCGACCCTAAGGATACGCTCTATCTTAGGAGGCAAAGACTTCTCCACATCTTTTATGACTCTTCTGAGAATGTGAGGTCTCAATTCCATGTGAAGATTACTAAGCTACATAAGATTGAAACACACAAATTACTACTACATTTTAAAAACGAATCCCCAGAAAATAAATTTAAAACCAAAAAAAAAAAAAAAAAGATCAAGAAAAGCAGATGAGATCTAACCCAAGGGAAAGTAAAGAAGAGATAAAATAGTTACCTCTGTTTCATTAAATGAACTAAGATTCTTGTACTTATGAACAAAGTCATCCTTACTCCTAAACTTGTCGGGATCAAGAAAATGAAGCAACGCCCTGAATTGTGTAGTAAACAAATTCAGGCATTAATCAGGAGTACACCACAAATGAAAAAAAGATTCTTACGGAAAAATTCAAGCTTCTCGCTCAGGCTTTAGAAGTAATCAAATGAAATGCATGGAAAAAGAGAGGCAACAAACATAAAAGGAACTGTAGAAATCTGCCAAATGATGGCAAGAGTCATACAACACAATCAAAAAAATATTAATTAAGCGCTCATGAAATTTTTTGACAAGAAAAGACAAACTAGAAATTTTTTCCTTTTTAACATTTTCCTGAGTTTTGAGAATGCAAAAATTCTACTGTAAATTCCACATAAAAGTATAAGTAATAAACTTCTAATCAGGAACATGTTATGAAACCGATAATCATTCATGAAAGAATATATCACCATAGCTCTTCCACACTATTTTGCAGGGAGTGCCAGTAATTAGCAACTTGTTCTTTGTGCTGAATTCCTGAAAATATATAGCCATTGCTCAGAATCCTAGCAAAGAACCTATATACGGAACTAATTAAGTACATTCTAAAATAAAATTTTGACATACTAATAGTGCAGTGTACAAAGAAGCCTCGCTGTTCTTCAACCTATGTGCTTCATCAACCATAAGATAGTTCCACTTAATTTTCGAGAGAACAGCCTTATCCTTCAACAGTACTTCATATGTAGTAAGGAGGGCATCAAATTTTGTACTTCTGCCTGCTTTTTTGTCATTGTAGAATTCATATTGCTGGCAGACCTGCAAAGAATAATATTTAAAAAGAAAATCTGAAGAAAATGGACATAAAGATTGGCCAAAACTTCTAATAAGAAGCCAATTATTTTTTGTAGATAGAACCCTCAAAGTCTTTCCAACTTTACTTAAAAACAAAGACTACCATCATAGTGCAGATTAGGATTACAATTAGAATCCATCAGATATCATTTCTAAAGGAGAAACCTTCACATAAGATGGTGATAGCATGTACATTTTCTTCCAATAAGACCAAAGAACAGAGCATCTCTCTGATGCAGAAAAATGGAACATTTTAAGGGATACAGATAAATGACCTTGGCATTGAAGAGAAAAGTAACACATCAAACTGATTTAAAAATATTTGGCAAGCGGAAACAAAATTAATGGCCAAGTGCGATGGAGCGAACTATTCCAATTGGATAGATTATCCTTGGTGAGATTACCAAATTGAATGTCTACAGAAAAAGTTCATACATTACTGGCATATCTTAATATAGAAATTAAAATGCTGAAATTCAGTCATGGAGCATTAACATGATAAATCAAATTCATAGGAAAGTATTTGTTCGATGAAAAATAATGGAAGACTAAGAGATGCATCAAAAATAAGGCTACTTAAAGTAAATGAAATTCCAGTGGAGAATCACTTCATTTCAAACATAATAGATATTATGTCTTTGCTCATGATACCTCCCAATAAAAAAATTTAAAAACAAATGGATGCTAGAACTACGTATTGGGATTGAGGGTTTTGATTTGAGGAGAGGGCCTGAAAGAAGAATTGTAAAATCTCTCCATGATATGGATTTCAAAATTCAAACCCACCAAATTCAAGAGCTATAGACTTCAAATCCATAAAAATGTATTTTTTTATTGTGGAGTTGAATCACAATCTAAAGTGAAAACAAGTTGAGCAGGTATAACAAAACCACTAATTGCCCATCAACATATTAGTACTCCCTCCGTCCCGTGATTACTTTCACAGTTGACTTTTCAACCGTTTTTGTGTGAGAGTTTTATCATAGCATTATGTGTACAAAAGTTGTTTTATATGAATAATATGTGAAAGTAATCACGGGACGGAGGGAGTATTTAATATAACAATTAAGCCCCACATGTCAGTGAATAAAAATTACTAATTCAAGTACGTATAAAATCCAATATGAGACAAAATATATCTGAAGAGAGAAAATTTGCACCCACCTCACGGCTAGCACGGGTTCCAACATAGATAATAACATTCAGTTCAGGCAACCACTTTCTAAATTCTTTTGCCCAATTCGACAAGGTAGAGAGCGGAACAACAACAAGAAATGGTCCTTGAATTTGCTGAGAATTCTGAGGAGATAATTGTAAGTCAGAAGCTATTAAAACTAATGAAAAACTTTCAAGGCTCATAAGAAACATAAAGAACCTGCAAGAAACCAAGCATTGAAACTGACTGAACAGTTTTACCCAGGCCCATTTCATCAGCTAAAATTACATTGGTGTCATTTCTCCAGCTGCGCTGCAAAAGAGTCACTGATCAGCACTGATTTGCTTGTAGAAATTGACTGACAAAAAGTTGAGAAGAAAACGTGCTCAAGATAAACTGCCTAGAAGCAAGTTCACACCTGTTAACTAGAAAGTTCAGCCCTTCAAGCTGATAATCTCGGAGATTACCCCCTTTCAACCACTCAGGCTGCTCATCGAGCTTCCTGAGACTTCCTGAGGAAATGATACAACACGTATTACATTGAAGTACAGACTATAATCTTCAGATCAATTTGTAAGAATGATTGTCAGGCATACCAAGCAGATGAAGCAAACTAAGAGCCAAGTAACTTTTCCTTCTTTTTCAAAATTAAAACTGTTTCTATAGATATTATTTGGAAGCTTAGGAACAGTATTTTTTTGGTTTGTTTGTTTGTTTGATAAGAAACAGAAGCTCTATTAATTAGGGAGAGAAGGTAAGAAATGAAAGATCCCTTCCACTGAATACAAACATTTAGACTTAACAGAAGCTTATGAACAGTTACAAAATGCATATAAAACAACGATATAAAATCTACACATACATCAAGATTACGGAGCGGAGATGAAGAGCTATAGAATGGAAGCTAACCTTTGATTTTCTTCCGCTGGAAATCAACAGTCTTCCCTTGAACCATTGATGCAGCCTCTCGAGCCTGCACTCATAAGATGATCATCATAAACCTAAGAAATCTATCATGACGAAAAGTGAATGATTCAATCCTTATGTTCTGAAAAGCAGCAAATTGAACAGAACCAAACAGAACTGGGAGTCTGGGTCATTAGCACATCCAAATGAAGTATGTAAAGTCTGGATCGTGAGCAAATCTATATTTATACAAAATAAACTATTGATTCAAATTTAACAAAAAATATGGAGGGAAAGTAACAAACGGAGTTCTATAACAACATTTATGATACAGAAATACGAACAACTAAAAGACGCAATTAAACTACTTCAAAACCAAAGATCCCAGAACTCAAACAAACAAAACATGCACAACCATACAGCAATATAAATATAGAGACAGGGACACTATCAAATTTCTTGATTTAATAAACTTATCACAATGTAATAATTAAACCTCAAATTGGGTGGCACAATAAAGATAAAGAGGATTTGCAGAATGTTTAACTATACAAACATCTTGGGGAAAAGTTGATTCATGATGAACTGCTTGTCAAAAAAACATATCAATGCTATGAAGATCAACAAACATGCACTGGCCCAATAGTCCAAGGCACACCATTCACAGAGAAAGACGTCATAAGAATTAATACCTTGTACTCATCAATAGCATCTTGAGCAAATGAAATATCTGTGTCTTTTTCCCTACAAGAAATAATTTTTAAAAAAATAATCAGATTTTAAGCTCTGTCTGCTATATACACATGGGCACACTAACAACTTAGATTTCAATCCAAGCTATGGAACACCGTTGAAATTTACAATATGTTAAAGATACATATATGTTAATCATGATGTAGAAGGGAAGCAGCCAAACCATATTTAAACCATATATTTGGATTACCAAGTAGCTTCAGCATAAGACAGTCCTTTCCACTTGATCAAATATTCTGGCACTACATCACCCAGACTATCTTTGGTGACTCTTTCCGCTATCACCCTCTCGACCTGAGTATGCATTACACCAATCAGAATGATGTACTCAAAAAGAATGTGGTGCCAGGAAGCATACCTGACTGTTTTGCTTGATGATATCCAGGTCCATTTCCTTGCTGACATCATTAACCTCAATCTAGTTCACATATGACAGAGAGGAAGTTTTAAGGATAAGACAATAGAGGCATCAACCAAAAAATAGGGAGATGACATATGGAAAGAGTAACATAAACAACAAAAACTAAAACCTGTATTGCACTATGTGGAGTCGGCTTGACTATATAGATCATTTTTGCCATTGTGACCGTCTAGGCACATGCATCCTTTTTTTTTTATTGATCGGGCAAATGGTGACTTGAACCCATGACCTCTAGGCCATAGGTAGTGGAGCTCTAACCACTTGAGTTATACCACTTTATCACATGCATCCATTTATAATTAAATAATGGGAAATAACTAAAATATATTCAATATCCAGTGTCTTCCAAAACTGCATGGCGGCTTCCATCACCAAATCAAGAATATTATGTCTGTCTTCTATAACATCAACCTCAAATTTTGCAAATTTTATGATCTTGTGCTATAGGCCTATAATTGTCAATCACAATATATGTGCTAGACTAGGGATGGCTCGAACATAGATAAATCTGAGGCTTGTCCAAAAGTTCAAAAGCACGGTGTAATTAATTAATCTTGCATGCAGCAGTCTCAACTCACTAACCATATAGGAAATTGTGTCTCCATCAAAGACTAACAAGTTCAGATACCTATAATAAAAGATTTATATTCCCAATACTATTTCAAGAGTCAGCGAGAGCCTTATAAGTTTTAACTTCTAACAGATATTACGTATACTTTAACAGAGCACAACTGCGATGCTGGCATAATATTTCTCTTATGTCTGTCTTCATAAGCATTCATACACACACAAGCACACAAAGACAGACAAGGAGGAGGATCCCATCGACACACATACACTCAATTTAGAATTTCAAATATCTGTGGCAAATATAATCATTAGATTACCTCTTCCCGAGATACCATCTTCCGATACTTGACATCTTCCATCACTTTCTTTGTATAATTTAAAACCTTCTTAAAACCACTGAGCTGAAAAATCAAAGAATGAATCAGTTTCCTTCTGCCACAGAGCAGTATTAAGATATACATTTCAAACTATATAACTTCTTTGAGTTAAGACGTCAAAAAATGTTGGTGAAAGTGATAAGCTAACTCATATTTTGACTAAAGTTGTTCAAATTTGCTGAACATACATTTTGCAACTCAGAAAATGATTTCCACTGACAGTGTAAATGTGACTGGCCTTTCCACTTTATTAAAAACTCCATTTCGCTCCAATCTTGTTTTGAGTTAAACAAATAACTCATCAGCACAGGGTCAGTTGATTTGTTATTCCTTGAAGCTTCTTCAGCTGTGCCCTTCGGTTGATGCCATAATACCTTCTCAATTGCATCTCCATCTTCTTCTTCATTTTCTTCCTTCTTGAGAAAGAAAAGCTCCATAAGACAAGGAAGAGCCAAAATAAAATAGAACTACAACAATAGATTGTGCCAAGCTTTTATAGAACATAAAAGAGAAGGCAAGATAATAAACCAATAAATGCACACTAAACTGATATGGCTAACAAGACATGATAAGATCATCCAATATAAATGACAATGATTAATATTCTAAAGTTTACACAACAAAATATACTCTGAAAAATAGAAGAAAGAAGTTGTGAGACTGGTATATATGGCGATGACCTATACATCATAGTTCATTCAAGCCAGAGCAAAAATAAAAGAATCCAATTAACGCATACAGACCTTTAGATTCTTTTTTATCATCGAGATCTTCACTTCCATCACTCTCTACATATGACACTTTCCGCACAGAACGACCTGAAGATCGTAGTTCATTGTTTCTACCAGAAATATGAACAGAAGACCGAGCACCACTTTTCCTGTGAACTGGTGCACCTCTCCTTGTACTCCTAAAATCCTCATCACTACAATCTTCTGAGTCCTCAGCAGAAGATTCTTCATCTTCCTCAGCGAAAGGTCTACCTTTCTTTCTCCGAGTTGCTGGCACAATTGATTTAGTTTTCCGGGTAGATTTCAAACTGCGAGCCCCCTTGCTAGAATGATTGGCCCTATTTTTCTTAAAGTAGGCATCATTGTCATCTGAGAGATCCAAATCATCATCGTCATCAATTTTATCCTCATCAGATTCTTCAGCATCCCAATCTTCATCTTTATCCTGCACATTGATGGAAAAGCAAGTCAATTTAGGTTCACTTGCAAACATGTTAAAATGGAAACCTCCCACTAACATTCCCAACCTACGCACATCGCCACAACACACATATTATTAATACTTTATTGAATCAGCCAGATATCTTTTCACTACATGTAAAAGTTAAGCTACAATAGATTAAAAAAGGACAACAATTTGATGTTCAATTTGCAGGATTCAACTACTTGTATCACGATGTGTTACACAAATACATGCATGCAAAGGGATAGGTGATGGGGAAAGGGAGAAGGTGAGCATCTAATGGGGCCCGAAAAGAAAGGGGCAGAAGTCTAAGTTCATAAATTCTTTAGGCCTATAAAAATAGAATCTCGAAATAGTTAAATCATCCATCACATAAACGTGCACCAACAGCAAACTTAGAGTAAATGATCACTTTCCATCTAGAGGAGCAGAATGAATAAATGCCAGATAGGTGTATCCAAAAATAATCTCATGATAAAAAAGGTGATGTACCGTCATTTCTAGGTTAATACTTTCTAAAATGCAGTTATACATGATTCTTGGCATAAAACAATTTAATGCATGCAATTATTCAAAGTTTTGAATTGTTGGGCAAAAAGTTAATAATACTATGACTCTGACTTGTAAAAGTTCAAGTACGCAGAGAGTGTGCTAACATATCTGGTATAACTCAAAAGGCACTCTGAAGAGCATGAAAGCTTGAAAAGTACATAAATATAAAACTGTTAGGGGCTGCCAATTGAAGAAAAGAATGAACAAAAGAAATAAAAAGAAGTCATTTACTTTAATACCGACAGCCCAAGTATTTAAGTCGGAGACTTGACAAGGAACTTTAAAGGCTCGAATGAAGGTTAAAATAACTAATACAACAGGAAATTATGTTTCTCATGGAGGCAAGAACTACTAAGCTACTTTGCACTATAGGAGGCACACTCTTAAGTTCATAAATGATAATCATCTCCAAATATGAGCTTGGCATACATAAAAAGCATAATTAGATCATAAAATTGAAAAATACGAACCTGGTCATACAATAACACGCCAAAAGTAACATATTGCACTAATAATTTAATGAGTCATAGATATACAAGGTTCCATTAAAGTCCACACATCTAAGTTCTTACCCATTAAAATCATGGATTCATCAAGTTCAAACACAATGTTTGATATAATAGATGACTAGACGCATCAAATTAACTTCTTAGGTAACAAAGGATTAACAGAAATCAGATTCACACACGTGTTTCTAAACAAGTAAAGACAAACTTATCCATTTGCATGAAAATAGGAGTCAGCCTTCTTTCTCTCTTGCCTGAATATATCAAATTTCCGCATATAAAGCACAGATTCATTGAGATAGAGATACAGGTTTCCACTCCACATATAAGTTTTTATGATTACATGATGATGACATCAACAGCTAAGGTAAAACTAAACTAGAAGCACTAAAACATCAATTTCAAACACAACATTTGAAATAGTTAGTGTGTCCAAATTAACTTGCAGTGTAAGACCGGGTTTATATAAACCAGATAGGCAAATTATTATCTCTTATCAAGTAAAGAAAAAATTTCCGACACAGACTTGCTATGCTTTCTGTTTCTCCAGCGTACACCTAAGAGAGTTCCTCCTCTCTTGCCCGAATAAATTTGATTTCCAAAGACTGAAAACTAATTCCTTAAGAGTATGATATCTATCATAAAACTAAGGACTTATTTTGAAGCATATTTATCATAAATGTAAATAATGAATTAAAACTCAGATATTAGTTATACTACATATTAGTACACAAGTTTATAAAACTTAAATCTGCATCTAGTTAACAACAGTAACCCAATTTATTTACGAAAGACACATTCAAACTCATGTATTCAACTGTTACTCCGTCTATTAAAATGTTCTGAATTAGCTAGATGTCGCCTTTTAATTCTTTGAAACTCATGCAATTAAAATTTAAAACTTCTACGGTGCACGAAATACTGCATCAGACAATGGCTATCCAACACAGTCAGTCTACCAATTCATAAGCATCTACCTGCTCAAAAACAGTTTATAAATGGAAAGTCACAGATGATATAGAGCAAACAATTCACCAAGATAACAGCACTACGTCAAACCCGAAATATTCGTCACTGCAATATACATGCCCTAAATCAAATCTCCACAAAGGTACTCCAAGCAAGCTATCAATTCTCCATTGACTAAAGCAGTGATAATAGAAAACCTTGATCTGTCTGTTACCACTCGTCGCTCCATAATCAGGATTAAAGTCAGCATCATCAGGATCATCTTCTGCAATCACAAAGAGCATGTACGATAATCCATGAATGCGAGAAAATTGCAGTGGTGAAATGATAATAAAAGGAATAAAACAGTAATTACCATCTTCATCGTCATCATCATCTTCAAAATCTGCATCTTCTTCAACATATTTGTTGGCTTTCAACCCCTTTGGTTTCCTAGATGTACTGCAAGGGCAGCCGACTGCTGTGGAAGCTTCGAACTATTTTTACCTGAGTAATTCGCTGCTCTATAATGAGACTCGTTCGGATCATCACCATCCTGCTCATAGTACTCATCAGACAACATCTCATCAGCCGGAACAATCTGATGCCCCTTCCTTGTCACTTCTTTATGTGTCATATCATCATTTTCAGATTCCACTCTATCCTCTACTCCATCAGACTCCTCAACTTCAGACCCTTTATATTCTGACCCACTCTTAGATTCCTCCCCTGACTCTGATGCTCCAATGGATGTCGTTGCGGGCGGGTAATCCTTCCAGAAATTTGAACCCCACCTTCCTCCCATATGTGTTCCTCTCAAAGGAGGCTGGTTATCTCCTATCCTCGTATTACTATTAATATTCTCCCCAGTATTATTACTACGTACGGGCTCGGTCATTTCCTCATTATTGGCGGTAGCATTCTCCTGGAGTCTACTGTTGTTCATGTCCAGCTGCTGCAAATGACTTCTATCATTCAATGCAATCTGTTCTACAGCTTCACCCGAAGAATTTCTGGAAAATGCCATGTTCTATTCTTCACATTGAATTGATTATAGAGTTCAAAATTACGGAAGCAACAACCAACTCAAGGCAAGTGGGTGATTTTTTTCCAGTTTAGCTCCCTCCAGTGCCTCTGCCATCAGCGTACACAGTAAGTTCGGTAGCCAAACAAACAAAAACCAACTAAAATTAGAATCGATACACACTGCTCACACTTTTGACATTGACTAATTTATTTGTAGTTTTGTTAATTTCGAGATATATCAAAATATATGGATCGGTTACTTAGCACTCAGAATCCGTTGAAACAATTAGAAAAAAGCCAGAATTTCTCACGAGTGTGTAATCAATTCCAAGAAAACCCTAAATCCACATCGTGGAAAACCCTAATCCTGCTGAAAAATGGCACATGGGGTGGAAAGCAAGGAGCTGATTGTTCAAATTTTTTTCAAAAATGAAACTAACCTCTGCGCACACATAACAAAAGCGAGGGAGAATTACGCAATTCGGTCAAGGGGTATTTTCGTAAATCTAATGGTTGTTTAAACTCCCGATTCGCCTGGGGACTGATTACGGCTACCACAGTGAAGCCGGCGGCGGCGGCGGGAAATATAGGTTTCAAAAACGGTATCGTTTGATAGGAAAAAAGCTCGAGGTCGGATGACAAAACCGCTAATTTACGCCCAAATGCAAAACTAGTTTGAGAACAGCGAAATCGACGAATCGAAGGTATCGATTGGGGATTAAATCCACCAGTGCTGTTGTCCGATGATGCACAGGAGGAGAGAGAGATTAGAGAGAGAAAGGGCGTGCGTGTATATGCGTCTTTTCGAGTTTTATTTTTAGAGAGAGAAAGTAGGGGATTATCAGAGACGAAATTTGGATTTGTAAGAGGTTATTTTTTCCATTGGCGCAAGTGATGTATAGATACGGATGGGGTGGTTAAAAATATTGAGGAAATTCCCATGTAAGGGCACTTTTGTCATTTCCAAATGAATGTAACATCGTTAATGCATAAGGTACTACTTGCAGTTAGGCGACTCTCGCTAGTCACCGCGTGATTGGTCATTGGTAGGCCTTTAACCCAATAGAACGCACGTTCTAGAAGATAGGTTTGGGATCTTTACATCTTCGCATATGCGAATAAGTTTCACCGTTAAATTTATATTGAGGGTAAAAAGGTAATTTACTTTGGGTATTAAGTGAATTTTGAAATCTAGTGGATTTTAAAATGTGTATTAGTTATTGATTTTTTTAGTAAGGTCGAATTTAACTTTATGATGTAAAAATAAATAAATAATGTTATATCATTATATTGTTAATTTTGTTGAATGTAACTTTTTTAAAAGATGAAAGAGAGTGTAACTTTGGTCAAAATTGGTATTGAATTCAAGCAAAAATAGAATTATAGTTAATTGATAGGTTTTATAGGTTATTGATAGGAATGTAGTATAGATTTTTTAAAGTGAAACTCGAAAGTGTAACCAAGGCATACCTCTTGCCGTGTTGCTTTCATTTAACTAAAACGGATTTTAAAGTTTAAAACCTAAATTCAAGTTTTTAAACAAGAAAAAAAAAAACTTCGTCTAATTGTTTTATTAAAGGATATTGGTTGTTTTTATTATAAAATATTAGTTTTAAAAAAGTATTAGTTATTTCACCGAGGTGGTGAGGCCCTGTTCGGTGTGGTTCTAAGTTTTTTATTTTTGATTTTGAAAGTTAAATTTGAAAACGAAACGTGTTCGGGTACAATGGGACCAAGTTTATTTTTTACTTAATTTGAAAATGCTTTTGGCCAAATCTTAAAACCATAGGGTATGTTTGTTTTGGGATTTAGGTGTGCGGGAAGTCATGACTTTGAAATCCTATTGATTTGAAAATCACGATGAATAGTAAAAGTGTGTGTTTGGTTTGAAAATTTAGTAGGGTAAGATTTTATTTTATGTCAAATCAATTTTTAAAAATGATTGGTGTTGTATTATTATATTATATTGATTGAGAGAAAAGTATGAGAGAGAATTAGTGGATAAGAGAATATGAGTGTGAATAAAATAATTTGTATTGGGAAGAGTAATTATAGGTTTTATATATATTTTTAGGTGAGGATTGAGATTTGGATTTGCAAGTCCGATTTTAAATCCATAACTAGTAATGGGACGTGGTTCGCAAAGTCCTAAATCCATCCGTGTGAGTCTCAAAACAAACATATCCATAATAATAGGTTTTTGGTTTTTAGTTTTTGATTGCAACCAAGTTCCGACACGAACCCGGTCCTCATGGGCGGGTCTCGGATGGGTTTGGACCCGTCAAACAAATCCTCGCTGTATGGGACGGATCTTGGTATTAGATGAACCCGACCGTAAATCTATATATTTATTTTTATTATATAATATACTTATAATATTAATAATATTTTAAGATTTTGAAAACCAATTTTAAAAATCCACCACTATGACACCTATAAATCTACTACTACTTATACTTTTCAATACAATTAATTCTCCTTATAATTTAGGGGAATTACATTTAGGTGTAAATTCTAGGCTCAAATTCAATTAGGTGTAAATTTTTTTAGCTGGGGCCCAACAACTAACCTAATTTCTGATTTGCCCTTAATGAACCTCGATTTTTCCCAGCTCCATATTCTCTCTTTCTCGTCTCTCTTTCATTTCTCTCTCCCTTTCTCTCTCATCCTTACAAATCTACTCTTCTCTCTCGTCACATCAAGTCATGAGATGTCATTCATGGATTTTTCAAAAATTCAAATTGTTATTGTTAACATACGACGCCGTGGGTTTTCTCATTTTTTCCCCATTTCATTTTCTTTCCTTCGCCCCTCATATCGAATGTTTACACTATAGACGATCAACATATGGGCGATCAACATTTCGTTTTACTGTGAAATTCCAAGGGATATGTAAGTTAATATCTTTATGTGTTGACAATACATTTCAACATTTATAGGAACAGATATTAAGCAAGTGGCCCGAACTCGTTTTAGGTTGTTTTTCGCTTTCATGTTCTCGTTGGTAGTTTGACTAATTGTTGTTTGGAGAATGATGATGATGTCGCAAGTTTGAAATATTTATGCGGTAGATCATCCCATAGCTTAATCGAGGTCGTTGTCTGGCACACGTGAATCTCCCTCTCTGCTTCCGAAATTGAATATGCTACAAATCCTAATATTTCTATTCTTTCCAGCTTCCACATGTGAATCTGCACTCAGTTTGTTTAGTGGTGTCTGTCCATTACCGAGATAAATCTCCTACTTCAAAGAACTATATTACATTAGATGAGTTTTCTGGCCGTGTAGTGTTCCTTCATACGATGTAAGTCCCGCCATTAGGAAAAGTCCTGTCTTTCCGATAGTTGGTTATAACTTTTGAATGGTGGTGTTGGTGTTGTTTTTATGGTGGAGTTGTTGAATTTAGGCAAAGTCTTATTAAGTATTCAACTAGAGTAGGTTTCGATTTCGATTACATTACGAACAATGCTCGATATATATATACCGTCTCGCACAGAGGCAACCAACCGTGGTTGTGATTGGTTTGTTAGGGCTAAGCTTCAAAAGGGCTCCACAGCCTTTCATCATCTATAAAGCTCGCTTATCTCACAAATGCTTAGGTGTTTTGGTCAACAACAAGACAAAACGTCTTGGCCCTCGTATAATTGGTGATTTTATGACCCAAAACGTTAAAAGCAAACCATCATTAATGGGTTCATTTACGAGAATGTGTTGAGAGATTGCTATGGTATGGAAGTTCCTTACTATAAAGCATGGCGTGCCTTGGAAGCTGCGAAAGACAATATTTTCGGCAAATTTAGTGATTCATACGACCACCTTAGATGGTATTGTAATGTTGTCCTTACAACCAACCACGGGAGTGTTGCTTTTATCGAGTATGACAATGAGTCGCATTGTTTTCAAAGGTTGTTTATTTCGTTTAAAGCTTGCACTGTTAGATTCACCCATTGCCGTCCTCTATTGTTCATTGATGGTACATTTCTCAAGGGACGTTCTCATGGTATCTTGCTTTATCTGCTACCGCCAAAGACGGCAACAACGGTACATGTAGTTTATTTCGTTAAATTTTATTAAATGTGCAAAATTCTATTAGTTGTGTGCAATTAAATTTTGCATTTTAGCTTTGCTATGTTCATTTTTCAAAACATAAGTGCAATTCTAAATTTGCACACAAGTATCGATTTAATATTATATTTTACAGGTTTATTTCGTAGCATTTGCCATTGTATCAGCCGAAAATACATAACCGGTGTTGGTTTATTCGCAAAGTCCATGAAATTTTGATTCACAAGAAGAAAATTTTGTACTTATCCGATCGCAACACCTGGATTATGTCGACATTCAAGAATATGTTTGATGAGGATGTCCACTTTTTTTGTCTCAGATCATCCGCTTCTCAACCTTAAGGGCATTCTCTACTGGTTGGACTAACAAGATGCGTGCTAATTTGGGAGATTTATTCAAAGCATGTGCTTATGCCCCATCTAAACGGCTGTTTGAAGAACATAAGAAAGCTTTCCTTGAAGTTGGTGGCAAAATAGCACAAGAATGGTTTGAGCAGTTGCGATTGAAAAATGGGCGTTGGCTTATTCTCCAAACATAACTCGTTACGGTGAGATGACATCCAACGCCTTGAGTCATTCAACAACCGGATTTTAGAGGCACGCTCCCTTCCAGTTGCTAAATTGTGTGATTGGATACGTTTCAATATATCCGTGGTTTGTTAAACGTAGGGCGTAATCTAAGGATTGGACCACCCCTATAGTCCCAAAAAGTATATTGAATGGAGTGTCCTTTCTCGAGACTTCTATGTCATGGAAAGTAACAACCTGCCCGGTGGTGAGTTTGAAGTATTTTCTCGGTTTAACATTTGTGGTGGATTTGAAGTGTAGGACATGTTCATGTTTCATGTGGCGTACTAAAGGCTTCCCATGTGCTCATGCCGTTAGCGGTTATTCAAAAACACCGTAAAGATTTGTATGAGTACATTGATGAGTCTTACTTTTTAGAATCTTATCGACAAACATATCGGTGTGACATCTCTCCAATTCCAGATAGTCTCCAGTTTGAATACTCGTCCAACGATGAAGGTACGAAGATTCTCCCACCAATTATACAACACAACTCCTGGGAGACCTAAAAATCAAGAAATGCTTCCTACGGCGAGTTTAGAAGAAAAATACATAGAATCTCTGTACAACTTTTGTTTTTATTTTCTAGCATGGAGTTTTTCTCGATCAAAGTTTCATTTAGTGAAACTTGTTATTGTGAGATTCCAAAACAAGTTTCCCTAAGTGTACGGCTGATTTTTGAGTTTCGGTTGGTTTATACAACTGAATTTTTTTGTTAAACAGCTATTCATTAATATCTATATTATCCTCTTATTTTTAGTTCATTGATTGATCATTTTCGTAGGTTTCATGTTCAATTTTTTTAAGCTGTTTGAATGCATAAATGGTGTGTATATCATAATTGCAATCACATTCGATTAAAAATTGGAAATTTTATTACTCCATCTTCACATTGCATTGACACTACAAATCACATTACAATGCATTGACACTACAAATCACATTACAAGCATGACAATAATCCCACATATTATACACACTGCAATTATGGTGAACATATTTGCTATTATCAATGTTGCAATTGTTATTTCATATTTGTTCTTAGACACTGCTTTGTTGAATCTTGACAAAGCTGTAACTTTGTCTCGTCTGCTACTTGAAACCTCATCCATCTCATTTGCAGTAGAACTCCAATCTAGAGGTTGACACCAATGAGACCATCCATATTGTGCACAATTGTAGTACAATCTCCCGAATTATTTTGTGTCTCTGAAACCTTTATCGTTGTCGGACAACGACAAGATTTGCAATATGATCTTGAATACCCAGGTAAGTATGCCCTGTGTATGAAGACATGTATTGTGTGATGTGTTGTGTGTGTGTTTTTTTTTTTTTGTGGCCAATGCATGTATTATGCACCCCTTCTTATAGTTATGAAATGCCTCTCGAGTCCTTTGTTGCAACGACCATATTTTGGTAACGGCTATATTTGCAAAATTATATTACCGCTTAAAAAGCTGTTGTTTAAGTTTCGTATTTGATTCGAGATATATTCTTTGTGCAATTATATTTGCACATTAGTATAATTTTAACATTCGGTAAATATTGCACAATCAATCTTTTAATAACGCAATGGTTGGATTTTTTCCTAGTGTGCATTTTTTTATTATTAATTTTGCACATAACTAGAAAAATAATTAAATCCTTTGCAAAAAATTTGCACATTTCACCTGTTTGTAATTTTGCTAATTTTTTTACACCTATTTGTAATTTTCCCTTTTTTTTTTTTTTGCATTACATTACCAATTTTAGATATCTCAGGATACTTAATACAAAAATTTTTTTATTAATATAATGGGCCCAGATAAACATGTATCCTTGTATTAATGGTGCTCATTAATTGTATGTTATTTTGTTGGGTTATTATGTGATTTTGTTGGGCCCAATTAATAGGTCTTACTAGCCGCCCACTATAACAACGGCCATTACATTATTCTACTAATTTACAACTTTTGGGCCAAAATCCGATGATATAATACAAATTTTTTCGTTCTAAATACTAATTTTTGCATTTCATTTAATTATTTTGGCACTAAATTCGAATATTTTGCACATATCATGTAATTTTTACTCTAATATGCATTTTATTAATTATTAATTTTGCACATATATATTTATGTGCAAATATATTTGCACATTCGTATAATTTTAACATTCGGTAAATATTGCACAATCAGTCTTTTAACAACGCAACGCGTTTGGATTTTTTCCGGATGTGCTTTATTGATTAATAATTTTGCACATATAACTAGAAAAATAATCAAATCCACCGGAAAATTTAAAGTCACCCTATTTCAAAGAATCTTATTGACCCTTTAATTGTCCCTACTAATTATTAATTTTGCACATAACTACACCGCAAAATTTAAAGGTACCCTATTTTTTTATTTTTCATTTTTTCTTTTTTGCATTTCATTAGCAATTTTGGATATCTAAAGATATTCATTACAAATAATTGGTTATTTTGTTATGTTCTATTTGGGATATCTCAAACACTAAAATATTGGAAAACTACAATTAGGTGTAAAAATTACCAAATTATTGTTCCCTAAACTATTACAATTTTTTTCCCTTTATGTTCAATTTTTTTAATTTTAATTTTTGCACATATAGATTGTATGTATTATCAAACAATTGTTATTCAAATATCTCACACTTCATAACCGTAATAACTTATCCAAACTCCTATTAACTTCCATACTTGCTATTTGACCGTTGTCCCCTCATCTTCTACCTTGGAAAACATTACAAATCATAACCATCGATTACTACATTAATGTTGGATTATTTAATTAATTTTTCGTGCTTAGCCTAGATTCGGGGAACTTTTACTAAGAACAATAATAACCTGCAGATAAAAAGACCCTCAATCACATCTAAATCATCCTCATCTTTTCACGCTACCCTCTATTGTTCATCTTCTTCCTCAACGTTTTGCAAAAATGGATCACTCACGTGAGAATCCAAACATCATGCAAGCTTTACAGCTTTTTCCCCGTAAATTTTTGCAATCGGTACTTGTTTTCTTACCCCCAAGATTTTATGCATATGCAAATGTGTATGCAAAACATGAAAAAATCATTGAGTCTGCGCCTTCACCGAGGACAATGCTAGAATAATGAAATTACAAGAACAAAGGTTTTTTTTTATCAGTGCCGAATGTGGCTTCACCTCTTTATCTTATAATAAAACACCCTCGGGACAGTCTTCACAATGAAAGGCGTATTGAAAGAGATGAAGACCCCAAGCAAATTGTGGCCTCGCTGTGAAGGTATGATTCTTTATGCCACTCGACGTGATCGCTTTTTTTTAATGAACCCCTTCAATAATCGAGACGTGAGATTCCTTTTTCTCACATTCTTTTCCCTTACCATGTTAAATCATTGTTGCATGTTTTGCTATGAAATACATTTCAAAGAAATGAATACATCATAGTTAGACTTACATATTTTATTGATATTTTTTTGAAACCAATGTCCAAACTTTTTCAATCGTCAATCGTTGGTCCAATTTCATACCTTTTAAATTTGACCGTCCAATGGGTCATACTGGGTCGTGGCAAATGGTAATTTCCATCGATGCTCAATTTGGATGGTAAGTTGGCCATTGGTTCTATGAATACAGAATACACCGACTCAGTGATGCCTATAAGTTGATTAATGTTCCCCATGCTTTGAAAATCTAACCTCTTGGTGTGATCTCACGTCACTCAACAATGATAGACTCCTTCTATACCGCACGAAATTTAACCTGCAGCCTTCTCATCATTTTTGGATTCTTGACGATTATGGAAATGACTCTTCTGGATTGCATTGAAGTTCAAGGTTGATCCGGACCTTCTAGCCGAGCATCGCTTTTTTTGCTATTAATCCAATTTGTCAAATCTCCACTAACATGTATATGATATTGTGTCATGTCTATCCTTTAGGTATTTTTATTGTTTATGACTATCTTGAAGATGTCTATTACCCCGTTGATTCTACTCGCATCGATCCGTAACACCTTGTTAAGTTTTGGATCCGGCAATATGCTCCTCCCTCCTCTGTAATGGATGATCATTTGAATGTTCAATTTTTTTCCTTTCGTGCAATTTTTTATATCTTTAATGTTCAATTATTTTGTTAACTGTGCAAGTTCTAATACTTACCGCAACATTTAAATAAAATTACTAAACTGGACTCCAAATTCTAGTTCTAATACCAATAGACTAATGTAAAAAAAAAGAGACAATTACAAATAGGTTTAAAAATAAAAAGAAACATTACAAACAGATGTAATGTGCAAATTTATGTGCTTTGATGTGCAAAAAAATTGTACTTCAAGCTAAAAGCAAAGTTTTGTAGATAATAATTTGCAAATGAACAAATAATTTTTATGTTCAATAATTTTTCGCTTCAAAGGCAAATTTATAAATTACCAATGTTCAATTATTTGGTAAGACTAATTAATTGGTATTTGAGATATCTCAAATAGAATACATGTTTCAGATCGGGCCCATTATAATAAGAAATTTTTTTGTAATAAGTATCCGAGATATCTAAAATTATTTGTAATAAGTCTCATTAAACTTCATAGTGTTTATTTCCTTTATAGCGATTCGAAGGTTCGACCTATAGTAAGTGTCATTTTTAACGATTGAAATATCTCCTACATTTTAAAAACACAAACACAGATATAATAGTCAAGATGATTTTTAAATACAAAACTTAAATTTCAAAACTAATGATTCTAAATGAGAACATCACCAAAGCAATTTTGGGCTTCAACATTTTCCTCTTTATCTCCATGCTATCTTCACTAGTATCGGCATCTCGATTCGATTGCACGTGATCTTTTCTTTCGAAGTCTGTCATTACTTCCTACATGAACAACATATAAACAGCCTTTATTTCTAATCGCCAACAACTCTATTTTTTTGCACTTTTCCTAACACAATTGCACGTAAATTGAACTAATTGCACATCAAATGAATTAATTGCACAGCTTAGAGAACATGCACATTAACTACAAAAAATTTCACATCGTGCTCTATAAATTGCACATAGACTTCATGAAATGCACATTACATCCGCCGCTTAAACTTTAACTCAATTAATTGCACACACCCCGAACAACAACCTTGTCGTTACCTTCCGATCTGTAATTGCTTGTTTCACCGTATTTTCTTTTCCGTCGCTCCGAATTCTCTCAATTATTACACCATCACTATTAGACTCTACAAAATAAAAATAGAGGGCTTTTACGTTTTGTCCAATGTATTGAAGAAGAACAAATCGATTAAGTGATTATGATGTAAAACCTCGTCTTAGACGATGAGTACACGTATCTAACAACCCGTTTACTCGTAAAAATATAGCTATTTATGAATAATTAGCTAAAATTATCAATAACATTATAGGTACATTTCAAACCTTTCTTCTTAGTCCGCCAATCTTCAAAACGCTTTTACGGATTTCCTTTTATATTTGTCACGTGCATATCTTTCGTAGACCACTATCTTCTTCGTATGCGAGCCATTATCAACTGGTTCAAAAATTAAAAACACTCGAGTATACAATTGCTTTTGAAAATACACGAAATAATCTCGCATTGTGTCATTTACCGAGTTGTTTATGATCGACGAAGAATGAAATTTCAAGAACCCGAGTTTGAAATTTCCGCTCTCAAAGCTACAGAATGAAATTTAAAAAATGTAAATAAAATGAGGGCAAAACCAATTCGAGAGGTATAATATGGCGGAAATCGTCACTACGCCTCGGTAAATACGCAGTGTCAAATCTCAAGCTATTAGTCCATGGAATTGAGTAAATAAATTCGATTAATTGAGCTAGGGTATTATAGTCATTTACACAGTTTTTTTACACTGCTTGCAATATTTGAGGCCTGCTTTGGGGCCTACACCTCATTGTAAGAGGCCTTGCCTCTTTTCACCTATATGTTATGAGCCGTATAATTTAATATATTAAATTATAATTTCACATCATCCAATCATTTCAATTACACTCAACAATAATATAATAATATAACTTCATTCACTCTTACACTTTGATATGACGTAAAGTTAAATTCTACCCTCGCTAAAAAAATCCAAAACAAACACACAAACACTATATTTTATAAGGATTGCAAAAATTCCTAAATCTTAAAAATTAATTTTTAAAAATCACTTAAGATCTAAAAAGAACATCACCTAAAGGATATTAGTTATTGTTTACTATAAGATATTAATTTTAAATTAGCGGTGGATACAATATCAATTCTTATTATACATGCTTTGAAATATTTTTGAATTAACATGACTACATTATTCCTATGTAACATCTATATCTATACTATATATAAAAGTGGTTTGGGGTTGAAAAATAATTTTGGACCATTCTACCTAGAGTCATGTTATTCGAGCGAGCGAGCTCGAATACCAAGAGTTCGAACTCGGCTTGATCGGGTTTCGAGCTAGGCTCGAGCTCGCTCATTAAGCTTCTCGAGCTGAAAATGGGGATCGGCTTATTTATTTCAAAAATAAACTCGGCTCGAGCTCGAGCTCGAAATTGCTTTTTTTTAAAAGAAAAAAATTGGCCTAAAATTGCAAAATAAATCGAACTTAAAACGTAAATCAACGATTCATGAATTTAACAGTCAACAAACATCAAATTAAAACATGAAACATGAATCCATCATTCTAGATACTCCATATTACATCAACAAAATAAAAGTCAAGTTTGTGATACATCAACTCAAAACATCAAAAGTCATTGTTTTGCTTGCACCACTTCAATCTTGATCGGGGAGTTCAACTTCATGATATGATGATTCAACAACATCCAATGAATCCTACAAAATAAAAATGAGAAAATCACTATATATAAATAAATATAATACCGAGCCCTCCTTTAAAACCAAACCACAACAAATCTAATCTGCTTTCGGTTGATATTATACCAATTTGAATTCCACTCGGTTTGAATTAAAAAATTCATAATAAGTTATTTGAAATAGTTGCAATCTTACAGCCCCCATTTACTAACAATCATTATTCAACTCATTTAAATTTCTCCTTTTCTTGTCTTTGGTAAATCCTGGGTTTAAGAGCGAAATGGGGTTGTGGTTGATTTCACTTTGCGTTTCAAGTCTAAGCAAATGATAAATATAACACCTACTTACCAGTTTCTAAAAAATGGAGAGAAGATTGACATATCCGTCAATGGAGCTACGGAGAAGATTGTGGCGGCGACGGTGATAGGGGCAGTGGCTGGGAGACGGTGACGGAGCTAAAGCAGTAGCGACGAGCGACGGCGACGGCTTGGGCCTGGGGGCAACGACGACGGTCTTGGGCGAGAGCGACGACGACGGGCTTGGGCAAGCTGGGCGATGGCGACGAGCCTAGGGCAGGGCAGACGGCGACGACACAAAGATGAGGGGACGACAACGGTGGTGAGAGTTGCAGGCTTGCAGTGCGTTTAGAATTGGGGTGAATCTGTGTGTATAGGGTTGAATTAGAAATTAGGGTTATACAAATATATTAAATAAAAATAATAATAATAAATATATATATATTTAAAAAATATATACATACGAACTTATACGAGCCTACCGAGTAGCTCATGAGTTAGGCTCGGCTCGGCTCGATAACACAATTGAGCTTTTATGATACTCGAGCTTGGCTCGTTTAGTTATTCGAGCGAGCCGAGTTTGAGCCTTAACGAGCCGAGCCGAGCTCACGAGCACTCATTTATTTTAACGGCTCTAATTCTACCCTCGCTACTTTTAATCTGTTACAATTTGATTCCTTGTATTGTCTACTATTTTCTTTGATCCCTTGTATTGTCTATTATTTTCTATGATCCCTTATATCGTCTGACGCAATATTAGAATATGAGTGTTTTTCTGTAGGCGTAGATTCGATCTACACAACGCCGATTACGGATGAGGAAGATCGAGAAAGTATAAATGAATTCAAGATGTTTCTCAATGTAAACAAATAAAAATCACCGCAACTTGACAAATAGCTAACAAAAAATATGTCAACTAAACTCGCAACGTAAACGACAATGTGCAATGCACGTGTCATTCAACTAGTATACTTAAAAATAATAGTAATTGTAACAACAAATTTCGTGTAATTAGTTTATAAAAACACGAAAAGGTTTTACAATTTACTTTAATCGAATTGAACCGATAAAATTTAGCGGACTCGAACTCTAAATTTGATCCTCTAATTCTTCTCTTCAAATATTGGTGTTGATTTGGATGATTTGTGGATTTGGTGGCGAAATCTTCGTGTTGATCTCGCCCAAGGATGGATTTGATGATTTATAACGTTAATCCAATGGCTTAAGAGTCTTGTCTTGGATTAAACGCTATTTGTGGAGACTTTCCGAATGAACGTCTTTGAATCTTCAAGGGGCCGTAAAGAATGCCTTTGAATCTTCAAGGAGAAATGTCTGATCGGAGGGGTTGAACGCCTTGATCTCGGACGGACCGATTAGGGTGAAAAGTATTGCATGAGTTTTGAGGGATTTAAATGCATAAAATGATGAAAAGTATTACCGTTTAAGCTTAAAAGTATAGATTATCACTTCTTATGCTTAAAAGTATTACTAATGCATTTCATTCGGTTTTTGTCTCTGTTTTAGAGTTTTCGGTGGAATTTGGACGAAATGGAGAGTACCGGATTCATATGGCGATGAGACGAACGCGTAGGGTGAAAACGGGGTCCGAGGTGCATAACGGGCCTAGAAAATTCTCTGGGCTCTACCTTGGGTCGAAGCTTGGGAAGCCTCGAGTCGAGGATTGGCCAAAACTAAAAACTGAAATTTGAAGATCCCTCGAGTCGAGGGTCATCCTCGAGTCGAGGGAGTAGCCAAACCTTGAGTCGAGGGTCATCCCCGGGTCGAGGGACGTGATTTTCGAAATTTTGTTATTTTTTCGTCCAATCCGAGCATGACACGTGGCGGGCTTATATACATATATATACACGAAAATACAAATTTCTTGGGACGGTTTTTGATCAAGAGGGAGAGAAGAAGATCAAGAACACACACTTTCACACACACATAGCTAGGGTTTCGATTTATTCTTTAATTTAGACGATCAACGGTTGTTTTCTTTATGCTTGGACGCCTTGATTAGGTGATATTCTTCCTTTAATTTCAGTTTTCTTGATTCAATTTCTTGTTATGACATTCGGTTATTCAATTAATTCCATAGATTCAATTTCTTTAATTATGATCAACTAAATTTCTAGTGCTAGGGTGTTTTGATGCATATGAGTGATTGATCTTGTGAGAAATTCTTATGGGTGATTTTGATTGTTGATTAATTGATTGAATTGATGAGGTTTGATTGATCTATTTGTTTAATTAATTTCTAATTCCATGCATAGTTGTTTAATTATCGCAAGGAGACTTGGGTATTTAGATAACTCATTTGGGTGAGGGAATTAATTAGGTAATTAGAGTTAACTCCACATTAATTGCTTAGATTAGTAGTCGAGTGATTAGTGAAAAGACCATAGGTAAGGTGCCTTAGTATCGAAGGGAGACACGCTAGGGGATCCTATTGACTCATGCTCTAGCCCCGGGAGGAAAGGGGTGACTTAGTCCTCTCAAACTTTCGAGCTTAAATCGTAGCGTAATTCCTAGGCTTACCAAGTACGGAATTATTGTTTGATTAAAAGTTTGCTCTTATTAATTTATTGACATGACAAATACTCATTTGAATTCGTTGCATGATTGATACCCATTTGTTGATAAGCACCCGAGCACGCCTTTATTATTAATTGAATTTCGTTGTTAGTAGAGTTTAGTTATTTAATTAGTTAATTAATTGCATAAAACCAATTGAACCTATTATAAGACTTGTGCTATAATTGCGAATAAATTAGTAAATTTAGGGCTATCCCACACTTGATTTCCGTGGATCGATAATTTAACCGGGTAACTTACTAGCTACACGATCCCTTTACACTTGAAGGGTGAGTGTTGGCTTTAAGCCTATCACTGACGCCGCTTTCCGGTTGACTTTTTGAAGAACGCTTCAAGCCGCGAAGAACGCCTTTGAATCTTCAAGGAAATTGTGTGTCAAATGAGTGAATAAAGACCCTATTTATAGTTGTAGGGAATGCATAATTTTCTTCTTCTCCTTGACAAGAGACGAAACTGTCTATGACTCTTATAATTGAGTCTTCAAATCAAATCTCCTTGATACAAGACGAAACTGTCTATGACTCTCAAATTGAGTCATGTTGCCCCTTGAACTACGTTATGACTTGATCTTCTTTAAAGATGTACGTAGGCAACTTAGAAATTCTCTAAATACAATCATGATTTAATTATTTCGTTTAAGTTCTTACACTTAATAATGAGATATTGAAAAAGATTTTCGTGCTTTATTCACTTCAAGTCACAAATGACCGTGTAAGCACATTAATTTTGTGCCCAATTAAATGGCGACACGTGGAAAATAAATATTAATATCAAATAAAATTAATTATTTATATTATGAGAATTAATTAAATTAATTCTCAAATTAAATAATTTATTGATATTTAAGTAAGAGCCAAAATTAAATCCTACGAATATTTAAATATTCGTAAATTGGTGGCAAAGTAATTAGCTTACCATATAACGTACAAAATCTCGTTAAAATGAGAAGTTAAATCAAATATGCCCTACATAGAAACAAATCAAATCAAATCAAATCAAATCGGGCCAAGTCGATGGGCTTCCAAGCCCACCCATCAAATCAATCTCAAGGAATCAAATTGCGCCATGTGTCAAGGAGAAGAAGAAAATTATGCATTCCCTACAACTATAAATAGGCATTTATTCACTCATTTGACATACAATTTCGTACTCAATTTCCTTGAAGATTCAAAGGCGTTCTTCGTGGCTTCAAGCATTCTTCAAGAAAGTCAATCGAAAACGACGTCCGATCCGAGATCAAGGTGTTCAACCCCTCCGATCGATGTTTCTCCTTAAAGATTCAAAGGCGTTCTTCACGGCCCCTTGAAGATTCAAAGGCGTTCATCCGAAAGTCTCCGCAAATAGCGTTTAATCCAAGATAAGGCTCTTACTTGGATTAACATTATAAATCATCAAATCCATCCTCGACGAGATCAACTCAAGATTTCGCCACCAAATCCGCCAAATCATCCAAGTCAACACCAACATTTGAAGAGAAGAATCGAGGATCAAATTTAGAGTTAAAGTCCACTAAATTTTATCGGTTCAATCCGATTAAATTAAATTGTAAAACCTTTTCATGTTTTTATAAACTAATTACACGAAAATTATTGTTACAATAATATTTGTTTGCAACGGGTTAAAAATAAAATAATTCGTTTGCTTCATGCACATGTGAACGAACAAAATTTTGTATAATTTTTTACTCTATTCGTACCATTATAAGCTTTATATTTTTTGGGCACAAAAATTAAGGTAAATGATATAATCATAGGTATATCTATAATCTATAATAAATATATAATACACCATTGAATTTCATTTTTAGTTTTCCCTCCATTTTATTCTCTACCATAGATCTGAATTATTTGATTAATCCCGATCATTTAGATTTATTTTCTAATACACCATTGTTCCAATACACCATTGAATTTTATTTTTAGTTTTCCTTCCTTTTTATTCGACCATAGATCCGAATCATTTAATGAATTCTAGCTGCTCGCATTTATATTCTAATAAAATGGTATGTTTGACCTTAAAATTAATTGTTTCAATACATAATATATTTAGATGTAATGTAATTAGCGTGTATTTGCATGATTTAAGGATATGTTACTTTTTATCACATATATATATACGTTGGTCATTTTTCAATTCATTCTCATCTTTTTCATGTACGACGATAATAATTACGAAGGAGAGCATCTATTTCGTAGAAAGATTCCAGTTTAGATGAAGAAGACGATGGGTTTATACCCGTCTTCAAGGACTATGAGAAAGAACAGAAATCGAGTTGCAAATATTGTAAATACCATGACTACGAAAGTTGAGGCCTCTATTAATCTTCCATCAAGAGTTCCATATGGTTTTCATGTGACATTATATTGTTGCTAATGAGGTGATGAACCAATCAAATATCACATCTTATTGTGATTAGCAATGAAGATTTTAAATATGGATGATTGTATTTGTGTCCCCGGAGTCTCGTATATAGTTGATTTGTTTTTTTTTTTGTTTCACTTTAATATTGGGATACATTGGATATTTTTAATTAAATGTGGATATTGAGATGAATTTTATATTTATTATATTTTAGACAAAAAAATTTAGTTTTGTCATTTTCGTTCAATTTTGCTAATAAAATAAAATGTTAGTGGAGACTGTTTATTCTATTTGGTGAATCAAGCAACATAGTTAATTTTGATGGTGTTAAATTATTTGCTATTGTGTTTTATTTTAGATGTTCATATTATTACAATATAATATAATGCATATAAGAATTACTTATGTTCATTTGACTACATTAAACAAATATTATATTACCTCCTTAGTAACCAATAGGTTTATTTTTTCAACTATCTCCAATTTTGTGCAACCCACCTCTTCCAATGTAATATCATTTATCCATACTCTCTAAATCATTTAAGTTATACACAATAGTGCGAGTCAAAGTATTAAATTTGTGCATTTGTGCTAGTTAACATATATTGTCCACACAACTTTTATAATCCTTAGACAATAATTTAGATCGATTTATAATAGATAAAAATATATATGATGAAGGTTCTTATGATTTTGCATCTTTTCGTAAGTTAAGTTTAACTTAAATAATTAAGATAATTGAATAAATTAAGATCAATCTATGTTAATTAATATTATTTTAATATAATTTAGATGATCATTAGTAATTGATTTATATAAGTATGAATTGTTAGTTTTTATATATACTAGATTTTAGCACGTGCGTTGCACGTTATATTCATTATAGCGGTGATAGATAATATATTTTTATCAAAATCGCATATTTAGGTGTTGTACTACGGAGGGGTGATGAAGCAAAAAAGTAAAGAGTACTATTTGTTTGAGAATAGTCTTAATTGTTTCACTACAGAGTATTTGTTATTTCAAGCGTCCCTTTAAAGCTTAACATTTCATTTGTTTTTTAAGTTGTGGCCCCACATTTAAAATGAAATATTTAACATTTTTTGTTTTTAAGCTGTGGCCCCATAACAAAAGAGTGTCCCGCATTATCACCGCATCTCTTTGGTGGCAACTCGCCTTCGTGGGCTGGCCTTGTCTTGGTGGCAACAGAAAGTAGGGGTGTAAGTGAGTCGAACCAACTCACGAGCTACTCGTGCTCGACTAAAAAAAGATCGAAATTGAGAGTCGAGTTTCGAACTACTCGAGTAGCTATCGAGCTCGAGCTCACAGATACTCGGCTCGAAAGGCTCGCGAGCTTTATCGAGCTTGTACTATATTTACAATTTTATCATTTATTTTATTAATTAGATATATTTATATTATTAATATATAAATATATAAATTAAAATAACAAAAAAGGTTATCGAGTTGAGCTTAGTTTATCGAGTTTCTTACCGGGTCGAGCTCGAGCTTCGAGTATTGCAATCGAATCAAGTTTCGAACTCAGCACAACCCGACTCGACTTGACTCATTTACACCCCTAGCCGAAAGTGACTCGCTATCGCTATGGTAAGCCTCGGGAGTCGATTCTTGGTCTAAATTTCTAAAACACGTGAAAGGTGAATTCTTGCTGTTTAATTATGAGAATGTGTTGCATCAACTTACGCATGCTTTGCGCCAAAGTTTCAGATCTATTGATACCTATATAGATATGCAAGGAGCAAGAAATAGATGGTGCGAGATCGAAGACGGAGTGCGAAGAGGCGGCTACAGGGGACGAAGAGGCGGCGAATGAGAGACCGATCATTTGGGGTAGTCTTGTTGCTTTTAGGTCGGTGGGAGACCGAGAATCGTGAGAAGGAACGAGTAGTTGAGATAATTGAGGCCCAAGTCAAGCAATATCTCCTATATTCCTTCATTGATCGGGTCCAACCTCTCGTCCCGGGGGAATTCGTAGACACAATCAGATTTCTTGAGAAGAAAGATATCCACACACGACATCATGGCGAACGTGTGGGATAATGCCTTGAAACCGCAATGACGGTTATTACTCTTAACTTACGTATAAATGACACACCGAAGGGAGGTAAGATTCGAATTACTATCACTCTTACTTAGTTACTCTATACGTGCTTTCTTGAGTGTTTTCGGTGATCCGACTTGAGCGTCGGAGTGCCTACGCCGGAGAACCCTCCGCGTGTTTTGCAGGTACGTTTGTTCGAGGAAGCTAAGTATCTTAGTGCGTAAAGGCTTTACCCACGTGAAACCAGGTGGGAAAACGGGCACAGTCGCTTTTACGCATCAATCGGGCACCGTCTGTGGGAAAGGAGAGCCGAGACGTGAGTTTCAATTTCTTTTCTTTTCGATTATCTCGAAAGAAGGACACCATGACGGGTGAACGTACACCCATGAGGCCGATTGCACTAGTACCACTCGAGAAAGGACAACTCCCGCGAACCCAATGCGTGGCGAAGGTGCGTCCGACCCCGTGCATCTTGTTGCCGTGCCCAACACTAAAGGACCACCACTTGTTACGTTGGTGCGAGACGAAAGCTCGACTCGTGCCAACGCCACCCAGGAGTGGGAGCTACTACTAGAGAGGGAGGGTGAACCCACTTGCCTCTTCCTCTGTGATTCCGAAGGAATCCCTATAGCGGGGTCCCTGAGCCACCAATACTCCAGCCAGGGGATACCTCCGAGAATGCAGAACCAGTGCCTCCGTCGCCCGACTCGGGAACAGTGGATGATATGATAGCTCGAGTTGTAGCCAGAGCAATTGCGGAGGGGAGGACCCCACCTGCAGGAAGGACTGGAGAACCAGTGACCGGGAAACCCTGCCTGCTCGATCCCAACTTGGGGGAGTAGGCGGGATGAGCATCAAGAGGAACGAAGGAGAGAGGTGGAGTCCGTAAACCAGGAGGAAACCACGGGAGTTGAAGGAGTTCAAGAAAGGAGGTCGCCAGTTCCTCGACCGAGGGAGGCCGGTCCTGAGGAAGCCGCACGGGGAAGGAGACAGCCTCGATGGGGAAGTAAGATCAAGGACCAATCCGAGGCCATGAAAGACCAGATCAGGTCTTTGAGGAAATAAATGGACAACATGAAGCATGAGATGGAAAATCGGGTCGGTATGCCTCGACCCGTTACGGTTGCCGCCATTCAAAATATCTTACAAGATAAGTTGCCTAGCAATTTTAAACCTCTTAATTATGAATATGATGGTACGATGACCCCTATGACCATTTGGTGAGATTTGAAAATTCGGCCCTCCTCCATCGATATGGGGAGGGTGTGAAGTGAAGGGTCTTTCTTACTACTCTATCCAAGGCGGCCCAGCTGGTTTAGCCAGTTGGAGCCCAATTCCATCAACTCCTTTGAGCAGATTTGGAGAACTCTTCTTGCATCGATTCACTAGTGCAAGGAGGCAACCTAGAGCTACGTTGACATTGTTCAACATGAAGCAAGGTGAAAATGAAAGCCTCACGGGCCTTCATGAAGAGATTCAATCAGGCAACCTTTGGAAGTACCAACCGCCACCCCGCAGGTAAAATTAATGCTTTTACTAGCAATCTCCGAGATGGAGACCTATTTTCCTCCACCCGGCCATGAAGCTACCCAGACGTTCGATGAACTACTAAGGAGAGCAGAGAAGTACGTCACGCTGGAGGAAGTGAGGAAGGCGAAGAGAACCGAGATCAAACCTAGTAGACTGAGAAGAAGAAAGAATCATCAAAGAAAAGCTCAATGGCAGAGCCAGAGAAAGCTGCAAAATCTGGACCCCGCTCCCGAGGCTTTGACAAATACACCCCCTAAAGCTCGAGTCGGCAGAGCTACCGGAGGTAGCATCCGACCACCCCGATTGAAGTTTCCATGGACACGATCCGAGAGGGCCTCGAAGCCCAAGTCGATAAGTTTTGTCGTTTCCATAATGAATATGGGCATGACACTAACAATTGTTTTCACTTACGTGATGAAATTGAGAGGATGATCCAAGCAAGACATCTTAAAGAATTTGTTTACAGAGATCGAGTTAGCTCCAGGGGCAAAAAGAAAGGAAGCTGATGACAAAGCCGAGGAGAAAGGGAGGATGATCGAAGGGAGGCAGGAGGAGAGACCCTCCCGAGAAGAGAGGACTTATCCAGATGATAGTCGGAGGTCTAGCGAGAGGGAGACTCCTTCCACGCTAGAAAAGCTGGAGAGAGGACCCTCGGGAGAGAGGTAGGAGAAATGTCCAGAGACGTGGATCGAAGGAGGTCATCCATACACCTCGGATTCATTTTGGTCCAGAGGATGGAGGCTTGAGGAAGGAGGACCACGGTGATGCACTAGTCATCACAATGAGATGTGGCCGGATATACGGTAGCAAGGATCTTCGTAGATACGGGGAGCTCGGCAGACATCATATTCTTGGAATGCTTCAAGAATATGAATTTAAACATAGAAATGCAACCAGTGGATACAGCGTTGTATGGATTCACAAGAGGGTTGTCCACCCTGCTGGGTCGAGTAACCCTCCGAGGTGGGGCTAGGCGAAGCTCCACGGAGGAGGGTAGTTATGGCAAAATTTTTATTGTTGATGTACCCTCATCCTACAACATGATCTTTGGTAGGCCAAGATTGAACTTATTTCAGGTGGTCATATCAACTTATCAAATGAAACTCAAGTTTCCGGTGAGCGATGAGGTGGGTGAAGTAGTGGTGACCACCGCAATCTAGAAAATGCTACGTGGAGGCGAAAAGATGGCCGACAAAGAGCTGCATCGCAGCCTGAAAAGAGACAAGGAGGTGGACCGAGAATCTAAGAGATGTAAGATTACGGAGGAAATCGATCTTCCAAAAATGGAAGCCGACGAGGAGCCGATGATGGTTGAGTTGTATCCAGAGAAGAAAGGATACACAACCAGGATCGCAGCCACCTGGAGCCGAATTAGAGAGAGACCTGTAACAACTTTACGAAGAAATGCAGATATTTTTGCTTTTTCTTCCTCCGACATGACAGGTATTCCCGAGGAGGTGGCGATCCATCACCCGAACGTGGACCCTAAGGCTAAACTAGTGAAGCGAAACTAAGGATCGTTGGACCGTAAAAGATGCCATTACGAAGATTGAAGCGAGAGAAGCTGCTGGAGGCGGGAGACATGTCAAGCGAATCCAGCTTTCCCACCCGGCTGTCCAATGCGGTGTTGGTGGCAAAACCAGGGGGAAATGGAGAATGTGCATAGATTTTCGAGATCTGAACAAGGCTTGCCCTAAAGATCATTATTCCTTGCCTAGGATCGACTGGATGGTCGACTCTACATCTAGATTTGAGTGTTAAGTATGATGGATGCCTATCAAGGCTACCATCAAATACAAATTTTTACCTCCGGATATTCTAAAGGTAAGTTTCATCATTGCTAGTGGAACTTTTTGCTATATTAGAATGCCCTTTGGATTGAAGAATGCAGGAGCAACCTATCGAGAGAATGGTTGATAAAATGTTCGAGACCAGCTAGGGAGGAACATGGAAGTCTACGTTGATGATATGCTGGTGAAAAGCGTGAAAGCCGAAAAGCACGTGGCGATCTGGAGGAAACTTTTTCAGTGCTCAGGAGAAATAGCATGAAGCTGAATCCACCCAAGTGTTCTTTTGGAGTGAGGTCCGAAAAATTCCTCGGATATATGGTGACCCAAATGGGAATCGAGGTTAACCCTGCTAAGGTGAAAGCCGTGCTTGATATGCAACCTCCAACCAATATCAAGGAGCCGCAGAGACCGAATAGAAGGATTACGGCGTTGAGCGCATTCATAGCCAGTGTCTCGAGAGAGGAGCCATCTCTTCTTCAAAATTCCGAGGAAGGGATCCAAGTTCGAGTGGAACGAGCAATACCAAGCAGCGTTCGAGGAGCTTAAACAAAGACCTGGTCCAGCTTACCTACGTTAACGATTTCCAGGAGAGACACTCTACCTTTACCTCTCTGTAGGTGGGGTCTCACTTAGCTCCGTGCTGGTGAAAGAGGAAGGGTCGACCTAAAACCTGTTTACTACATCGTAAGCTCATACAGGAGTCAAGTGAGATACTCGGATATAGAGAAGGCAGCCGACTATAATGGTCACGATACGGAGGTTACGATCTTATTTTTGTCGCATAAGGTCATTGTTCGGACTAACTACCTTCTCGAAACAGTGATAGGGAGAGCTGATCTTTCAAGGAGGATGGTCAAGTGGGTCGTCGAACCGGGAGAATATGACGTGGATTTCGAGCCATGGAGGACCATTAAAGCACAAGCCCTCTCGACTTCATCTAGGAGGGTACACGTGCGCCGGAGGAAGGAGAATGGAAGGTATACGTTGACGGCTCTGTGTCTATGCATGGTTGTGGAGCTGGGATCGTGATTATTGATCCCGAGGGCCATGAAACGCAAGTGGCGGTGAGGTTTGGGTTTATTACCTCTAACAATGGAGCTGAGTACGAGGCCCCGATTCGAGGAACGGAGATGACCACCGAGCCGGGAGCAGGTCGGGTGGTCATATTTTCAGATTCCCAACTTGTAACCCAAAGAAAGTTACAAGGGGTACGAGGCCAAAGATGAGAAGATGGTAGCCTACCTTGGCCAGTAGCGAAGCTGCACGAAAGGTTCAGTTCCTTTGAGGTTAGATAAATACCTCGAGAAGAAAACTCCAGAGCGGATAGCCTTTCAAAGCTAGCGAGTTCCGCAACACCGGCAGAAGGGGGAAGATCACCACCGGTGATCGCAGGAAAGCAATCTGCACAAGAGGAGCCATCGGAGTCAAGATGATTGGAGAACCATCATATACCGAGTGTTGCAGACCCGGAGCTGCCCGGATAAAAGGAAAGCTCAGTGGAGAATCCGATACACGATGATCGGGACAAGATGTACCGGCGGTCCTTCACGCAGCCTTACTTGAGGTGTTTATCTCCTCGGGAAAGGAGGTACGTAATCAAAGATATACATGAAGGTTGTAGTGCGGCCATGCAGGGCTCGGGCAATAGTCCGAGAAGGCCTTGAGGGCCGGATACTGGCCTACCATGACCCGGGACGCCAAAGACCGGGTGAAGAAGTGTGAGAAATGCCAAAAGCATGGCTGCCTCATCCACCTCCCTCGCAGAGGAGATGGGGACCATGCATTCCCCGTGTCCCTTCGCGAAGTGGGGATTGACCAGTGGGCCCATTCCCGATTGTAGTGGGCCAGCGGAAGTTCCTATTGGTGGCGGTGGACTACTTTAGCAAGTGGGTTGAAGCCTGTACCTCTAGCAAGGATCGAAGAAGGTAACATAATCAAATTTTTATGGAGATATATTTGTTGCGGAGTTTGGCATACCTAGAATCCTGGTATCGAGATAATGGGACCCGATTCATGGGAAACATGGTGCGGGAATGGTGTGATAACACGAAGATTGTCCAGAGATTCACATCGGTGGCACACCCCGAGCCAACGGCAGTGGAGGTCACCAATGTAACTATTGTGAGCGGAAGGCTGGAGGGAGGTGGGTCGATGAGCTGAGTCGATTTTGTGGGCTTATCGGACCACCCCGTGGAGCCAACGAGAGGAGTCCCCCTTTCACTGGTGTATGGGGTAGCTGCAGTCATACCTTCAAGTGGGGATGGAGACACATCGGTTAGCCCACTTCGAAGGGGAGAAATGAAGAGGCGATGAGGGAGAACCTAGACATGCTAGAGGAGGAGCGCGAGATCGCCCACCTAAAAATGAGAAGTACAAAAGCCGCATAAAGGTTGCTTATGACCGAGAAAGTCATAAGCCGGAGATTCGAAGAAAGAGATCTAGTCTTGAGGCAAGCCGATGCGTTGAAAAACATTGGAAAACTCTATCCCAAGTGGGAAGAGCCGTAAGGTGACCAAGGTCCTCCGAGGAGGAGCTTATGAGCTACAAGACATGGAAAGAAATCAATTGGCTGACTCGGAATGTCTGCCGATTGAAGAGGTTTTACACCCGAAGAAAATGTCCGCCTCGCTGCAAGTAGGTGGCTCTTTTTATGCAAGAGTTGTGTGATTCATGTTATTTGAATTCTGAATAAATTGTAATTTCGTTCCACTGGTACTCTTTTCGCCTCCTACGGGTTTCCCACCGGGTTTTACTACAGGAGGTTTTTTAAAGAGGCCGGCCAAGTTAGTTCTTAACTTGTGTTGATCGATTATGGTCAATGGGGCAAATCTGGTTATCAATTAATGAAAGCGATTTTTCATTATCTATGAGTTTATTAGTTTATTTTTTCGTTGATTACGATTGAAACAATATATTTACATGCTAGTCGATACGATTGCATCACAACACAAGATCGATTACATGAGAATTGATAACATGCGAAAAAAGTTAAATAATTAAAATGCACGAGAAGCATTCAAATGAGAAACATGATGAGCATTCACGAAATGAATTCGCATCTAAACAACGAGAAAAGAAGCTAAGAGATAGCTTGAAAACTAAAGTTAAACCCGTAGAGAGGTTTAACCCACCTAAACCCAGAGAGGGGTTACGAGAAAAGAAGCTAAGAGATAGCTTGAAAACTAAAGTTAAACTGCGAGAGAGGGTTTAACCCATCTAAACCCAGAGAGGGTTACGAGAAAAGAAGCTAAGAGATAGCTTCGAAAACTAAAGTTAAATCTGCAGAGAGGGTTTAACCCACCTAAACCCAGAGAGGGATTATGAGAAAAGAAGCTAAGAGATAGCTTCGGAAACTAAAGTTAAACCTGCGAGAGAGGGTTTAACCCACCTAAACCCAGAGAGGGGTTACGAGAAAAGAAGCTAAGAGATAGCTTCGAAAACTAAAGTTAAACCTGCAGAGAGGGTTTAACCCACCTAAACCGAGAGTGGTTACGAGAAAAGAAGCTAAGAGATAGCTTGAAAAACTAAGTTAAACTGCGAGATAGGGTTTAACCCACCCGAACCCAAAGAAGGGTTGCGATAAAATAAGCTAAGAGATAGCTTGAAAAACCAAGTTAAACCAGCAGATAAGGTTTAACCCACCTAAACCTAGAGAAGGGTTGCGATAAAAGGTGCTAAGAGATAGCCTCGAAACACTAAAGTTAGACCTACAAAGAGGGTTTAACCCACCTACATCCTAAAAGGTTGTGAGAGAAGCGGCTAAGAAATAACTTCAAAACCTGAAATTAAACCTATGAGAAGTTAAGAAATAACTTCTAAAAATCGAATTTAAACCTGCAGAGGGTTTAACCTATCTACACCCAAAGAAGGGTGCAAGAGTTAAAAGGTGAAAGATAGCTTGAAAAACACTAGTTAAACTGCGGTAAGGATTTAACTGACTAAGTGTAAAACATGAGATAAGTCTTTAAGAAAAGCCTTGAGCAAGCCTACGAGAAGGGCTCAACTAAACCGGTACCAGTGAAGGGTTTCGAGATTTGAAACCGCCGAAATCTCGAAGTTATTAAGTTAAACTTGTAAAGTTTAGCCAAACCCGTATCCAAAGAGGACTATCACTTAAGGCTATGAAAGTCTTAAAGATATCAAGTTGGACTTATAAGTGTCTAACTAGGTTGGTCCCAAAGAAGGGATTACGAGACAAAAAACTAAGGCATAGTCGGTTACGTATAAAACTGAATCTACGATAAGAGTTTAACCCACCTAAGCCTAGGTGAAATCGAGAAAAGAAGCTAAGAGATAGCTTTGAAGAACTTAAACCAGAGATAAGGTTTAACCCACCTAAACTCGAGAGGGGTTACGAGAAAAGAAGCTAAGAAATAGCTTCAAAACATCAAGCTAAGCCTAAGGAAAGGTTTTAGGAGATGGAAGCTAAGAAAGCTTCAGAGCGCTAAGTTGAACCCATAAAAGAGGGGCGAACTTATCTAACTCAAGAAAAGGTCATGCCTAGATAAATTAAGGGAGACCTGTGAGGGGGTGTGACATTAGCGGGAACCCGAAAAGAGGGGTATACAGCTAAAAATCGAGGGTGTTTAAAGGGTTCGAGCATACTTAATCCACTGAAATACGAGAATTTGAGATATGGCTCGAGAAAGAGCCTAAGTCGAGCCAATGAAAGAGGGGGCACTGAATCAGGTTTTACCCGAAGAAGGCCTCCCAAGAATAAACTAAGTTAAAACCCGTAATAGGGCATTAACCGGTATGAGCCTGAAAAGGGCTATTCGGACCCGGGGAAGGGTAATACAAAGTAAAGCTAAGAGATAGCTTGAGAGAATTCAGGCCGAGCCAGCGAGAAAAGGGGTTTGGTCATTCTGAAACTAAAGGAGGGTTTTCTAAAGCAGGAAGCTAAGAAAGCTTCCAAAAGTCGAGCCCACAAAAATGGGTTGAGCTTACCTAAATTTCAAAAGATAAGGTTTTGTAGCTAATTTCCTCGAAGGGAAACTAGGCTAAACCTAAAGAAGGGATAACCTTGAGAGTAAAAGAGTTACCTAGAGAAATTCCCAGGACTACGAAGTTAGGAAAGATCTAAGGACCTAAGGCATAGAACTCCAAAAAGAGGGGCATGCAAGATGAGTTATCACCTATGAGAAAAAGGATACATTCACGCTACAAGCTAGTATTATGTTCCTAGTGCTTAAGTCATGCATACAAGCTAACAGCTTAAAGAGTTATACAAATGGGAAAAATATGCAGAGAAATTAGGCACAAAAATCATAGATAAGAAATATGAGACTCCCGTGAGGAGGACACAAGCATACATGCAATAACGAGCTCCCGGCAAGGGTAAGATAAGTAACAAGCATGAAAATAAACTCCCGACAAGGGAGGAGAGACATATATTCACGACCAAAGACCCCGGCAAGGGCCATATGAAGTGCAAAAACAAAACATAAACTCCCCATGAAGGAGAGCGAAGTCAAGTGCCAAACCGACATAAGTGAAAAAGAGAGAGAAGAGAATTCATTACAACCCATAAAAGGGGAAGAGAAATTATTTTAGAAAAGCTAAGCGGGGATTGGGGAGGTTCTTCCGCGGCAGTGGCGGTGGCCGTCACCTCCGCGTCCTTCACCAACGCCCGGCAATGCAAGCCTCCTCCGGGAAGTGTGAATCTACGAAGGGAGTGGGCATAAAAGTTGATCAGCGAGGAGGCATCTCGGGCGGAAGTCACCTCGGTCTTAGCGAGGCCAGCGGCAATCGACCCGAGATCGGGGACCACCAGTCCTCCTCAATTAGACCTTGAGGGTCGCCTTTGAAGTGTGGGGGAGTAGGCATAGCAGAAGGGGACTGTTCCTATCGAACTCCCGAGAAGGAGGGATCACTCTATTCTTTGCACAGCCGCATCGAACCCGTAATCGTAGAAAAAACGGATGTAAGGCCCCATATACCCTAGGAAGGCTGGGATGATCTAGATCTGTTTTAAGTTTGGGCCATATAGCATGCAAGAAGTCTTGACTGTGTTCGGAAAAGAAGAGAGTTTGCAAGCAAGACCTTGCCCCTTCCACCAAAGCTTTGGTGGACACGGGACTCCCGAAGTGCGTGATGCACGACCATGTCATTAGTCTCCTTCTCGGCGGCTTCGCACGCTGTATGGGCCTTCAATAGCTCATCCTCGAGCTTCTTAACATGGAGAGAGGCGAGGGAGGCTTTCTTCCTCTCGGCCAAGAGCGAGTCCTCCAAGTCCTTCAATTGAGCGAGGGGAGTGGGTGGAGGGGCCTCAAAGGCCGTAGCAGACGCCAAGCTGCAATATGAAATTAAGGTTGGTGTAAGAAGCTTTTAGAAACAAACTTGTCAACGAATAAAGGACATGATAATGAGAGAAGTATTACTTGAGCAAAATGGTTGGCGGCTTGATGTTGTTCTTGATCGGGAGGAAGGCTTAACGATCTTTCACAATCTTGGCGAACACCAACTCGCTAAAAAATCTGCTGCTAAGTCGGCCCGAGGAATAAGTATCCACATCAATCGGGGTAGAGGAGAGACCACGGCTTCGTCGATAGGGTACTTGCGGCGAAAAGTATCTTTCGAGTGAAGCGAGTTTTGGCCGTGATGCTTTACCTTTACCGGTCTTGGACTTCTTTGGGGAGGAGCGTCGATCTCCGGGTCCTCCATGGGAGCACAGTCGGGGAAGAGGGGGTACATTCGAGGTATCACCTTGAGGGAGAATGGCGGGAGGAGGCTGAGTCGGAGGAGCCTTCAGGGCCCTCCAGAGAACCTTCGATAGCCACAACATGTCTGAAAAAAGCAGAAGAAGGAGGTTTAGTCAAATCGGAAGGAATACATGAGTACATTTATCTTTGTAAGAAATAACAGATATTTACCATCTCTGGTTCGAGAGGAACCCTTATAGCACTAAATTTGAAATGAGAAAGAAGACGAGGATTTGAGCATAAATCCGAAAGATAAAAATAACCATGGGCATCAACATGGGCATTAAGCATACGAATGACCCTACGGTTAGTGGAGGAATGTGGGTGGAAGGCGCCGGAGGGCATGAGTTTTTATACACCCACCTCTCGATTCTTGAAGGGCCAAGGGCGGTCGGGACTAACAAAGATAGAGTGATCGTTCCAATCTTTGTTGATGTTAGGGGTTTTCCCGAGAAAGCAGACAATTCCCTTTCACCCTACCACTAACGTAGAAAAAAGGGCCAGCGATTTCTGATTGTATTGGGAGAAGAACAACTCGGCCGATGGTTTTCCTCCATTCCCTTTGAGGAGAATATAGAAGGAAATCATCATCGAATCGCGTTCGGAACAAAGCGATTGAGGGTAACTCCGTATAGATCGGAGATTTGACATAAGAACTTGGGAGGAGGAAGTCTCAACCCCGCCTCAAGCTGGGCATGCGAAGGCTAGAAATTTGGAGGAGTGGTTAGATTAGGTCGCTCACGAGCCCGGCATGGATATAGGAAACTAGAAGAAATGATGTTATCCGAGAAATAACTATCTAGGGCTTTTTCTTTGAGTTTCGAGGAGCCCGGCATGTCAAATATGTATTGTTTTTGGGTCCATTTGTGTCCCGAATATTAATTCAAAACTATATTTTCACCCATTTTCCATTTCTTATCTTGGTTCTTATGGATTACATTTACGGTTATATTTTTAATACATGGATTTATTTGTATGTCGCCCAAATTATTTCTTTATCGCGCTTCATAATGAAACTAGAGTAGAACCCGCGTATAACGCAGGATTGAAGATAAATTTTATATTAATTTTATATTTAATACCTAATATCTTGTATCTATTAATTTAATATATATTATTATTTTTAAATATTGTATATATAACTATATGTGTAGTATGATTTCTATTATTTATTTTATTATAAATTTTAAATACTTTTAAATGCAATGTCTTTGCAATTGTATATTGTGTAATTTAAGAAATAATATCTATTATTACATTATAATAAGCATTTTTAAATATTAATACATATACGTAATTATTTATTATGAATTCAATAGTTATTATATTTTTTTCAAGAAATTATGATATCACTATTCAATTAAATCAAACCCATATAAGTTGTACCTAGATATCTCCACATAGAGTTCATTACAATTTATACAAATGCTCTATAAAAATCTAAGTTTTCAAGGAGAACACCCGATTGACTTTTTAAATGTAAGAAGATCAAATAACAATTGTTAAGATATAAACAAATTGAGACTTCTTAATAGTTCATGAGTTTTTCGAAAATTTTAAAAAAATTTAGAAAAATCTTTAAATATATTGTTAAGGGTTCTAGAGGATTTTTAATAATCATTTGATAAAGAAAATGTATCTCGTGTATTGAGTGTGTGAATTATTATAAATAAAAGAATCAATAAAAGCTTACTAAGAGAATTGAATAACAATAAATTGGGAAAATACAATTAAATTGACATTTGTTGATAAAAAAATATATTTGATTTGAGCAAAGAATTTTAAAAATATATAAGACTTTTATATAATACATGAATAAAAAAGAAATTTGACAAAGCAAATTATTTCAGGAAGACGTGAAGGAGATTTATTATGAAACGCAAAAAATTACCTATGAAACGCAATAAAGAAGAGACGCTATTGGGAGAAAACATTATAATGATAGAAAATAAGATGATCGATGACGGTGACGAAGACATAATTTGGGTGGACGGGGAAATAAATCAAATGATAAGCAATTATACCAATAAAATCCAAACAACGTGAAACAATATTGAAAAAGAAAAGAGGTAGAAAATGAGATGATCGGTGAAAAAGACATAATTTGGGTGGACGAGAGAAAAATAAATCACGGTTATATTTTTAATCCATTGATTTATTACGTGTTCGCCATTATGTCTTTTTATGGCACTTTATAATGGAATTACAGTAAAAAAAAATTCATTCGACCCTAATTGAATCACTACTCATCTGTTTTCTCTTCGAGAATATCTCTTTTTCCTTTTACGCCATTGACATTTTTCTTTTTTATTTTCCGTTTTCAATATTGTTTCACAATATTTTTTAAAATTTTTCTAAATATGATAGTGATGCGGATAAAAATGGCGGAGTCCAACCACACGTAGGGCCCGGCTACACTCGGCCCATTAGGAGCCCCAAGCGTGATTGAATACCCTCGAGAGAGGGGGAAAATCCGAGGATGGGCCTAACCCAAACCAACAACGAGAGGGGCTACGAAGCCCCAAACTCAAGCTACAGCGAGGCCACGAGGCCCAAGTCTAAGTGCAGGTGGACAACGAGGCCCAAACCTAATCTGCAGATGGGCCGCGAGGCCCAAGCGAGGTTTGAAGCCCATGAATCAGCGTTAATCAAGCCCATGTGGATGAATTACCTGATAAGACCGAGGAAACGTGAGTATCAACGAGCAATTGAGAAGATTAAGACCCAAGTCAAGGAATATTCCCATATTCTTCATCGATCGGGTCCAACCTCCGTCGAGGAGGAAAATCGTAGGCACAATACAGATTCTCTTGAGAGAGAGGATATTAACACACGACATCATGAAAGAACGTGCGGGATAATGCCAAGAAACCGTGATAACGGTTATTATTCCTAAAGTATTTATAAATAATACACCCGTAAGAGAGGTAATGGTATCGAATAACTATCACTCTTACTTAGCTACTTCTTACGTACTTGCCCACTTTCTTTTTGAGTGTTTTTCGGTAATCGACTTGAGTGTTGGAGTGCCTACGCCGAGAACCCTCCGGCGTGTTTCTGCGAATATGTTCGTTCAAGAGGAGCTAGGGATTACAACTGCGTAAAGGCTTTACCCCCGTTGAACCCGGGTGGAAAAATGGACCCATGTGAGTTTTTACGCATCAATTGGCGCCGTCTGTGGGAAAGAAGAGTGAGGCGTGAGTTTTAACTTCTTTTCGATCATTTTAAAAAAAGATATCATGACCGGTGAGCATACACTAATGAGACCAGCTCGGAGAAGGGCGACTCAGTAAATCCAACTAAAGGAGAAGCGCATCAAACCCCACGCCACCTTCTGTTATACCTAGCACTGGAGGAACACCACTTGTTACGGTGGTGAGAGAGGAAAACTTCAACTCATGGTCAGCGTCTCCCAAAAGTAAGAGTTGCTGCTAGAGAGAGAGGGAGGCTAATTTACACGCTTCTTCCTCCTCGATTCCTAAGGAATCCCTTTAGCTTGGGTCCCAGGAGCTACTAATACTCCATCAAGGGGGACACCTCGAGAGAATGCCAGCACCAGTGCCCCCATTGCTCTCACTCAAGAGCAGTGGATGATATGATAGCTTGAGGCCGTAGCGAGCAATGATAGCGAGGGGGAGGACCCCTACCAGAGGGAAGGGCAGGGAAGCAGGACCGGGAAACTGTCTGCTCGATCCCAACCAGGGGGAGTAGGCAAGACGAGCACCAAGAAGAACGGAGGAGAGAGGTGGAGTCTAGAAACCAGGAAGAAGCCACGGGAGCGAAGGAGTCCAAGAAAGAAGATCGCCAGCTCGACCAAGGGAGGCTGGTCCAAGAAGCTGCACGGGGAGTAAGATCGAAGATGAAGAGGAGGGTACAGGGGATACCCAGTCGGAAGCTATGAAGGATCAAATCAGGTCCCTAAGGAAACAAATGGATAACATGAAGCACCGGATGGAAAACCGGTTAGTATGCCTTGACACAGCTACGAGTTGTCGGGTTCATCGAGAACATTTTACGAGATGAATTGCCTAGCAATTTTAAACCTCTTAATTGTGAATATGATGAGTACGACTGATCCCTATGACCATTGGTGAGATTTGAAAATTTGGCCCTCCTCCATCGATATGGGAGGGTGTGAAGTGCAGGTCTTTCTTACCACTGTCTAAGACAAATGCTTTTCACCAGTGGAGCTAAATTCCATTAATTCTTTCGAGCAATTTGGAGAGTTGTTCTTGCATCGATTTTCGGTGCGAGAAGGAAACCTAGAGCTACGTTGACATTGTTCAACATGAAGCAAGGATAAAATGAGAGTTTGCAAGCCTTCATGAAGAGATTCAACCAAGCGGCATCAAGGTTCCAACCGCCACCCCAAAAGTCAAAATTAATGCTTTCACCAACAATCTCCGAGATAGAGACCTATTCTCCTCTCGGCAAAAAGTCGGATTCAGACATTTAATGAATTGCTAAGGAAAACAGAGAAGTATGTCACATTGGAAGAAGTAAGGAAAGCAAAAGGAGCAGAGGTCAAGCCGAGTGGACTGAGAAAAGAAGGAGTCTGCAAAGAAAAGCTCAACGACAGAGCTGAGAAAGCAAAGAAACTCGGACCCCGCTCCGTGTTTGACAAGTACACCCCCGAATCGGAACTCGCGGGAGCTATTAGAGGTAGCATCCGACCACCCGAAATGAAGTTTCCTTGGTCACGTTCGCAGGGCCGATGAGGCCCAAGTCAAATAAGTTTTGTCGCTTCCATAATAAAAATGGGCATGACACTAATAATTATTTTCACTTACGTGATGAGATTGAAAGAATGATCCAAGCGAGTCATCTTAAAGAATTTATTTACAGAGATCGAGTCGATTCCGAGGCGAGAAAAGGAAGGAGGCTGATGACAAAGTCAAGAAAAGGGAAAGATGATTGAAGGGAGGCGGAGGAAAGGCCCTCCCGAGAAGAGAGGACTAATCCAAATGATAGTAGGAGGTCCAGCCGAGGGAGACTCGTTAGTGCACGAAAAGCTGGAGAGAGGATCCCGAGGAGATAAGTAGGAGAAATGTCAAGTGAGGTGAATCGTAAGGAGGTAGGCCACACACCACTGAATTCATTTTGGTCCGTAAGATGGAGGTCTCGGGAAGGAAGACCACAACGATGCTTTAGTCATCACAAATGATGTGGCGGATACACTATTGCGAGGATCTTCGTAGATACGAGTGAGCTCGGCGGACATTATTTTGTTGGAATGCTTCAAGAAAATAAATTTAAATGTGGAATTGCAGCCGGTGGACACGGCGTTGTATGGATTTACTGAGGAGGGTGGTTCACCCCCTTGGCTAGGTAACCCTCCGGTGGGGTGGCGAAGCTCCATGGAGGATGGTAGTAATGACGAATTTTTTTATTGTTGATGTACCCTCATCTTATAACATGATTTTTGGTAGGCCAAGCATTGAATTTATTTTAGGTGGTCATATCAACCTATCACATGAAACTCAAGTTTCCAAAGTGAATGATGAGGTGGATGAAGTAGCCGGTGACCATTGCACCAGAAATGCTACGTGGAGGCGGTGAAGATGGTCGATAAAGAGCCGCATCACAACCTCGAAAAGAGATAAGGAGGTCGATCGTGAATCTAAGAGATGTAAGATCACGGAGGAAGCTAATCCTCCAAAAATGAGAGCCGAAAAAAACTTGATGATGGTCGAGCCGTATCCGCACAAGAAAGGGTACACAATGAGGATTGGGGCCCAACCGACCCAAAATTGGAGAAGGAGCTGGTAACATCTTTACGAAAAATGCAGATGTGTTTGTTTTCTTCCTCCGACATTACAGGTATTCCGGAGGAGGAGGTGGCGATTCACCACCTCAACGTGGATCCAAAGGCTAAGCCGGTGAAGCGTAAATTAAGAGTTTTCGGACCGAGAGAAGGATGCCATCACAAAGACAGAGAGGCGGAGAAGTTGCTGGAGGCAGGACATGTTAAGCGAATCCAGCTTCCTCACCGGCCGTCTAACGCAGATTGGTGGCAAAACCAGGAAATGGAGAATGTGCATAGATTTTTGGGACTGAACAAGGCATGTCCTAAGGATCATTATCCATTACCCAGATTGACTAGATGGTCGATTCCACTTCGGATTCAAATTGTTAAGTATGATGGACACCTATCAAGGCTACCATCAAATATAGATTTTCCCTCCATATATTCCAAAGGTAAGTTTCATTATTGCTAGTGGAACTTTTTGCTATATTAGAATGTCCTTTGGACTAAAGAATGCAGGAGCAACCTATCGAGAATGGTTGACAAGATGTTCAAAACCAGCTAGGAAGAAACATGGAGGTTTACGTAGATGACATGTGGTAAAGAGTGTAAAGGCAAGGGGACACGTAATCGACTTGGAGGAAGCCTTTTCGGTGTTGAGATCGAATGGCATGAAGTCAATCCAAAGAAAGTGTTCATTTGGAGTGAGGTCCGGGAAATTCCTCGGATACATGGTGACCCAAATGGGTTATTAAAGTCAACCCCGCCAAGGTGAAAGCTATGCTCGACATGCAGCCCCCAACTAATATCAAGGAGCTGCAAAGACTAAATGGAAGGATTACGATTGAGCGGATTTATAGCCAAATCTGCAGAGAGGAGCCACCCCTTCTTCGTGGATTTTGAGGAAGGATCCGAGTTTGAGTGGGATGAGCGATGCTAGTAGGCATTCGAGGAACTCAAACAACACCGGCCCAGCTTACCTACCTAATGAAGCCAAGCATGCAGGAGACACTCTACCTTTACCTCTCTCAGAGTGGGGTCTCACTTAGTTCGTTGTTGGTGATGGAGGAGGGGTCAACCTTAAAACCCGTTTACTATATTAGTAAACCGATTCAAGGAGCAAGAGAGATACTCGGGGATAGAGAAGGCGATCCCGACTATAATGGTCACGGCCGGAGGTTATGACCTTATTTTTATCACATAAGGTCATTGTTCGGACTAATTATCTTCTCAAACAAGTAATTGGCAGAGCTGATCTCTCGTGGAGGATGGTTAAATAGGCCGTCGAGTTGGGGAGTATGACGTGAATTTTGAACCACGGAGGGCTATCAAAGCACAAGCCTTGTCCGAGTTTATTTAAGAAGGTACACGTGCGCCGCAGAAGGAGAATGAAGAGTATATGTTGACGGGTGCTCGTATCCTTGCAAGGCTACGGAGCTGGGATCGTGATTATCGATCCAGAGGGCCAGAACGCAAGTTGCGGTGAGGTTCAAATTCATTACCTCGAACAATAGAGCTGAGTACGAGGCCTTAATTCAAGGAGTGGAGATGGCCGCAGAGTTGGCTACCAAAGCTCATGACATAGAGTTAAGTATGTGTGCAAGCGGAGTTGAAGGACCACCGGTTCAAGAATTCCACAGATCCAAAGATTGGCAAGAAGTCAAGAAAGGGGGCAAGCCCTTCGCCCAAGCCTCGAACAAAGAATTCATGGCGGTAATTGCCACAACTATTAAAGTTCATAAAAATGACAAAGAGCAAAGTGTCATGCAAGATAATTGGCAAAAAGGAGAACTCGAGAGAGTTGCAACAAAAGCAATACACTTTTCTCGACCCGCATGTTTCTCGGCATATTTGATGACCTGATCCAGCCAAATTCATCGAACTTCCGTAAATGAAACGACTGCAAGTCGGGCGAACCGATGACCCAAGATATTGCAAGTATCACAGATTGGTAGGCCATCCAATTCAAGACTGCTTTATACTCAAAGATTAAATCATGCGACTAGCCGAGCAAGGAAATATTGTGTTAGAAGAAGCAATCGCAAATTTCCTCACCATTAAAAACGACGATGCCTCATGCCGAGCATGTTTAATGAGAAAAACAACAAAACAAACCATCGGCCAAAAACCCAATGATAAGAGTAAAGATTGTTTGGTAGTCTGTAACCTTCTGAGATAAGGACTTGCTACTTGGTTCGTAATCTCACAATCGGACCGTTATTCGTCACTTTGGATATACTCTAAAGCAAAAGGTAAATCGAATCCTACACGATGGAGGTTCAGAGTGAACATCTTGCCCTTAAGGGTGATAAAAAATTTGGGGATACTAGCGAGATGACCTCGCAAGTAGTCGTTTGATGATCCAAGGGTTCAATCTAGAAGGACAAAGAGCTTTAGGCACGATAATGCTACATTTATTGATCGACGAGATGACTTCATCCGCACTATTCCATGTCATAGATGCGAAAACATCATACAACATGCTTCTAGGATGCCCATGGTTGCATGAATATGGTGTGATACCTTCGACATTGCATCAATGCTTCAAATATCGTGAAGGTCACAACATAAAAACGGTGTTTGGCGATGATAAACCCTTCACCGAAGTTGAGTCATACTTTGTCGATGCTAAGTACTTCTTCAAAAGTCCGAAAGTAATTCAGGTTGAAAAGGAACCGTCAAAAGAAGTGGCCAAAGATGAGCAAGTTGAAGATATCGAAAATGACTCACCTCCATCTCGTACTAACAAAGGCAAACAACCATGTGAAGACATTGAGTACACCGCCAAGAGCAATAGAGTTGGCTTGGGATACTCTTCAAACTCCAATTCGCATCGTTATCAAGAGAGCAAGCTTAAATTACCTCATAGAAGGAGAAATCTTGAAAATAGAATATATGTCGAGACAAAGATGCTAAGGTAGCGAAACGAGTTCTGCGCCTTTGAAAGATTGAGACAATGCAAGGAATTGCCACCGAAAGTTTGGAACGGTCTTCAAAAGATTAGGGTCACGTGAAGCAAACAACCGCAAGGAGTTGGAAAATTTTGAACTGCGCGACTCTCGAAAATTCGAAGCCTAGTTCCATCTCGTGTAAGAAGACAAACCACCTTGATCGCATCATATGAAGACGGCCTGACGGGAAAGATGCATACAATTATCCACACAAAAGGTGAAGAAGATGATGGAGAGAGTGTAGCCTCATCTAACTTCGTCGACATTCGCAATCCTCGACAAAAAAGTTTCTCGTGTCATGGACATAGCTCTACAAAGGAGAATAATCACAATGATCGTAAATATGAACATTGTTGATGTCAATACTGCAAGTGCGCAGTTGTGATTAGAGGAAGAGATGGCCGAATGAGGGCATGCGTGGATTTTGAAAACGCAAGAGAAAATAATGAAGATGTTGCTCTTGTAAATCACATCACCATATGTGAAGATACTCGACGAAGTGGTATAACTCAAGTGTTTAGAGCTCCACTACCTATGACCCAAAGGTCATGGGCTCGAGTCACCCTTTGCTCTATCCAAAAAAAAAAACAAAGGCCTACGTTATCTGCACCCAAAACCCAAATTATCCAAATATGTGCTCAGCCCCTTTCTTCCCCAATTCGTTCGTGAAAGTCACGCCGACGCAGATCATCGTCGAACCACGGACAATGGCCATCACCGCCGAAGATGAGCACCGCCACCGCGAGCCGCCCGAAATCGTCGCTAAGGCCAGGTCTCTCGAACGCCTCCGTAGCCGACGCCGAGGACCACCACGCGCCGCGGCCCTTCGTCGACCTCCAGCATGAACAAGTTTCCGCGTTGCCGCCACTAAATAGCACCGGAGATGCACGCCACCAAAAAAAAGCGTCGTTGAGGCCAACGCCGATTCCGCCGATGGTCGATGCCGCCGTTTGAGTCGCCGCCGTCACTTCCAACGTGTTTGGTCGGGTACATATTTGTTCATACAAACAACCCGTTCGATGAAATGCCCATAGGCGTATCATATGGGCGTGAATCAAATGTTATGAATGTCGAAATATGAACAAAGAAATGAGCAATGACCTGTAGGTGTAGAGAGGCGATGAACATGGCATACGTATTTGTTCATATAAACAACCCGTCGATGAAATGCCCATAGACATATCATATGGGCACAAATCAAACGTTATGGTTGTCAAAATATGAATGGCAAATGAGCAATGGCTGTGTAGTTGTAGAGGTAGTAAACATGGCATACATATTTGTTCATACAAACAACCCGTCCGATGAAATGCCCATAGGCGTATCATATGGGCACGAATCAAATGATATGGTTGTCGAAATATGAAGCGGCAAATGAACAATGGTTGTGTAGTTGTAGTGGCGAATGAATACGGTAGTGTAGTTGTATGAATACGCTTACACAAATAAAATCCTACGACAAAAAAAAAAAAAAAAAAGAGGAGAAAGTGAAGTGAAAAAAAGAAGAAGAAAAAGAAAAGAAGAAAAAGAAAGGAAAAGGAAAAAAAGAAAACGCACTCGCTTTCTTTCAATTCCCACGTGTCGCTTATGATGGAAAAAGTATGCGCAAGGGTCCTTTATATAGAGATAAATTTGATATTATGAATCTTGATGATAGATACGATTCTATTGATATCATAATCTTATTTGATATTATATGAAAATTGAGTTTCAAATTTTCAAATTAATACATATAAGAAAATCTTATTTGATATTATATGAAAAAAATTCGCAATTTTAAAATTTTAAATTAATACAAGTACGTAAGTTCGATAAGTTTGGGCTTATATACTTGTTGGCCCAAGAAATTGGCATGGCCCAAGAAGTTGGAATATTGAGGTGAATCATTTATACAAACACGAAAAAAAAATATTTCGCAATTCGTCCACATCGAAGATAATATCACTCGTGAACGAAGTGTGAGGGACATTTATAAGCAAGCAAAATTTAATTGCCGAATCAAGAAGCGACACGTGAAAATTATATATTAAATATCAATTAAATTTATTATTTATTAGGAATTTAAATACATATAATTTCTAATATAATAAATAATTGATAATTTAATTGGTCTATTAAATTAATTAGTTCCAATCCAAGTATTGAGTCCTAATAAAATAATTTGGGCTTCTAAGTCCATTAAATAAAATCGAGCCTCTAAAGTCGATAAATTAAATTGGACCTCTAAAGTCCAATAAGTTATATTAGGCCTCTAAAGCCTAATAAATCATAGGCCCACGTTATCTGCACACACATTTTTATTTAAAACACCCACATTGTGAAAATCAAAAAGTAAAATAAATGTGAAGCTGACAAAAGTGCCCTAATAAAAAAATGTACTAGTTTTCGGTAATTTTTTTTTCGAAAATACATCGAAATTTCGACAATTTTTCTGAAATTTAAGGTTCGATTTTTTTTTTTTTGGAAAACCTATTGTTCTCACATTTTGGCCGAAATTTCTCCAAATTTTCGGAAATATTTTCCAAAAGAACACATTTTCGAATAATTTTTCCGAATTCGAGGTTAGATTTTTTTGGAAAGCCTCTTGTTCTCATATTTTGGCGAAATTTCTCCAAATTTTCGGAAATATTTTCCAAAAAGAGCACATTTTTGGATAATTTTTTGAATTTTGGGGAATATTTTTATTCGCAAAAGGGTATTTTAGTGAGTTATTGAGGGGTGTACTCAATAAACAATGTGTGTTTTCATAATGTGGGTGTTCTAAATAAAAATGTGTGTGCGAGATAACTCGAGCCTAAATCATATTGGGTCTCAAAAGTCCAATAAACCGAATTGGGCCTTTAAAGTCCAATAAATCAAGTTGGACATCTAAAGCCTAATAAATCAAGTTGGGCCTCTAAAGCCTAATAAATCAAATTGGGTCTCTAAAGTCCCATAAAATGAATTGGGCCTCTAAAGTCCAATAAAATGAAATGGACCTTTAAAGACCAATGAATTAACAGGCCTCTAAAATCCAATTAATTGAGTCGGGCTTCTAAAGCCCAATAAATCATGCCAGATCTCTAAAGCCCAACAAATCAAATTGAAAAAGGCATATTCCCGTAGATGTCGGGAATATTCCCGGTTCAACAGCCGCACTCCATTAAACCTAGTGGTTTCCATCATCTATAAATAGAGTCTCATTTCAGCCATTTCAGAACACACGAAACACACGGAGAGCATCGAAACACACTCGGATTTCGAAGCTTTGCGGATCAAGTCCAAACGATTTAAGGAGTTCTTCGGGTTCTTCATCAAGAACGGCGTTCAATCCGAGATCAAGGTGCTAAACCCCTCCGATTGACGTTTCTCCCGCAGAATTCTTCAAGTTCTTCGACAAAGACGACGTTTGATCCGAGATCAAGGTGCTAAGCCAATCCGATCGGCGTTTTCTCCTCAAAGTTAAATCAACAACGGTTTTCAACCCGACAAACCCGGAAGTCAAGTCAAAGTCAACTACGAAGAGAAAATTAGAGGAGTTTCTAGAGATTGTACACGAACAATCGTTTGATTAAATAAATTATTTTTGTAATTCCATTTTTCGTTATTTATTTATTTATTTAAATACGAAAATCTGTGTTTACAGGGAGAAGTAGAGGAAAGAGGCACGACTTCCATCGGATTCTCACTTGGGGTTCTAGGTGGGGTGGCCTCGGTAGGGACGGAGGGAGCAAAGTCGACGGGGTTCACCATTACCTTAGTTAGCCAAGACATTTACGTAAAAAGAGAAAAAAGAGAGAGAGAAGAGAAAAACAACGCATAAGAGGGTGTACGTAGTAACTTTGTAAGAGCAAGTAGTCATAACATGCGAGAATAAAATAAAGTGATTACCATCATTGGGTTCCAGAGGGACTCTCGGGGACTGAATTTGAAATGAGATAGAAGTCGAACATTGGAGCAAAGGTCGGGGAAGGTAAAAATGGTCGTAGGCTTTTACATGGGAGTTTAACCTTTCTATCACTTGCCGGTTTACAGAGGAAGTAATACAGTGGAGGAGCGAGAGGTAAGGGATTTTTATAAATCCATTCTTGATTTTCAAATGGCAACGGATCTGGTGGAGTTACAAAAAAATAGTAACCGGTCCACTCTTTGTTGATGTTGGGGACATTACCAAGAAATGTACAATGACCTTTAACTCTACTACACACATAGAAAAAGGGGCCCGACAACTTATAGTTGAATTACGAAAAGAACAATCCCCGTAGGTTTTCCCCATTCCCTTTGAGAAGAGCGTAAAAGGAGATCATCATACGGATGGCGTTAGGGACGAATTGGTTAGCGAGAACTTTGTATAAATTGGAGATTTGATATAAAAACTTGGGAATAGGAAAACTTAAACCACCTCAAGGTGAGCATGCCAAAAGGGGAGGTTTGGAGGATGAGTCAAATGAGGACGGTCATTGACCCCGAGGACGGTGATACATAAAGAAGGAGGGATAAACCCCTCTTCATAATAACTAAGTAGGGTTTTCTTACATAGTTTTGATGGGCCGAAGGCATTATCAACAAGAAGGGTCATGTTCTCGGGGTGAGAAGAGGTGCTTACGTGTGTGGATCGGTGGACAGATTGTTCATTTGGTAGAATGAAAAGAACTTTGTGGAGAATTGGGGACTTCCGATTGAGTTCCAAAAAGGGCATATTCTCAAGAATTTTCAAATAAACGATGGAGTAGGGAGAAGATAGGCCTTACCTGGAGGCACGGGGAAAGCGAGATGGAAGGAGGATGGACGCGTGAGGGAAGACCACCGAGGGAAAGATTGGGAGTTCGGAGTCAAAACCGAGAAAATTTCTTGAGCGAAATGTGGAGAGGAAAAGGCGGAGAGAAGAAACGGAGGGTATTTAAAATAGGACTAATGATAAAATATGGGGAGGCATGTATCCATGAAAAGGTGAAGTGATAGGTGCGGAATACGAAGAGGTGCTCGGGAACTCGCGAAAATTCGAAAGAGAGAGGGGATGAAAGTGATCTTCAAAACCGGCAAAGCTGAAGCCAAGTGGGGTGATGTTTTCCTACTCTAGCCAATCGGGATGTTACTCGCTAGAGTATGGGGAGTGATTGATGCGGCATTTTATAGCGGCCCGATAAGCGTTCGGCCCTAAGTGGCTTAAATAATTTAGTGGGCCTAGTGCGGGCCTCGGTTCGAGTAGTGGCGAACAAGGAGCCTGGGCCAGCGTTGAGCAGTGAGGCCAAAATGAACGTAGGGAGGCCCAATGGGCCGAGGAAGGAAGGCCCTGGAAAGCCTAGTCGGAGGATATGATGGGCATCGAAAATAAGGTGGGCCTTGTTGCCGCCGGCCCAAGAAGAACAAAATGGAGGAATAAAGAATACGACCCATAAGGAAGGAATATTCCTTATAGCTCAACTAACGGGAGATAATTGGGGAACAAGTCACCAGCTTTTCCCCAAGGTTTGACTCAAGCTCGATACGGGAGAAGGGATAATGGACGATGAGGTAAAGATAGTGGGAAAAAACGTGACGGCATGCGGGAGGAGAAATGATAACCGTAAGTAGCTTATAAATTACACATCTTATTCAAGAGAAGGTACACAATCTTTGCACACTCAAACTTACGTATTAATTATAATACAATTTTTTTGGGTTTTATCGATATCCGACTTGAGCGTCGGAGTGCCTACGCCGGAGAACCCTCCGGCGTGTTTTGCAGTACTCTCATTCAAGAAGAAGGCGAATTAAACCGCACCGTTCGAATTACCCACGTCAATTTCTAGGTGGAAAAATCGAGGTACATTTTTTACGCATCAGTAAGTGTTTAAAGAGAGATGATGTGGAGGAAAGAATGGGGTTGGATGGATGAAAATTCATCCAACCATTGTGGATGCTAGATGAATACAACCACTTCTATGTATTTTCTATCTAACTTAAATATTTATAATAATAATATGTCTTAAGGGGTCTCAACCAATCGTATTCTAAAGAGTAGCATGACTCAACTATTAAAGAGAAGCTTCCACATATGTTGTTTTACACTATTTAATTTTTTTATTTATATTTAATTAGTGTGCGTGTTCGCTTTGTAATATATATTTTCAATCAAGTCTCGAATTTATTTAATAATGTCTAATGTTGTAACACAAATATTTTACACTATATTCCTTCAATTCATTTCTACTTTCAAATATAAAAATTAATTCTTTGAATTCAATTATACATTTTACACTATTAAATAATACTTTAAAAATTTATTAACAATCCCACGTATTAACCAAGGGGGCTTAGCCTACTTGGCCACCTAATTTGAAAATGTAAGGAGACTTGACGAACTAACTTCTAACTACTAACAACTAACATTTACCGACGTATTATGCGGGTCTTACACTAGTTTTATTTAATCACCAAGGAAGGGTATAATTCTTATATGCGGGTGGAAGGTTATGCTCATTTTTTTAAGTAATTAGTTTTTATTTAATATTTTATTTGTATTTTTGATATTTTAAAATTAATGTCAATTTTTAGAATATATTTGTATTTTAGATAATTTTATGTATTTTTTATATTTTAAATAAATTGATTTAATTAAAATAATATTTACTAAATAGTAAATTTGAATTTTGTTTATTTTATAAGTCTTAATATCAATTTAAAATTTAAAAAATACTGTATTAGAATTTTAGTATATGTTTTATATTTTTCATTTTTTTGTTTTGTATTTTTAATATTTTAAATTTATTTTCATTGTTTAAAACATGTTTCCAGATTTTAAAATTACGTTGTTCAATTACATTTTAAAATACAAATTTTAATTTCAATTTTTCATATTTAGAGTTTTTTTTTCCAAAAACATATTTAAGAATTTTTAATGATGTATAATTTAGTTATTTTATTTAAAAAAAAAAAAAAGACCACAAAATCAAAAATTTGATCTAGAGACCGGAATCCCATTAAAAATCTTGTTTAGATGAAATTATATTTAAATAAACCTCTAACCAAGAAGCTCAAAAGAAATTCTTCTAAAATAAGGATCACACTAACAACTAAACTCAAAATATTCTACATATCTGTCTCCTGCCATCAATCCCCTATTATATTTCCCAGTTATATTAATAGGGAGTTTAGAGTTCACGATGTGTCTTCTTGATTGATTTCGCCTACTTGTTGTCTTTTGATTAATTTCGCTTACGTGTCGGCGTGTTGCCTTTTAGTGATTTTACTAATAGAAATTTTGAATTTCTTACAATGATACTAATTTCCTAAAATTATGCAATTTTAATTTATTGCAATTAATATTCTTTTCTCAACTCACAAGATTTATTAAAATTTGATATCCTATTACATTATACTTCAAAAATCAATTTTTAATGTAAAAAATTATATTTCATAACATGCGTAGGATCCGCACTAGTTGCAAACAAGGATGAAAATATCGCTATCGCAACAAATATCGCAACTTTAATTTTACGGATATATCGATATCGCATATCGATATCGCAAAAATTGAAAAAAATGACGGAACCTTTATTAAAATCTTGGAAATTTAACAAGATATTTCAGATTATTATAACATATTATTATACATATATTCTATTCAAAATTACAATAAAATTATATGTTTAAAGCAATCATATGATTAATAGATTATATAAATACCGACACAAAATAATTGACAACATAATATATAATACAATACAAAATAATTAAATATACATAATAAAATACAATTAATATCAAAATAAAGACGTATGAGGTTCAAATATAGTAGTAGAAATTTTATTTTTGTCCAAACAATATTGGTGTCACCTCTTCAAAATACCATTTGAATAATTAAAATAATTAGTAACGCAAGTAGTTTCTCTCCAATACAATTGAAATAGTCTTAATTTAAAATAAAAATAATTAAAATTAATATGATTAGAGTGTGTCTCATTCGAACCAAATTTCACGATGAAACTTGATCCATATTAAAAAAACATATCAATTTATCTTTCAGTTATCCCGACTAATACTCTTTAGTAATATATGTAACATTTTTCACCATCATAACTAATAACCTTTAGTAATATAGGTAATACCCTTCATTTATCATGGTAATACTCTTTAGTAATATAGGACATACTCTTGATTATAATGATCGATACCTTTTAGTATTATAGATAATACTCTTTAGTTATTACAACTACACTCTTTAAAATTGATCAAGTTTCACCATAAACCCTTGTTCATAGTAGAATTTGTCATATAAGATGTGAAGAGATTCTCAATTTCATACCTTGAATATGTATTTATACTATTTTATATATCAATGTATCATATAAAAAAATTAAAGAAGAAATTCAAATGAAATAATTATTAAATTAAAATTGATTGATATGACAATAAGAATATATATTTTATGTATAAAAAGAATAAAAAAACCCAAAAATAATTTTTAAAAAAATTGCGATTTTTTATGGATATTGCGATATTGTGCGATATTTCGCGATATTTCCACGATATCCGGGAAAAATTACACTACGCCCGATCGATATGGATATCGATATCGATATTTTGCGATATTTCTTCGATATTTCCGCGATATCCTAGGAAAAATACATTTCCCTAATATCCGTATCCCAACTTCATCCTTGGCTGCAAATAAAGTTGGGAATAATATCCCACCATGTATTACTCCTATTCTAAGATAGTCTTTAAAAGAGTGAGGGTTTATTAAATTTATAAAAATTTCATATTTTCATATTTTGAATTTTACAGATATTTTGATTACATCCCTATCTCTCCCAAGTCCCAGCTTACCAGTGTTCTTCCTCACTCTCTCTCTTGTCCGAACAATTTTCTCTCGCCAAGAATGATTTCAACTCTTAATAAGCCTCTTTTTCAGCATAGAGATACAACCGCCTATAATTTCAGCACATTAACCAGTAGAAAATGCTCTACAATTACCAGTAAATTGAGGCCATCAATGGCTGAAACAACCTCCGCTTCTACTTACCAAAAATTTGTTCACTTTGCCTTGCAAGAAACTGGAAAACACACTCAGTTAAGCCCCTCTCCATTACAGGTACGACCCCACTATCTCAACACTTACACTTTTTACCAAGTTTGTGATTTTGCCTTTTAATGATTTTTAATGCTATTTCCTGTTGAAACTGAGCATTTTGTTACTTGGGCTTGAAAAAGATCTGTTTGTTTAGTCTGAATTTGTGAATTTATGTGGTCGGTGATTTTTCTAAGGATAGTAACTTATGAGGTGGCAGAATGATTACCATAATTTGGCTTATAAAATGAGGAGGGTAACTTTTAAGTCGTAAATTAAGTTCAAATCAACCCGAATCAGTTCAAATTCAGCCCTAATTTAGACCAAATTGAGTTAATTGGCCCGAATTGACAATTAGCCTGACCAATTCGTCACTTTTTTAAGTTATTGTCCTTAATTTGCCAATTTTAAAAGTTACGCCCCATTTTGCCACCCCACTAATTTACGGTCCTTAAAAAATATTTTTCCCGTGGCGCACCGTGTGGCTTTTATGCGCTTCATAGATTCAGAATGTTCATATGCATTTGTAGCAAAATTCTTTTTAATTTATTATCTTGTTGTGTAGGTCGTGAATAATTTGCAGATGATGTGTAAATTTTCACGCAATGTGCTCATGATTTGATAAATATCCTTTTTCATAGTAGAGTTCTTCCAAGTTGAGGCCATGTAGATGTTTAATCTCTCTTGGTAATCACTTTTCTGGGATATTGAGTGTGCTGGTATTGTTTTGTGCCTATTAGAACAGTTTTATTGTAAGACTAATTCACAACTATCACTTCATAGTATACCAACTAATACATTTGTATGGAACAAGTAACATGTTCTAATGAAATAACTAGTACTGGTAAAAATACACACAAGACACTAACTAGTTGCACTAAATGGTACACAATAATGATGTACTAATTTTGTGTAGGAGAACTTCGGCTGCTTCTCTTCGAAGGATGGGAAGGCAGAGCTCGACATGCTTTCTTACGAGTCACCTAAGATTAGACTACTCCGAAGTTTGTCCATTGAAGGGAGCGATGGGATGCAGGTTCGTTCAATTCCTAGTAGACGTAAACTCTCCAAAGGGCTTTGAAGCTTGTGATGTGGGAGGGGCAAACCAATCATTATAAAAATCAATTATTAAAATCTGAGTTTCATCAGCTTTTACACTGACATAAACGGGGCAAGCAATGTACTCCCTCCGTCCCATGATTTCTTTCATATGTGCAAGGGCACACAAAATTAGAAGTTGAGAGTAATTTTGTAAACCTTTATGTATAAAGTAAATAAATGAGTTGGATTGTGTGTATGTGTGGCCCAAAAGTAATGATATTTTGTTGTGGATATTGTGAGGATGGAGTTTATGGGTTTCTATTTTAAGATTGTGAAAGTTATTTCACGACGGACAAAAAGGAAAGTGTGCAAGTATTTGCGGGACGTAGGGAGGTGTAAAAGATTGAGTTGGATCTGTGAGGTTGGTTATAGTAAGGCCTGGTAAATTTAACATAATAAGTTTTGTTCATGAGCATCATATGCAGGTTTTGGATTTTGCCATCTTCCCAAGAGCAGAGTTTGATCTTCCAATTTTTTGTGCCAACTTTTTTACAACTGCAGTCATGAACATAGTTGTACTGTAAGCTTACTAAATTATCTTTGGCATTCTTTTTATTTTTTTGGCGTATATTGGAAATTAAATCTCCCTATCTATGTTAGCAAAATAAAACAAATATATATTCATGCATTTCTATTACTTCAGAGCCAACATTTTGGTATTGTTAAATGATATTTGATGGCATTGTAGGTAATACTTACAGCAATCCAATAATAATATTAATATAAGAACGCGAAACTGATTTCCAACTCAGAAACACGTAAATTGCACTCGTTCTTTGATCTAGCTCGTAAAGAACTAGTCAGGAACGGAAAAATTAACCGAAGGTTGAATCTCTCTGTTCAGATCTTCTCAATGTTATCTTCTGCACGATTTTGATTAGCTTGAGGTTTTGAATTATTATGTATTCACTGAAATATTTTAATGGTGATTTCATCCTCCAATTCATTCATGGATATCAGTAACATTTATCTTGACATCATTCATGTGAAATCTATTTATTTTGCATTATATTCGGTTTCTCGATAGTAAATGTTTACGACATTTTCAGGGATCTAAATCCATTACATGATGTTACCAATCAGCATGATTACAAGAAAAAGTACTACAAGCACTTAATTCCTCTTGGACTTAAGTATGCAGAGGTGAGAAGATCTCGTTTAGTACTTCGCTCGAGCGGTCGTCTTCTTACCGTCTAAAATGACATGATAATTTAACACAGATCTCATGCAGCTTTTGCCATGGGGAGGAAGATTACTACTGAATCTATGAAATTCTTCTCACCAATTGTAATATGGACCAAGTTTCCTTCAAGCTATGAGAAACACCATCTTTTATATTCAGCTTTCAAGGACTATCTTAAGGTACATATCGATCTTGGTAATGCTCTTGCGACAACATAGATGCTCTACCTTAGTAGGGATATAAATGAGTTGAGTCGAGTGGAGTTGTGTCAAGCTCGAACTCGACTTAATTAAAAAATTAGAAGCTTGAAACTCGACTCGAACGAGCTCAATTCTATAGAAAACTTCGAAATACTAAAGCTCGACTCGATAACTTGCTAACATTAGTTGATGATTTTTATTTTATTTATAATTGAAGTATATATGTATACATTTTATGAGAAAATTGTAAAATTATGTAAGCTCGATTAGGCTCGTGAGCCTACGAGCCTAGTATTACTGAACTCGAACTTGAACTCGAGTAACTCGAGCTCATTCGAGTCGACTTCGAGCTTTTTCCAAGTCAAGTATGAGTAGCTCGTGAGACGGCTTGGCTCACTAACACTCCTACAGCAAAATATGCAGAATGCACATAAATAGTTTTAATGTATGCTTTCAATCACTTGGGTTCTATTTATTTGATGGACTCTTGAAACGACAATCTTGAAGTAGACTTCTCAAGTTCTCATTATGTCCTGCATTGTTGCTCTTACAGTCATGGCTCGAGCTGATGGATCAAGCGTCAAGCGAAACTGATGTTTCTCAAGTTATGGTCAATCTTGAAGCACAACATAGGTACCTCACATGGAGAGCAGAAAAGGTACCTTACTCACTTTGAGGATTCATCGTCGTAATTAGTTACGAGATTACGTTATGTATTAAAGTTGATTGTGATGCCCTTAAAGTTTTCTTGAGGATCTTAACATTAAGACTTCATGTAATTAGTAATATGCAGCATTATAATCATCTTTAGAATTTGGGAGAACTCACAGTTGAAGCTTATTAGTTATGACATAGATTTCTTATTGTAGCTAGAAATTCTCAGTATCATGGGTAGTATGGTTCTCTTATATGAACCCTCAGCATAAAAGAAATTTATTTTTATGTGATATTTTGGTGGCACTAAATGTTTGTTACACGAGTTTAAGATCTAGACAAAGTCTTTTTGTGATCAAGTTTCACCATGAAACTAGTTTGAAGAGTATTAGTTGTTTCATCAAAGGGTATAGTTGTTTATACTATAAGTATTAATTTTGAATGATATTAGTTGTTTCATTAAAGGGTGTTAGTTGCTTCGTTAAAGGGTATTAGTTGTAAACCAGTTTCATGGTGAAGACCAACACTAAGATTTACGCTATAATTTTTGGGGAAACTGTGAATTCGAATAACATTGCATCTTTTATTGTATTCAGAAGTTTCATATCAAGATTTTAACATTCAGGATCCAGGCCATCAAGTTCTTAGGAGAGTAGCTGGGGAGGCTCTTGCAAAGGTAATCACAAACATCAAAGTGTGTCGATCGCTTCGTCTTTTTACTTTCCTTTGTTTTACAATGGAATTGGTGATATTGTTTACATTTGGGTTGTTGTGTAGGAAATAGTTAGGAGTTTTCTGTTCAATGGAGTTGATGAGTTCGGCAGCAAAACATTTACCGATTACTTCCCAGAGTACAAGTGTGACGACGGGACTATAAATCAGAAACGCAGTATGGTTGGAAAATCATTCGAAAGTCGTCCCTGGAACACACGAGGAGAGTTCATCGGAAACATTTCATGGTAGAAATCATGCATTTTTAGCTTGTGCATATTCACTTTGTCTGTATGATTATGTATGTTTAGCTACAAATAAATTATGCCTGAAACTTAGATTAAAGTAGGAGCCAACCATGGCTACTTGTTGTATGAATCCTTGGTTTGCTGCAAAATGCGATTGTCCTACTTAATATGTCGAATCTTTCGTGCACACTTCGTGTTATAACGGAATAAGAACACAGAATTTACGTAGTTCACTAACAATGTGTTAGCTATGCCCACGCATCTTCCCTTTCATTTGACTGTTAATTGAAAGATCTTAATGTTTTTGTTGTTTTATGACTTACAATGCACTGTAAATTTATCAGTTAGTTAAAAAGAAAGAACAATACGAATAAATGGGTGACTGGTTAAAATATGTGCATAAAAGAGTCACCCTCCTATTAAACTTGTAAACAAATGCAATACAAAACCCATCAATAATATCGACCAAGTTAGTGTGTCCGCCTAGTCGGACCCAAGGATGCAAATATCGCGATATATCGCGGATATATCACAAAAATGAATTTGTGATACGAATATTAGGGAAACAAGGATGAAAATATCGCTATTACAACAAATATCGCAACTTTAATTTTACGGATATATCGATGGATATATCGATATCGCATATCAATATCGCAAAAATTGAAAAAAATGACGGAAATTTTATTAAAATCTTGAAAATTTAACAAGATATTTCTTAATTATTATAACATATTATTATGCACATATTCCATTAAAAATTAAAATAAAATTGTATTTTTAAAGCAACTATATGGATAATAGATTATATAAATACCGTCTGATGCAAAATAAGTGACAATATAATACATAATACAATACAAAATGACTAAATATACATGATACAATACAATTAATAACAAAATGAAGACTTATGTGATTCTCTTTTTTTTTTTTTTTGGGTGGAACAATTGGGAAACAAACAAAATGAAAAAAATTATAAATAATTAAAAAAATTGCGATTTTTTAAAAATTTGCGATATTTCCGCGATATCCGAGAAAAAATACACTACACACGATCGATATGGATATCGATATCGATATTTTGCGATATTTCCAGCGATATCAGGAAAAATACATTTCCCGTAATATTCGTATCACAACTTCATTTTTTGTCATATATCCGCAATATATCGCGATATTTGCATCTTTGGGAAATGTATTTTTTCCCGAGATATCGTGGAAATATCGCAAAATATCGATATCGATCGGGCGTAGTGTATTTTTTCCCGGATATCGCGGAAATATCGCAAATTTTTAAAAAATCGCGATTTTTTTAATGATTTATAATTTTTTTAAAAAAATTTCATTTTGTTTGTTTCCCACTAGTTCCCCACCCCCACACACACAAAAAAGAATCACATAGGTCTTCATTTTGGTATTAATTGTATTGTATCATGCATATTTAGTCATTTTGTATTGTATTATGTATTAATCTATTATCCATATAGTTGCTTTAAAAATACAATTTTATTGTAATTTTTAATGGAATATGTGCATAATATGATGTTATAATAATTCTGAAATATCTTGTTAAATTTTTAAGAGTTTAATAAAGTTTCCGTCATTTTTTCAATTTTTGCGATATCGATATATCTATCGATATATCCGTAAAATTAAAGTTGCGATATTTTCATCCTTGGTCGGACCCACTTGGAATGACACGTCATTCAAGTTAGTGTGTCCACCTAGTCGAACCCACTTGGAATGACATGTCATTTCGGATAGCCTTCTCAAGCTGGAAGACAATTTTTAAGTTGGACCCACCAACCTGGAGGTTCAACATTAGAGACGCCCAACCGCCGGTCGGTTCCAAACCGGCGGTTTCGGTTTGCCGATTTTTGGAACCGGAACCCGAACCGGCGGTTCCAAAGTTTAGGTTCGGTTCGAACCGGCGGTTCCGGCGGTTTTTCTATTTTTTTAACTTCTTAATTAATTTATGTGTATTGTTACAACTTGTAATTAATATTAAAAATAGTATTATTATAAGTTACAACTTACATAACATGTGCAAATTAATTTATTTGACATTGAAATTGAATTTAATTTAACTTACATTGCTAAATTAACTTACATTTTATATTGAAATTGAATATAATATAATTCAATTTAAAATTTACAACTTACATTACAACTTACAAGTTACAACTTACAACTTTAGAATATCAAAATTAAAAATATTACAATTTATAATATTGAAATATTACAAATTTACAAATTACAACTTAGATAATACATTACAAATTTACAAATTACAAATTAAATAAAATTAAAGGGGAAGGGGAGGGATTAAAAATTTTGACTTGAGCTTAATTTTAAGAAATTAACTTAGAATTTCTAAGTCCATAACTTAAAATTAAGTTGCCTACGTATCCAATTAGGAATCAAAGTCCACGTAGTTCTCTTACCTCAAAATTTACCTTTTCGGTTTATACGGTTGAATGCTCGATTCTTTAACCTTCACTAGTTCCGCCGGTGGATGTCGTCCATTCTTCGCTATTTTCATCTTCTACGAGCGCTACTTGAGCTCTATGCTCGGCTCTTACCCAATCATCGAGCAAGCATTGGTTCTCGACATTCTCCACCGTCATGTTTGATCTCGTTGCATCCAATGTATAACCTCCCAAGCTAAAAGCTTGTTCACAAGCAACGGTGGAGGCGGGACATGCAAAAATATCTCGTGCAACCTTAGACATCACCGAAGTATGGTTGCTCTCCTCGCCCACCACTTTAGCACGTCAATGTCTTTCTCACTATGTTCGTCGCTTTCAAACTCAACATTAAGAGAAAAATATGTTTCTAAATCTTGACAAGTGTTAGTAGAAGATCGTGCCCTTTTTTTGATAACGATTATCCAAAAAGAATTAATACGACTAAGAATAGGACCGAAGAAGTTAAAGTAGAACTATAAGATGATGAAGAAGAAGTTTGAGTTTGAGGTGGACCCGCATACTCTCTAAGTAAATCAACAATAATTTGTCTAACTCTAGCAATTATCTCACCTACATTAGGACTTATATCACTAAATTGATCAAATTATGTTACATCACCGCATAGATATAAAGTTTCATAATAAAAAGTTAACAAATCTTCTTGTAACAACAAATTTCGTGAATTTAATTTATAAAAACACAAAAAGTTTACAATTTGATTTTAATCGGATTGAACCGATTAAATTTTAGCGGACCCTAGCTCAATTTAATCCTCCGATTCTTCTCTTCAAAATTGGTGTTGACTTGGATGATTTGGCGGATTTGATGGACTTATAACGTTAATCCAAGGGCTTAAGAGCCTTATTTTGGATTAAACGCTATTTACGGAGACTTTTGGATGAACGCGTTCTTGAATCTTCAAGAGGCCATAATGAACGCCTTTGAATCTTCAAGGAGAAACGTCGATCGAGGGGTTGAACACCTTGATCCGGATCGGACGCTGTTCGGTTGATTTGCTTGAAGAACGCCTTTGAATGCTACGGAGAACGTCGAAGTCCGCTCCGAGCTCTGGAATTGATGGAATGAATGAATGAAGACCCCTATTTATAGTTGTGGAGTGAGATTGATTTAATGGGTCGGGCTTAAAAGCCCATCAAACTTGATTTGATTTGATCCGATTTGATTTGACTTGATTTGATTTGTTTCCATGTGGGGCAATTTGATTTAACTTTCCATTTAACGAGATTTTATACATTATATGGTAAGTTAATTACTTTGCCACCAAGTTACGAATATTTAAAATTCGTAGGATTTAATTTCGGCTTTTACGTGTATATTTAATATCAATAAATTATTTAATTTGAGAATTAATTTAATTAAATTCTCCAAATATAAATAATTAACTTTATTTGATATTAATATTTATTTTCCACGTGTCGCCATTTAATTGGGCACAAAATTAATGTGCTTACACTTCTAAACCATCTAATTTAAAAGTAGGATAAAAACTTTAGCAACTCAAAATAAATCGGGAATGGTATGAAAATATTTTGTCCATTTTTCCATCATAGAAAACACACTAGCATGCAACATAGGATCATGCAAATTTTCACGTAAAACACCAACAACTTTTAAACAATAATCAATCGCAACATGACTAGTAGGCTCGTAAATTTTAGACATATCATAAGTAGCATCATTAAAAATACCTAAAATTTCACAAATTTTCACACAAGGATCCCAATATTGAGGATATAAACAAAAACCAATATTTTCATTAGCAAAAAAATTACATAAATGATTTTTATATTCATTAGACTCATTTAATAATTTATAGGTAGAATTCCAACGTGTAGAAACATCAAGAGAAATTTTTTTGGATGCACGTTGTTATTTCTACAAAAAATTTCCATTTTTTCATTAAACTAGAACGACGAGTCATAAAATAAATAGCATCTCTAATAGGAGCAATTTGTTCACGTAAAGCATGCAAACCATCTTGAACACATAAATTTAAAATATGACACATGCATCTAATATGAAAGAATTTACCTCAAAGGCACAGTTGACAAATCGCCTTTAAATCTTCAATACTAGCGGTATTAGCACTAGCATTATCAAAACCAATGGAAAAAACTTTATGGGTTAAAACATACATATTCAATATATCATGCAATTTATCTCTAATATTAACGGCGGAGTGATCGGTATCAAAATCTTTATAAGCTATTAATCTTTTGTTTAAAGTCCATGATTCATCAATCCAATGACAAGTAACTCCAATATAAGAATGTTTTTGAAAATTATCACTCCAAATATCGGCACAAATTGAAACTTTACCATCAAAATCGACAAACAGCTTAATCAAAACATATTTATATTCTCCAACAATTTTAGCTACATCACGAGTAGTAGTACTACGAGAAACTTTTTTGCACAAGGTTGAAGACCAAGTTGAACCATTTCGGTCCACATAAAATTATCGGGAGTACTAAAAGGAAGATGTTGCACACATATCATTTTTGCTAAAAGTTTTCTATAAGCAATTTGATCATATTTCCAAATATTAGTGTTAGAAGTACTTACAGCGCCTTGAGCTCCACCACCGAAGGACTCGGTATATCCGTGACTTGAAAGTTGCGTTTGGCTCGTTGCAATCCTCCACTCCACCGGATTCTTCGACTTTGTATGACTATACAACGTTCCATATCCGTTTCCTTTTATAAACGAATATTTCATGTTGCAATAGTTGCAAATCGCCTCGAACTTGTCCCTCCCTTTTGAATTCTTCCCCACGTAATTCTTCTTAAAATGACGAAGAAAGCGTCATGGACTTCAACACCTTTCTTGATTGGTTTGAATCCAGAGTTGGCGTTTCTTCTTGATCGTCACTTTCTTCTTGAGTGGTGGCTCGGCCTCGTCGTGGTTGTGGTGGAGGCATTTGAGTGGCGGCGTCGGGTTGATCATCATCCGAAAATATATAATCTTCGTAACCAACACCGAGAGTTTCGCGAATAGCATCATCGCGATCATCGTCGAGATCAAAAATAGGAGCATTGGTTACATTGTTAGGAGGAGATGGAAGAGATGATTGAGAACCGGAGGTGGAAGCTTTGCCTTTGCCCTTTGAAGAATATGACTTTTGGCTAAATATTTTCGGTTGATTTTGTAAAGTGTATAATATAAATGTATAATAAAATAATAAGTGTAGTGTATAATGTATAATAAGTGTATATAATATAATAAATGTAGTGTATAATGTATATAATATAGTAATAAGTATATAACTATATAAGAATTTGAGTATAATATAAGTATATAAATAGATAAGTAAACTAAACTAATATAACTATAATATAAGTATAATAATTGAAATTGAGAGAATTTGAGAATTGAGAGAGTATGAATTGAGAATTGAGAGTAAGAGAGTAAGAATTGGTGTAGTAAAAATGAGAAGAGGTGTGTGGTATTTATAGAGGTGGGAAATTTAATTAAAAAAAAATTTGAATGCAATGGTCAAAACCGGCGGTTTGACACGAACCGGCTCGGTTCAAACCGCCGGTTCTATCTAACGGTCAGATGATGCGGGCGTTGATCTCCAACGGTCAACTAATCTAATCATCCGTTTGAAATTTCAAATTTAAAAAAAAAAATACAAAAACCGAAATCGGCGGTTTAACCGCAAAACCGCCGGCTGATTCGGTTTAACTGTTTCGGTTAAACCGCCGGTTTCGGTTTTGCAATGATCGAATCAAACCGGACCGTCTAATACTCGGTTCCGGTCCGGTTTATAAACCGAAACCGGCGATTTCAAACTGAAAAATCCGGTTATGAACCGCCGGTTCGGTTTCGGTTTGAGCATGTCTATTCAACATTCAGATCGTATATTCCCAGATGACATTGTTCTTGTTCTTTGTGACTTTGTCATTTCGGTACTTTCACCGATCGAACCTACTTTTGAAAAGAAAAACCGGTGATTGGTTTTTTCATCACGAGGCAAAGTGTCGATGTTAGGTCGAGCACCTATATAATGTGGAACACAAGGAAACATCATGAAGTAATTCTTTTGGAAAAAATATTGTGGTGAACAAATTATACCGTAAAATTTGTTTTGATAATATTAATAATTGTTTCATTAAAGGGTATTTAATTGTTTTCACTACTCCCTCCGTCCCAATAAAAACTTCTTATATTTTATTGTAGTCAAATCCTAATCATAAATTTTTCATTCTTTTTTTGGTATATCACTTACATATATTTATTCTTACACTTTACATTCATTTACACCAATTGACACTTACTTAATACTCTAAATTACATTTAGTCTTTATTTATTTTTTTATATTTTTCAATCACATCACTTGTATTGTATTATTATTTTACTACACTTCTTAATTTATGTGTTAAAAATAAATAATAAGCTTTCACTAGGATGCGTAGAGTATAAAATATCCAGCTTTGACATTTTACTATTTCAAGTGTCCCTTTTAAAGTTTAATATTTATTTTTTTGGAAAATTGTGACCCTCACTTATAATAATATATATTTTTTATTTTTTACACCTTTTTTACTTTTTTACTTGTTGTTACTTGTTGTAAATATGTAGAATTTGTGGATAATGTGACATGATTAATAGATAAAAAAGCATGAGATTGATGATCTAGTACAATAAATGGACTAGATCACTCAATGTATATGATGAGCAATGAATGCTTCAAAATTTTAAATGAGATATAGAATTGCAGAGTGTTTTACGCGTGTGGATTCTAGGATCCATTTATGTGCCTAAAGACTCTATTTATAGAATAAGGGTGTTGCATTAAATACATAAATTCTCATTAAATAAGAGGATTAACTTATCTGTAATTGGACAAAGTGTTGCCCACTCACACGTCCCGCCATGGTGAGAGATTTTCGACATTTTCTAGATTTGACATTCTCTTATTTTTTACAAGGACATCATTCCTATCTACGGAGAATTTCGCCTAAGACCGCCTTCATCCGAACTTGCCGAGCTAGATACCTAGTTTGGTTTGTTGTCGAGTTGCCGTTGATCTAGTCGAGTTCGTTGTTGGTCGGGCCGAGCTTGCCGTTAGTCGCTTTAAGCTCGCCATCGGTGCCTGAGCTTGCCGTTGGGCTAGGCCTATTTCTCATGGGTCTCTCATGTTGGGCTAGGAACAATCGTGATACAATATTACTTTTCTTATATTTTTCACAAATAATTTTACAATGAAATTATATATTCATTAAAACATGTGTCATCCCTTAAATATTAAATTAAAAGAGAGACAAATAGAGTATTAATTAAAAAATATGAATTTTTATTAAAGAGTGGAGTATTAATTATTTTATGTAAAACTGATCCCAAGAAATTCCTTCATTCTTTGAATGACACTATGAACCAAGTTTGAAAAAATGATCCAGTTTACCACTCAATTATCCCGACTAACACCCTTTAATAATATAAGTCATACCTTTAAGTTATTTCAGTCATCTCCAAGAGTTCACTTTACTCTACAACCAATTTAACACTACTCTATTGTAGAATCAAGAAAGACAACTCCATCGGTTTGCACTATTTTTACACTAAAATAGAATATTCCATTTAGATTCTTCATATATTAATAAAATTTATTTAATATTATTCTACAATTAATATTAATTTTCTAATATTAATAAAAAAATTATAATACAAATTCATCACATATTTAAATTTTTAAAAATATATTAAATTGAAAAACATTCATACAAATAAATTACAACAATAATTTAAATTACAAAATGATAATTAAATTATAATGAAAATTTAAATTGCAAAACAATAATGTAAATTAACAACGAAAATTTAAATTACAAACACTATAATTTATTTTACATTAAAAACTATAAAAGCACATAAAAAATTAAAAAGAAAAAGAGAAATGAAAATGTAGCGCAGGACATTACGCCTCTACATGTAGCACAATTTTTTTTTGTCCGTACATAATTCTAAAGTGGCGCAAGTGTAGAGTTGTTTGCTAGTGTAGAGTTGTTTGTTGGGGAGAAATGTGGCATTTTGCTCCACTTTGAGACCTTCTTTGGAGATGGCCTTATGACTAATATCTTATGTAATATTGCGTTATCGTAATATAAGTCACACCCTTCAGATTATCACTTATCACGACCTGCACCTTCAATAATATAGGCCATCATTTTCGCTATCACAACCGATATCAAGTTTGAAAAATTGATTCAATTTACTTGGTATTCCGACTAATACCGTTTAGTAATATATGTTATACAATTCGGTTATCATGGCTAATGTCCTTTGAAATGTTACACCGTCGTAATACAAGTTTTACCATTCAATTATCACGATTGATACCGTTATATGTCATATTTTTGATTATCACAATTAATATCTTTTATTAATATAAATCATACTTTTAGTTATCATGATGATATCTTTTAATAATATATAAAATAGTCTTCAATTAATAAATTGATACCCCTTTGTTCAAATTATCTTAATGATTGATTTTTAATGGTTTTTGTGTGAGAATTATTTCATAGTAATATGTGTACAAAAATTGTTTTATATGAATGATATACTAGTTGATTATTATTTATATAAAATAACTTTGTACATATATTACTATAAAATAATTTTCACACAAAAACGATTAAAAAGTTTCAATCAGAAAGATAACTCCGTAGAGAAAGTACAACTTAGTAATATAAAGTCATAATCTTTAAATAGTACCACTGATACTTTTCACTTTATTATATAGCAAAAAAGAAGTCTGCCGACTGCCACTGTTACTTGTCGACACCTATTTCTTTCACCTTTTTTTTCTTAAAAAATTATTTCTTTCAGTTTAAGTAAACCAAGATAATGACAAGTGATAACCTAAGACCTCGAATCACAACAAATTGAAAAACAATGGCTTCTTACTCTTGTCTTCTACACACCAAATAGAAAAACTACAAAGCTGTACCCTCCTTTTCACACATCCAAACAAACCGCACCGCTCCCCCTCATACCCAAAATCACTAGAAGGGCCTTCTTCTTTGATGTCCATTTTCAAAACCCAAAATCAGTAGAAGGGTCTTCCTTTTCTTTGATGTTCATTTTCAAGAAACCATTTTACAGATGTTTCAAGAAGACGGAGCGTCCTCTGTGACATCCTCACCCTCCAAACGACGCCGTTTTCGCCACGTCCATGGCTGAAACCCGAGGACAGGGATTATACCTGATCCATCTGCTAATGTCATGCGCCAATCACGTGGCCTCGAACGATCTTGAAAAAGCAAACACATCCCTTGATCAGATTTCCCATCTATCTTCACCTGAAGGCGATACAATGCAGCGATTGGCCTCCTATTTCTCTGAATCTCTTGCTGATAAGATCCTCAGAAACTGGCCCGGTCTTTATCGGGCCTTCCACTCGACCCGGGTCTCCATTGTTGCTGAAGAAATCCTTGTCAAGAAGATGTTCTTCGAGTTTCTGCCCTTTATGAAGGTGGCTTTTCTGATCTCTAATCGGGCTATCGTGGAAGCCATGGAAGGTGAAAAGATTGTTCACGTGATTGATTTGAATGCAGGGGAGCCTTTCCAATGGCGGGCTTTAATTCAAGATTTGAGTGCCCTGCCCCGAAGGCCCGCCCCATTTGAGAATTACGGGTATCCATCAAGAAAAGGAGGTCTTGGATCATGTGGGTCATGTTTTGATTGAAGAAGCTGAGAAATTGGATTTAGGGTTTCAGTTTAACCCTGTGGTGAGCAATTTAGAGAATCTTGATTTTGATAAATTGGGGGTTAAAATAGGGGAGGCTGTAGCAATTAGTTCAATTTTGCAATTGCATACTCTTTTAGCTTTTGATGAGTTTAATTATTTTAAACAAATGAATAGTTTGAAGGAATTGCTTGATAGTTTTGTGAGGGTGTCTCCTAAGGTTATGGTGGTGGTAGAGCAGGATTGTGATGATAATGGGAAGGAGTTGATGGGGAGGGTAGAAGAGTCATTATACTTCTATGCATCATTGTTTGATTGCCTTGAGTGTACACTACCTAGAGTGTCTATAGAAAGGTTGAGGATTGAGAAGATGTTGTTAGGTGAAGAGATCAAGAATTTGATAGCTTGTGAAGGAGTTGAGAGGAAGGAAAGACACGAAAGGCTCGAAAAATGGTGCCAAAGATTCGACTTGGCTGGTTTTTCTAACGTCCCTCTTAGCTATTACGCGTTGTTGCAAGCGAAGAGAGTGTTGCAAACTTATAAGTGTGATGGTTATACGATCAAAGTGGAGAAGGGGGCGTCGTGCTTTCTTTGGCACGACCGGCCCCTCTTCTCCGCGTCGGCTTGGAGATTTAGGAGGTGAAGAACTCTTGTTACTTGTTTCTTAATGTTGTTATGTGTATACGTGAATGAATGTATAGATTGATGGTGATCTTGTGAGTTCATTCATGCATAGTTTAGACCTTTATTGAGTTCAATGTTTGTACATGTAAGTCATTTTACAATGTATGTTATAATATAGTATAAATTTGATTTGAAGAAAAGACAGGGAGGTGTCACTATCTCTATATTTGGCAATCACTTTTGACTCTATTTGAATATGATGCCATGGAAGTTGATAATCAAGATCAAGAATTTAACACTATAAGGGTGTGTTTATCCTCATTACACGATATCTTCCCAGACGAAGTGGTATATCTCAAATATTTACAGCCCATTACCTGTGCCTGTGCTGTAAGATCATGGGTCTGATGCTGCATTCGTTATTAATCTCTTAGCTAGTTCGTCCAAGTGAACGTAGTATATTTGATCCATGATGTAAAAGAGCTTTGTTCGAAGTTTAATAGATATTCATCACAAATTATTCAAAAGTAAACACACAATCATAATGATAAACAAGGATGGGTGATTCAAACAAGTTGTGATCAATTTAAATTGAGATTTCTAGTTTCTACTAGGAGTATCTAATTTTGAGAGCCGTCTCACAATGAGCCTATGTATAGTTATGTTTTAACATTTTAGAAATGGTGAATGTTAATTTATATTAATTTATAAACGTCTTATCATGGATGACAGTGATAATAAAATTAAAATTCATCATATGTTACACTTGAATAAGTGATACTCCTTCCGTCCCCAACCTATTTGCACCATGTTTTTGCACGGAAATTAAGAAAAGCTACTTTTTGCATTGATGAGGGGGAAAAGGAAGGGTATTGTTGTCCTTTTAGTGTATTGGTAATTAAGTTAATCATTTAATTAGTCATTTCCTCCAATAGTGTATGAAGGGAATTTTGAATTTAGTGTATAATTAAAATTACATGTAAATTAATTCTACGAAATAAAAATACGTAAATAAAAATTTAAAATACGTAAATAAAAAACGAAATTAAAATACACCACCAACGATACAAACACTAACATAAATAAGAACTTAAAAATTGAAATTAAAAAAGCTGAAATTAAAAAAACTGAAATTAAATTTACAAAAATTAAAAATCGAAATTAGATTAAAAGCAGAATCCAATTGATCACTCTAATGTCAAATCATCGGCTAAAATGCCTAAATAATTCATTTCCCACCATTTAACACCAAAACCAAAATTACAAATTTTCCTCCAACTTAAACACACAAATTTAAACCCCAACAATCTTAAATGTCATAATTCAAAAATTACAACACACAAAAGAATTTAAGGTCAGCTCTAAAAGACACTTTAAGGCACTCTTAAATTAAATGACAAAATCACACTGAAGCTATCGATGACCAGAGGAATTGAATGGCACAATTCCTCGCAACAAAGACTAACGATATAGCGCATCACGGAAAATTTGTGAAGCTTCCGCATTATTTGGGGTTTGTCAAGAACCGTTGAATACATTTGGGTCAGCCGCGGAAACAAAGTTAGTCAAGGTCTTCCAATCATGATAACATCACAAAGGAAAGGAAAATCACGAGAAGAAGCTTTTACGTGTAGATATTGAAGATGTTATAAAGGATATAGCATTTGAGAAAAGGTCAACAATTAGAAGTCTTGCTAGAGAGTTGGAGATTAGCAAATCTCATGTTGGTAGGTTGGTAAAGAGTGGCCGGATTAGAGCACACACTAGTGCAATCAAACCCGAGCTTACGAAAAAACAAGCTACAAAGGTTGAATTTCATTGAGTGCCTTAGTTATTAATAGAGTCGCCAACATCATTGAATTTTCGTGTATGCACAATGTAGTTCATATAGATGAAAATGGTTTTACATGACAAGAGCATGTGAGAGGTATTATATGCTACCGAATGAGTAAGAGCCATATAGGAGTTGCAAAAGCAAAAGATTCATACCAAAGGTAATGTTCATGTGTGCGATGGCTAGACCACAATACTCAAATGATGGGTAGCTCTATTCGATGGAAAAATAGGCATTTTTCCATTCACAAAACAAGAACCAAGACAAAGGAACTCTAAAAATAGAGTTAGGGACACAATGGTGACTAAACCAATTGATTCTATAACAAAGGAAGTCATCAAGGACGCCTTGTGAATCGTATGGTTTTATCACAAAAAGCTGCGATTTTATTCTCATCATCCAGTTTATGCATATTAAGTCTCCAAAACAGGTTTTTCAATCCTATTGGTGACATTAATTTGCAATATCATGTTCAATTTTCGATAATACCAGCTATAAAGGCAAAATGACCTTCTAATGCATCCAAAAGCATAATCATTCAAAGAGGATAATGCCAAACCACACATAAATGACAATGATCAAGAGTTTTGGGCAGTGCATAAGCTATGATGGATTTGATATCCAGCTTGTGTGCCAACCCCCAAACTCCCCATACACTAACATAAATGATTTAGGTTGGTTTCGCTATCCAATCACTACAAGTTGACACTGCAAGCTATAATGTGGATGATTTGGTGAAGAATGTGATGTTGTCATTTCAAAATTTGGACACCACAAATTAAACAATGTATTCTTGAGTTTACAAGGGTGTTTGATTGAAATCATGAGGTGCAAAGGACACAACAAATACAAATTGCCACATATGGGAAAAGAAAGGCTTATCGGAGAAAATAGTTTGCCTATGTGTTTACAAGTGGATGAAGAATTGGTTAGGGAATGCATTCAATGTCTCATTGAAGAAGGAGAAATTGAATCAGCCACATATGATATTAGTAGCTTAATGACAGATTTAGGATATTAGTGTAGGGGAAGAATGAAGATACAACTCATTTTGTGTGTTTACAAGCTTAAACACGTATTCACAATGGTGGCCTTTATTATTGTAGAAGTTGTTTAGTCGTAAACAACATTTTTTTGTGCAATGAAATCTTTTTGCTTATGTGTTTATACCCTCGAGAACACTCATCATTGGGCAACAAATGATTTAAGCTACCAACATGCATGTGATTGCATAAAAACAAGCCTTTCATGCATGTGATTGCATTAAATCATGAATGCATGTGATTGCATAAAAACAAGCCTCCTACATTCATGTGATTGCATTAAATCATGAATGCGGTTCAATCACCAACATTATCGTGTATTAGTTCAATCACCAACAATAAATCATCAATTGAATGCCAATAACATACCCTCGCACAAATAAATGCCAAATCATCGGGTTACCCAACATCACCACATAGAGTATCATCACCACCATTCTCTCTCGTCCCAAACATAACCAAAGAATCATGCTCATCGGGTAAACAACAATCATGCTCATCAGTAAACACCAATCATGCCCATCGTAAACACCAAGCGGGATATCGGTGTACTAATATCAAGAAATCGACCAAACAAAAGACCAACAATCAAGCTCAACAGCTTCACTCAAACATGCATCGTATACAACATCGTATTCGACCAAACACATACCAACAATCAAGCTCAATTCGATCAAACATGCATCGAGGTAAACAACATCGTAATCGCCAACATGCATAAAAATAGAAGAGATAGTAGAGACACCTTTTAACAAACATCTAGCCGATGGAATCCACACACAAGATCGCTTAACGGCATACCGTCGGAGTTCAGGCAAGTTGGACCACAACACTCACCAAACAAAGCCGTAAAATCATCGTCAATGGGGACATGTTCATTCCCAATGGAATCAGTACCACAAAGATCGGGAACAACAAATAGGTCGGGGATCGGAGTCGGCCACCCATTGGCGGCGGCCAAGGTCGGGAATCGGCCATGGAGTGAGAGTCGACAATCGAATCGGCCATGGGTTGAGAGTCGACAATCAATCGGCCACCATCGAGGCGCCACCATTAAACGGGCGGCCAACGTCCGATCGACCACCACCGTAACGGCCACGGTGAGATTCGCCCACCTTTAAACAATGCAGCATGATTGGCCACCATCGAGTCGGACCTTAATCCGCCACCACGGAATCAAAAATTGAATCGGCCATAAAAGGCAGAGCTCAACTCCGATGGGGGTGGGGTTTCGTGGGTTAGGGAGACGAGAGAGATGGGGCTAGGGTTAGAGTGAGACGAGAGAGATGGCGGCAGACTAGGGTTTTCAGAGAGGTAGAAGATTCGAGAGAGATAGAGAGAATGAGGGTGATGATAGGTTTAGAGAATATGTAATGGGCCGAGTTTAATTAGGGAAATGGATTTGGGCTGGGTTAATTAGGGTTAATTAGTTGGGTTTAGGTTTTAATTGTCGGAATAGTGTAATGGCATTTTTGAAATTATGTAGAAAAGTTGAGGGTTTTAATATTTTGAGTTTTTGCCATTTTTAGTGTGTGCAAATAGGTATGGGACATACAAAAAGGAAAGTGTGCAAATAGGTATGGGACGAAGGGAGTAATAAAATTAAAATTCATCATATCATTTACCTTCTCTATTTCCGAATCCTAATCTACCTACGTGGCAACTCTTACGGGCCATTATTTCAAAATCCTCCAATTCTATGAATTCTACTTATTTCTCTTTATCTACACCCTTCATTTCCTTGAGTGTAAATCTCCACCGTTATCTACACGATATATATTCTACAACTTGGTAATTCTTCTCTGTTTATTTTCTCCCACGCCTACGCCGTATTGTTTCACACCCTATTCTAAATCCATACATCTCCTCCTCCGCATCATTGAAGTAGATCTTCTCCGTGGTGTTGAGAATGATCGCTGTATGTGAGGCGGTTGACAGATGGAGACGTGTGCAGCAAAAGGCAACCACCGATGAACTTATCTCAAAAATCCTCGACGCCACCGGCCTCGCTCTATTGGTCGCCGCCATTTAAAATCGAAATCTTCATTAACGGTAACCCTTTTTCCTATTCCAATTTTCCACTATTACGTTTTCCCATAATTTTCTCTCATCGATCATTGTTATAAGCCGCTCTTATTTTTCAAGATTTGTGGTTTCAGATTATTTCAATTTTAAAATGTATTAACCTACTTTAATTTCTAATCTGAATCATTCTTATTCAAAAATTGTGCGAAATTGTTCATTGTGTATCTTAATTCAATTAACAATTTTAAAACTCATCTCTATAAAGATCTCCTCAATTAACAATTTTAAAAGTCATCTCTCTATAAAGATCTCCCTCGATTTCTCCCCGCTTCAGTGAATAAATGTATATGGTTTTACCGATTGTTGGTCATTTTTAGTTTTGCATTTTTATCAAGTTTTTTTCTGAGTTTTTTTACTCAATTGATGAATCTGGGTTCTTGCAAATCATTTGCCATTCTCGAAATTGTGCTGCGCAATATGCCCTAAACTACTATTAAATGATCTATTATTTATTATTATGTTAACGGTGATAATATATGCATGGTATGGCGACACTAATTACATTAATGCTAATGCGGTTTTCTTTGGCAATTAAGATCTGCACGCATGAATGGATGTCTTCAATATATGAATTGTTGCTAGGGAATGACATTGTTGGTTTTGACTAATTCTTCAAATTTAAAATTGGTGATATTTATTGATTACATTGTGCTTCTTGGTTTAAAAGGATTATTTTGTTTCATTGTTTAGTGTGATTGACTTTTCTTTAACCAAAAAAATGAACGGAATTAGAAAAGATTGAGTTGCATCATCTCAAAATAAAGATAATTTTTGGTATTAAGATAATTCAATCTATTAATGAGTGTTGATTATCAAATTTAAGCTAATATTTAATGTTTGCTAAGAAATATCCCCACATTGTTTGGAGCTATTGGTTTATATATATGGCGGTTTAGTTTATTTTTAGAATTAAGTTTGTATTGAGGTAAGAATTATTTCTCTGTTTAGCATTGATTTTTGTATGAAATAATTGATTACATTGTTCTTGCTTTGGTTTAAAAGGATTTATTTGTTTCATTGTTTAGTGTGATTGACTTCTTTAACCATAAAAAATAAACGGAATTACAAGAGATTTAGTTGCATCATCTCAAAATAAAGATAATTTTTGGTATTAAGATAATTTAATCTATTAATGAGTGTTGATTATCAAATTCATGCTAATATTTCATGTTTGATAAGAAATATCCCCGCATTGTTTGGAGTTATTGGTTTATATATATGGCGGTTTAGTTTATTTTTGAGAATTAAGTTCGTATTGACGTGAGAATTATTTCTCTGTTTAGCATTGATTTTTGTATGAAATAAATAGAATGCCATATAGTTTAGTATTTATTTTACTCTCCGGTAATTTAGTATAGAAGCGAACGGTTTCTCCCACGCCTATGCCTCGTATTGTTTCACACCCTATTCTAAATCCATCATAATTGTGGGGTTGAAAATCTCCTCCTCCGCATCATTGAAGTAGATCTTCTCCGTGGTGTTGAGAATGATCGCCATATGTGAGGCGGTTGATAGATGGAGACATGTGCAGCAAAAGGCGACCAGCCGATGAACTTATCGAAAAATTCCTCGATGCCACCGTCTGCCTCTATTGGTCGCTGCCGCTCAAAATCGAAATCTTCATTAACGGTAACCCTTTTTTCTATTCCAATTTTGCACTATTACGTTTTCCCATTATTTTCTGTCTCGATCACCGTTATAAGTCGCTTCTTATTTTTCAAGATTTGTGGTTTCACTTATTTCAATTTTAAAATGTATTAACCTACTTTAATTTCTAATTGCTTGCATGTATATTTTTATACTACAACCGAAAGAAGATCGACCAATTCTTTGTTCTAAGTTTCGCATCGCAAAGACGTTTCATCGGAGAATTTTACAATCACATCCAATCATGAAGATGGTAAACTTTTTGCATTGTTGTTTACCTTTTGTTTTGATTAAAAGAGTAATTTGTTGCATTTATGTGTGAATCACTATGATTAAGTGACTAAATTGAATCAAGATTGTTTATTCATGAATTTAAATGTGGAACTCGTGTCATGTTTCTCATGTGTGTTACTTCAAATTTATTTATTTCTTAATTTTTACATGTACCTTTTTTATTTATATTTTTATATGCTTCTACCATGGTTATTACCAAGCCGTAATTTCAAAAAATTATATCGTTTCATTTCTTGATAATTCGTATATATGCATTGCGTAAATCCTAAACAAGGTTGAAACTAAATCCTTCAATTTTCTTCACTCACTTTGATCATATTTTAGGATGACTAAAAATTAAAATTTCCGCAATTTTCCAAAAACATTAAATTCATATTTTTTTACAAATATCCTGAAACTCTTGCCCGACTAAATTCATGCGGACATCACAATTGATGCTCAACTTTGATCATATTTAAGTGCGATTAACAAAATCAGATTTGTGCTAAAAAAAAGCTACGTAAAATAAAAAAGCTGTTGTCAAACAAAAAATCAATCCATTTTCACCCCAACCCTCACTGGAAAAGCAGCTTAACCCCCTAAAAATCAAACTTCTTAATTCAAAAATACGAGATACATTAACTACCATTTTTCGTAATAAAGAAACATGAACATGATCTAATTGTTACCCACATATTTCATCCTAATTTCAATAATTCTACAAAAATCACACACATCCAACACACCGTCTTCATAATGGCCTCAAAATTGTCTTTGATAGATGATATTAATCCAGAAAAGAGACATGGAGACTTAAAGTTAAAGTGGCACGTTGTTGGCTGGTTTTTTCAAAATATGGTAAAAAAGAGAAGTGTTTCTTTGAGATGATACTAATCGATGAACAGTACATATGTAAATGTAATCATATGCATGATTTGTTGGGAACAAAGTTCTATTCTTCATTGTTAATTTTTGAGTATTTACATACGAAATATTCATGTATTCAAACATTTCTATGCAGGGAGTAATAAAATAGAAGCCACCGTACGTAAATACCTCTCATAAAGAAGTACGAGAACATTGCAGGAAGGAGTAACATATGATTTATATAATTTTGGTGTTGAAAAGCCTAACGGACCTATACTAACCATGAAACACCCTTACAAACTAATCTTTCACCACCACACGTAAATGATTAGATGCTCTCCACTACAAATACCGATCTGAGTTTCAACTTACTGATTTTCATGATATTGTTTCTCAATCGAGGATGAAGATAAGATCCTACGAGGTAAGACCATTCATAATATTATACGCGAGGATTTTATATAGAATTTTATATTTTATTTTTTAAGTCGTAAAATGTGTTATTCAATTCTAATTTTTATGATATTTGGAAGCATAATCACGGTAAAGAAATTTGTATTAAGAACTCAAAATCAATCCTTTTTTTATTGGTTATTAAATTTATACATTAGCATCGTAGTTTGAGAATAGTTTTTCTTTAAATGAAAATACAATCAAAGTCTAATTGATTATAAGTCTTCATTATCTTTGAAGATATAATGACAGCTTGTTGTCACCATTTATTGTGTTCAATACGTGAATGTCGAAGGAAGACCGACAAGTAAAGTAGACATTGAGCTTCAAGATAAAAGGTGTGTATTACTCGACTAATATTTACTAACCAAGTAAATTCAAGGATATTATTAATTTGTTTGTATGATGGTCATGATTTCTTATGTTGGCGAGGCTTATGAAGATTGATTATGCGTTATGGGAGGGATACTACGAAAATATTCTAACCTACAACAAGAAAAATCCAATTGATCCAATCATAATACTTTTGGAATATGCTAAAGTCCAAAAACGACACAAAGGTTCATTTTTCAAAATTAAATATTACTTTAAAATTTTCAGCATCATTACTTATGATTTTTATTTTTTCGGGCATTATTTATGATTCCTACCTTCTCTCCCAAGGCAAAACTGTCAAACTCTAAGTACGCAAGTCGATTAACAATCAATGTGGACACCCCGGAGATGGTTGATTTTCGAAACCGGTATTTTTTATAATTAAACAATTATGCTTACTATTTTATTACTAAAATTAACATCAATTAAACATGTGCGGCATTAAATCAATTGCGTCAAACATTCCAAAGCACCAAAAATTTCGGATGCAAACGGATGTAATCGATCATCAAAGCATATCAAGAATTCTCTTGCGACATGGATGTGAGGTGCATTGCGAGATATTAATGATGTTTTCGAGGTACGTCGTGTTTATCACAAAATTACAAATAAATAAATAAAAAGAACATACACACATGAAAACATCAATTATTTGTACATCATTAACATATATTTATTCTTTTTATTAGGAATGCTATTACGTTGTTGTAGCTACCATCCACAACATTGAGTTTGACTACGGTTGGTATTATAGAGCTTGCCCAAAGTGTTTTAAGAAAATTTCGAGGATGAGGGGAAATTTAAATGTGAAAAATGTGACATAAACTTAAATGCATTTGACGTAAGGCATGCAATTATCTACTTTAATTATCATAAAATTATTCATTATAATGAACTTTTAAAAGTATTCATTTATAATTTATTCATTTATTTTTGTTAGGTATAAGATAGTCATACGAATGGTCGATGAAAGTGGATCGACATGTTTCACACATTTGATAAGGATGTCATTCCACTTATTGGAAAACCGCACCGGAACTTCTTACCGATTTAGACGAGGTAATCTTGCATAATATTTTTAAACTTTCAAATTGGTAAACAAATGTAAAGTTTCTAATTTTTCTATTGCAAATGTAGAAAGGGATCAACGATGAAATACCACCAGAGATTGACGGTTTAGTGGGTCGCCATTTTTTTTTCGTTTCTATATCTTAGAGTTGCACTTGACGAAAAGCGGGATAGATATGATGTTGTCAAGTTGTGCTGAGGACAAACAATTGATAGATACAATACAAACGAAGAAACATGCATGCAAGGCAAAGTCACAATATTTGTATTTTTAAAAATACTATTTTATTATGTATATTGTAATACTTATTTAAGAATTTCATTACGTATTTTAATCTTTCTTATTTCATTTCAAATGAAGGACCTCAATGATGATAATCAAAGTATGACCGCAAAAGCAGGTTGACCAATCTCCTACACCCAATGAAAAGGTAATCTTTAGTTATTTTCTTTTACATATTCAAATACATAAAAGTTTTTCAAGATTATTATTTTTAAATAAGTACTTTCAATATTGTGTATACAGACCGCATCAACTTCCAAATGCCACAATAAAGAATTACACATTTCGGAGGATACACCGTACAATAATAAGAGGAAATTTGAAGACAAAGGATTACATCGATCGGATGAAACCCCCTACGCCGATAAGAGCAAATTTAATACTTTGCACATTGATGAACATGAAGATAACAACACGGATCCTCAAACGTCTACAATGAACAAACTACGGAAAGTCAAGATAGAGAAAATGTAATTTCCAAAAAATTATACTAGAAGCAACATGACACTATCTATCATGCTTATTTACGGATATTAGATTTTTCAAACTTATTTTGGATAAACACGTTTGGATTTATCATAATGCCGATCATTATGCTTATTTACGTATATTAGATTTTTTAAACCTCGTGTCTACCTTTTTTTTAATAGGTAACGCATTGTCAATCACGTGTATTATAAATTTAAAATTAACACATACAACATCATCACAGATTCAAAATTATATATTTAAACATCACTAACCGATTATAAAAACAATGTGGACAATTCAATATACTTCTCCATCTTACATATTCTATAACTATACATTAACTTTTTTAAACAAATTAAAATATTATAAAAACAACAAATTCAATTTTTGGTCCTCCTCAAATCGACATTCTAACCAGGGATTAGGCCACCGGGTTCCTAACTTTAGCGCGAGACTCGGTTCGATTCCCTTTGGGAACGAATTTCGATTTGGAGGTATAAGTAGGCTTGGAAAAATTGGACTTTGTGAACTAACTTCTAACCACTAACAACTACCATTTAACAATTAAAATTTTTTTGACATTTTGTTCTTCATTTCAAGTGTTTTCATAATTTACATTTGATCCTTTAACTTTTGTATTTTTTTCTACTTTTTCCTTCTACCGACATTACCAAACTATTTACTTATTATATTTTTATTTTCCAACTAATAATGTGGCATTCTTTATTTCAAAGGAACTTAGTGTATTAACTACTTTTTTTTTTTTTGAAACAAATTTTTGTAATACAATCAAATATTCTTATCTTGCCTATTTCAAAATCATACCTTATCACACGTCTATTATACGCAAAAAAAAAAAAAAAAATCTCAACTTACAAAAAAAAAAAAAAATTCTACTTATTTTAACAAACATACTCAAATATTTACATAACGTTCTATTCTCAAACATATTTATTTTAAAAAGTCATATGTGCTTTGCCTCGGCCTATAAATCACCACCCTCTATGCCCAAATTGTTTTCCCGTCTACGTCTCTCCGTCACCCACAACGTTGAAAATATAAAATATGAATTGACGGGAAAATTACAAATAGGTTCAAGAAAAATTGAATTTGATTTAATAAGTTCATGTCAAAATATTTTTGTGCATCTGTTCAAATATTTTTTATGCTTCGTTCAAATTTTTAAAACCTATTTGTAATTAACATACTTTTTTGAACCTATATGTAGACGCATGACAATCTCCAAAGAAAATTTTAATCTCAATTGTTTTGGGCCTTTTTCGCAAAAGAAAAACCCAACAATTATTTTTAGGATAAAAAGTGCAATTTGTCATTCTCTGTGAACCAAAAGCTGCAATTTCGTTGAGCCTACAAATGTCATTAAAAGATAAGAGATCAAAAATTTACGAAAAATCCTATTCGAGATAACTCATTCTCTTAGAACAAAAAATACATTTTAACCGAATAAGATATGAATATTCTAAAATATAAATTAGTGTCATCTTGAAAAATAAATGAGTACTTAAATAAAATTACAATTAATTCTACAATTGTCACACAACACTTGCTCATAATTTAAAGACCAAAAATATAAATCATCATAGAAATGCAACCATTTTAAAAACCATGAAAATTGTTATTGGAAACTACATACAATTAAATCCCTTATGTATCTATTATTAATAAGGCACAATAAATTTTTTTGTTGACGGAAGGAACAATAATATGATATATCTTTTAAAAAAAAAATTACAAATAACTATTCAACGCCATCTCTTTCACACGTAAGAAAGAGTAATTCATAATCTAAACTAACCACTTCTACAATATCCGCAAATTCAAAAATTAAATTTTAAAATTTTAATCAACTCCGTTTACACCATTTGCTTACTCTAAACCCGGATCTCTAGATCGACGCTATGTGCTGAGGATTGCCTTGGACATCCGATATGCGTGCTACGGTATTCACGATTCGTATAAACAAATGGACATTTTGACGTTTTCTCTTCCAAATTTATTTACAACAAATCCTGAAAATACTATTTTGTTTGACATTGACACTTGAAAGTGATGTTTAGTTTTTAATTGAATTCTCGTATGGATAAATCAAATATGACATTATTGGAGACTGTGGTTGATTTTATAAAGTAGCCTTTTGCTCGCACATGTCTCCATCTATCAACCGCCTCACATACGACGATCATTCTCAACACCACGGAGAAGATCTACTTGATGATGCGGAGGAGGAGATTTTCAACCCCACAATTATGATGGATGTAGAATAGGGTGTGAAACAATACGAGACATATAGCGTGGGAGAAAATAAACAGAGAAGAATGACCGATTTTTGTATGAAATAATTGATTACATTGTGCTTGCTAGTTTAAAAGGAGTTTTTGTTTCATTGTTCGGTGTGATTGACGTCTTTAACCGAGAAAAAATAAACGGAATTACAAAAGATTTAGTTGCATCATCTCGTAATAAAAATAATTTTTGGTATTAACATAATTCAATCTATTAATGACTCTTGATTATCAAATTCATGCTAATATTTCATGTTTGCTAAGAAATATCCTCACATTGTTTGGAGCTATTGGTTTATATATATGGCGGATTAGTTAAAAACTCAAATTATGTTCGTATTGACATAAGAATTATTTCTCTGTTTAGCATTGATTTTTGTATGAAATAATAGAATGCCATATAGTTTAGTATTTATTTTTCTCTCCGTAATTTAGTATAGAAGCGAACGGTTTCTTCTTCAAAATGTTTACTGGAAAGTTAGTTAGCACGAGTTATTAGTTAATTACTAGCGGCTCTCTTCTAAGAATATATTATTCGAGTGTATTTGCAAATTACTTAGATCAATAACATACAATTTTAAATTTGTGTTGGTCGCTTGAGATGATATCTTCTGTTGGATATAGTTTTTTCATGGTGATTTGTGTGTTCATCTTCTCGCTAATCATACTTTATGAATTTGATTAAAAATTTGGTATATTGCCTACCTTTTTTATAAGCTACATTACATTGTGTTGTCTTCAATTATTGTATTTGTAAAATTATCTCATCTTGATAAATGAAAAGATATTTGTTTCATCTTATCATATGAAAAATGATCTCATATTAGTTTATTCAAGACCGTTGTTGTATGTTATACTACTAATTACACCGAACTATCTATGCATTTTTATTTTTTTAAGATTTGCCTAATAATGGGTCTACTCTTTGAAATCTCTATTAATTAATTTTTACTTCTTTAATTTAAGCTTTTGAACTTTATGAGACAATTTGCTTTGGTAAACGGGAATTACATTGGATATTATAAGGTGGTATTTTAACAATTGTTGGTAGACAAAATTACTACTCATTGATTCACAAATGCAAAAATAAAATTTCAACCGCACAAAACAGAGCAATAACATGGGTTAGTTAAGTTTAAATATATTTATGTCCATGGTGATTTACGCACATAAAAAAATATTTTATCTACAAATTATTTTTGTTTGATGAGATCATTCCACTCATGCAAATAATTCATCGTCTACACTTACTACAACAACAAAATGTTAGTTTCTACATCATAGTCAAATATATAAATAAACACGTCTGCAAAATGAAGTATTTTTATTTTTAAATTAGACTCTATAATCTTTCTTATGCATTATTTTTTTCTCGCGATTGAAAAGAGAGTGCTTTGGCAAATGCAAGAATGAGGAGGAAAACTATTATTTCAAAAAACGAAATCGAGTGAAATGTTTGGTAAGTTCAAATCTAAACAGTGTTCCAATTTAAATTATTAGTAGTAATTGTATTGGGATGATTTCTTGAAATTCTTGGACTCATGATTTTCTATTAGATAGAAAAATTGATGTAAGCATTGCCAAAAAGGCAAGAATGACGAGGAGAGACATTCTTACAACAAAGAGAATAAAATCGCATTGGGTACGTAATCAAACTACATGAGTTTACATATTAAACATTAAAATTCTAATACATAATAAAATTATTACTATAATAAAAATATAAAATTTTACATACAAACATAACGTAATATTTAAATGACGGAATAAAAATTATTAAATTTTATTATTATACAAAAAAATCTATTATAATTGTGATGAATTACACATTCAAATTATTTTTGGAGCAGTACTTCATCATCAACGCAAACACTTAGTACACCATTATCTGCAAAAATAAACGGTAAGTTTTCTTTGTAATATCCATCATCATTGTGGTTATAAAATACGTTAAAATGATTCATCATTCTCTTTTGTAGTGTCAAATAATTGCTCCACAACTCATAATATGAGTTCACTCGAGAATTATGGAAAATGAAAATGGTATGTTACACATATAATAAAAATACATGGATATCGGTTTGTTCTAATACATAGTTGTCGGTTCACATGAAACGTAGGATTTAATTTCTTGGATCTTACTAACTCTGAGTATTTATAATATGCACTAATTCAATATAATAACAAACATGATATGGAGACTTCGGTGATCCCACATACACATGCATGCATTGCAATGCTTTTATGTGGTACGAAGAAAGAAACAAGAAGAGAAAAACACGATTCCACTAAAATTTCCAAATTGTTGCTCTAATGGAAAGGTGCAATCGCCGAATCTTACCGAACCACCACAAATTTTGAAGAACCTAATATTCGAAAAGATGTGCGGAGTAATAACTTTCTCAAAAATATTAGAGCATACAATATGTGTTTAGTTTCACATCAATGGGTGGTACACAAGATACTACAATCAACAAAGGGGTGCACCATATGTATTCGATTACATGGTGCAAATCCTCATAAGATTGGCGCTTGTTGCCCGAACATGGAAAAGAACCAAAATTTGCTCAATTGTACATCTATGACACCAAGCACGAAACCCAAAATAAGGCTAACATCAATACGGTCGGTGTTATTATTTATATGACGTGATATACTACTTTTTTATGGTCTATGTTATTTCATGTTTACGCTAAAAAATATTTTACATACCAAAACAAAGTAAAAATAATTACTTTAAAAATATTAGTATTAAAGCACATAAATTTAAAATGATTTCATTATTTATTTGCAGTGGTAAGACGAGTGGAACACCATCAAAACTCGGATACTTCTATAGTTGAGGATTTACGAAGGATGGTTGACGAGAATAATCCTTTTGCAATTCAATTTCGAACGGCGAGGGAACGTTTTAAAACAAAGACAAGGTAGATCGGTAAGATTAAAATTAGAACAGAGTAGGTCAAAAGATGGAAGAACACACAACCTCCCAACAAAGACTCCGAGGTTGCTGCGTTAATTGTTGGAGACCTTGATCTTGATATGCAACCGAGAGATGTTGTTCTTCGGACACGTGATGGAGATCTACAAGACATAAGTGAACTTCACCCGTCTTACCTACCGTTGCGGTACCCTTTGTTATTTCCGTATGGTGAAGATGGTTATCGCCTTGGAGTACAAAGATAAGGATGCTTTCTTTGTAACCTCCAGAAAAGAGTCAAACTCACAATGCGTGAGTTTTTGCATACAAATGCATGTACGCCTTAGCGAAGCTAATACGATATTTCATTCAACAAGATTGTTTCAACAGCTTTTGGTGGATGCTTATACCATGATTGAATCGGAGAGACTATCATACATACGGAATAATCGTGGTCAGCTAAGAGTTGATAAGTACAAAAATCTGTATGATCTTTGTTAATAGGGGTGACACGCATCCTTCAACATCGGGAAAGAGAATAATCCGTCGACATATATCGGGGACCCCGAATCAAATTTTTCGAGATGCAATGGCCATTTGCAAGTGGTATTCGTACCCAAATTTATTTATCACATTCACCTGCAACCCCAAATGGCCGAAATTACACGCTTCTTGAAGGAGAATGATCTTAAATCGGAAGACAGGCCGGATATTCTTTGCGAGAATGTTCAAGATGAAGCTTGATCATCTTATTAGGAACTTTAAAGAGGATGAAATCTTGGGAAAAGTTGAAGCAAGTAAGTAATCGCACAATAACTTTTGTACTTTTATATCTTTAAAATTAAATGTCATTTATATTATTGTATTTTGCATAAATAAATTTTATTTTTAATTCAAACATTTTATGATGTAGTGATATATCTTGTTGAGTTCCAAAACGAGGATTGCCTCATGCACATATTCTACTTTTCCCGCATAATGACAACAAAATTCCAATGGCAAACGAAGTTGACCGTATAATCTCCGCATGAAATTCCAAATAAAGATGAAGACATTCAACCGCATAATTTGGTGAAGGAATATGTGATGCATGACCCGTGTGGAAATACTAATCTTAAATCTCCTTGCATGGTTAAAAGAAAATGTTCAAAATATTTCCCTAAACCATATAACCAAAAACCACCGTGGATGAAGATGGTTAACCGTTGTACAAGAGAAGAGATAATGGTTTTACGGTACGCAAAGGTGATATTGAATTGGACAATGATTTTGTTGTACCATACAATTCGACTTTATTATGCAAATATCAAGCGCATATAAATGTTGAGTGGTGCAACAAAAATAAATCCATTAAGTATCTTTTCAAGTACATTAACAAGGGGCACGATAGAATTACAAACAAATATAACTCATACGAGTAGATACCGATAGAAAAACTACGGATGAGATACATAATTTTTGTGATATGTCGTTATATATCTCCATGTGAAGTCAGTATGGAGAACCATGAAATTCGACATACACTACATGTTCCCTCCAAATTCAAAGGTTGAACTACCATCTTCCAAATGAGCAAGGTATTATTTTTTATGATTACGATTATATTGATGATGTGCTAAACAGAACAACGGCACACCAATCAATGTTTCTAGCATGGATGGCATACAACAAAGAACATGAATGGGCGAGGAAACTCACTTATTTGGAATATCCATCAAAATTTGTTTGGGACACTACTACACGTCGGTGGATTCCGAGACAAAAAGGATTCTCCTTAGGAAGGCTGCAATACGTTCCACCAGTCGGGAACATCACTACTTGGGATTACTCATTCCACACACTAAGGGTGCTACATGTTATGAGGATATACACACAATCGATGGAATTATGTACCCAACATTTAAGGACGCTTGCTACTCATTGGGGAAATTTGAATGATGATAGAGAATATGTGGACGAAATATTGGAGGCCGGTTATTGGGCATCGGCACATTACATGCGAAATTTATTTGCCATACTTCTACTATCATCTAGCATGTCATCTCCGTAAGTTGTCTTTAATAAGACTTGGGAGTGTTTATCGGATGATATCTTGCAAACACAAAGGAGAATTTTAAACATGCTGTATGAATTTCCGTATATGTATTTTTAGTAATAAAAATAATTTAATTTTGATTTGCATATTTAAATTAATTTAAAAGAATATAAATTACAAAAATCATATTTCTATACATATATTAATATTACATAAAAATATTTTTATTTCGTAGTTGCATCTTCTTGATCGTGATTGAAGAATCATGTTTTGGTTGAGATTGAAAAACTAATGCGATCGAATGGGAGTACTCTTAGAAGATTTCCGACTATGCCTTTTCTGATGAAACAAGACTCAAAGACGGTCAATAACCTTATACAAGAGGAATTAAATTATGATCAATCACATGTACAAGCAGAGCATGCAACATTGTTCTCCAAATTAAATAGTGAACAAAAAGGTATGTACGACCGACATCTTAAGCGGTTTGGTCGAATGCGGGAGGAATGTTCTTTTTATATGGGTTTGGTGGTACTAGAAAAACATTCATTTGGTCAAAGCATTATCGGCACTTTGTAAGATCACATGGACATATTGTGCTAAACGTAGCTTCTAGCGAATAGCATCTCTTTTATTACACGGAGGACGTACAACACATTCAAGGTTTGCTATACCTATCAATATCGATGAATCATCCACATGTCATATTAATCCAGGCTCGACTTATCGAACTTATCTCAAAGGCAAAGTTGATAATATGGGATGAGACACCAATGGTTATGACATTGTTTTGAGGCATTAGATCGAAGTTTGAGAGACATAATTAGAGGTTCCGATGGATCATCTTCTAACCTACCCTTTGGTGGTAAAACAATTGTCTTAGGTGGAGATTTTAGACAAATACTCCGGTGATACCTAAAGGATCAAGAGAGGATATTGTCTACTCAACAATTAACTCCTCCAACCTTTGGAAATTTTGCAAAGTTTTAAAGTTGACCAGAACATGAGGTTGCAAAATCCAATGAATGGGAATGGAATAATGTCTCAAGAGATGACTGAATTCTCAAATTGGATCTTGAAAATTGGGGATGGCAAAATTGGGGATAGCATTGATGGTTTCCCCCAATTGAGATTCCAAAAGATAATCGATCTTTTACGTAGGTGATCTGTTCTTTGCTATAGTCAACATCATTTACCCATCAATAACTACTCAATATCAAATGGATGGATATTTTGAAGATAGAGCAAGATTGCCGCCACACACAGAGACATCGAATCTATTAACGATAAGGTTTTAGACTTGATTGAAGGAAATACAATAATTCTTAAGTTCGACATGGTTTCAAGTGGAGATGACAAATCTGGAAAAAATGAAGAAGCGTATTCGGTGGATTATTTGAATTCTATTAAGTGTTACGGATTACCTAATCACCGATTGATTTTAAAGGTAGGTGTTCCAAAGAATGCTTCTAAGAAACATTGATCAAAAGGCCGGATTGTGCAACGGGCGAGATTGATTACAACAAGACTTGGAAAACATATTATAGAGGCAAGGATAATATCAGGAAGAAATATTGGAAATAAGGTGTACATCCCTAGAATGATTCTCGGTACTTGTGATCAAACGTCACCGATAAAATTTCAAAGGAAACAATTTCCAATACTTTTGAGCTTCGCAATGACGATTAATAAAAGTTAGGGACAATCACTTTCTACCGTTGGTGTATACCTACCAAAGCCTGTTTTTACACATGGACAATCGTATGTTCTTTGTATCAAAAGTTAAGAGCAAGACGAGATTGAAGATACTTTGTTTGGATGATGAAGGAAAATCATGCAACTACACGACGAATGTAGTATATAAGGAAGTATTTAGAAATTTGTAATTTATTAAAAATAATAATATTAATTGATAATGTCATTTTAATATATTGTATATGATGTTATATTCGATACATTTTTTATGTTATACAAGTACATTTATATGTGAGACGAAAATTAAACACAATAATGAATATTAAAGCAGTTATTATTTGGAACCATGTGTCACTATAGTTGATGATTAATATACATGAAATGTAATATTTCACATATGAAAGACAACAACCAATCTTTGTCTGACTCCACTACGACGATAAACAATTAGGCTTTGCGAGAACTTAATTACGCTACAAATACTTTCCGAGTGAGGCATCACTTGAAATTATAATATTAGCATATTTCACCAATTTCAATATATAATAACCATGCGAGGCATTGCAATGCATTTCGCTAACAAAATCTTTGTTAAACAAGGATAATGACATTCGCTCTCAAATATCAACCAAACAAACAATTCTTCAACTCAAAAATAATTTTAAAAATATTTTACTACTAAAGCTGCATTTTAGTTTGAACAAAAAAATTATAAAACTACTAATGTTAATTTAGAAATTTAATCACCAATCAAAAATAAGAAGATTTGGTTTTCAGTTCTTACTACAAAAATTCATTTATTTTAATTATGTTGTCAAATATTTTAATTTATTATTATAATTAAATTACACTTTTATGACTTCAAAAAATTGAAAATAAAATTTTAGACGATATTCCGCGTATTACGCGGGTCTTATACTAGTGTTACTCTATTCAAGTGGTGTTTTAAAAAAAAATACTAGTGTTTTATAACACCACCTAAATCTATCTTGTAAAAAAAAATAAAAATCCAGGGCTAAAATACCCCCAACTACACCTAAAAACAAATGATTTTTTTCTCATAATTTTCCTGCACCCAAAAAAACATTTCTAATATTACACTGCATTTATCATCGTATGGTCTGCCAACCTTTTTCCTTCAATAACAAGTAACCGGTCAGGGAAATAAAATAAAATAAAATAAAATAAAATAATTTTCTCATAAAATAAAAAAGAGAAAAAAAAATGATTAGGGAAATTAAACTATTATTATTACAAGGAAAAAACTCTGCCTGATCGTAAATCAAATCCATTTTTGCCTCTTTTAATTTCCCCTTTTTCTGCAACAACAATCCGACGACAACCATTCGCCGTTCATTTCCAGCCGTCGGATTAGATGACTTATGTCGCCGGCGTTCGTTGACTCGCCACCACCCTGCACCAACGGTCAGATTTTCTCTCCGCAATTCCGTTCATCGAATTACATCGACGACAATCTCATCGGATTTTCAAATCAAATGGATCCGAATTTCGGGTTTAGTTCTCCGTCATTGGGTCCTTCGAAGCCCGCCGCCGGTCTCTCCCGGCCGCCGCGGCTCGCCAAGCTTCGGAAACCCTTGGCCGGCCACCGCCCCGCTATATTCCGGCCGGTGTCCCAAATAGGTGTTGTGCCGGTTCCTGAAGATTCCGACCGCGGGCCTGCGCGCATTGATCCAGGTTTTAGCCATACTAAACCTGCTTTTGAGCATAGTCAACAGAATGGGTTTGAGTTTAGGGCCAGTGATAGTAGCGAGTTTTTAGTGAATAATAATGTGCTAGATGAAATTAGGAGATTGAAAATCGGTAGTGAAGAAGTGTATGCTAATACCGTGAATGCGAATATTGGTAGGAGTAGTAATAGTGGTGGTGATGTACAATCGAGTGGCGAAGATCACCGCTTGAGAGGCGTTGATGAAAGTGTGGTTTCTGAATTGCCTGAAGATATGAGAAGGCTGCACATTGGAAGTGAACATTTCAGTAAATTGTATGGAGGAAATATCGAAGACCTTCCGAAGAAGATGACGAAGTTGAATGTGAAAGACTCTGATAGCCAGTCTTCAGGTGGCAGCTCGGATGTATTGCTTCCAGATATGAACAAGTTAAAAATTGGAGACTCTTTGTACAGCTCCATGGACGAGAAGGTTGATGATGAGAGGAATAAAGTCATGTTCAACAACAGTGGAGGCGTCAATTGTGCTGCTAGCGAAAATACTAATCACCTTAATGTTGAAACTAGGCAGAATTTGGGCAGTTCTGTATCATTAAATCCAGCATTTAGTTTTCAGGGTGGACTAGAGAGCAAGAATAGTGGTGGTTCTCATGGGAGTTTTGGAAATCAAAATAATACTTCATTGCCAATGTTTTCGTCTAGTGGTCATTCAAAACCACTTGGGAGTTTTCCTGAGACGCCTTATGTGGACAGAGGCGACAAGAAAGTTGAGTTTTGTTTCTCTAGTAAGTTGGATAGTGCACCCCAACATGTGGAGTTCAAAACACCTGATCCAAAAGCACACTCATTATTTGGTCTAAATAGAAAGTTCGAGGCAAAGAGAGAATCAGTTAAAGATAGTGCATCAAAGAAAAAGAAGGGGAAGTGCAAGAAACCATCACAGGTTCCAATGATTTTCCAACATGACTACGTAGTTCAGGAAAATTTTCATGAAAGTACCGAATCTTCAGAACAAGGTTCGCCTATGGATTTCTCTCCATATGAGGAAACACTGGCCAGTAATACGTTGTCAAGAGAGACTTCTGTGGCATCAGAGGAGTCTTCTCATTTTGATGAAACCAATTCTTCAGGTCAAGCATATCAGGATGTTCCAATTGACACTGAAGTTCTAATTTCTGCAACGAGGGGCTTGAATATAGATGGATGTGATTTACGAGGCAATGAAGGTCAAGATAGAGAGTCTGCATCTCATATCAATGAAGGGATTAGAGTTGAAAGTGCTGAAGAAGATGCTGTCTCAGGGGCAGAGACTGAAAGCTTCAAATCTGCAACCGATGAGTTAGATTACAGTACTGATTCCTTTGTTACAGCAGCAGATACCGAAGTAAGTTCCAGCTCTAGAATCGAGAAGCAAGATAGTGATGGAGCCACACAGTTTATATATGACTCAGGATTAGCAGGGATGGGCCAAACCAACTTCAGCTTTTCTGCATCTTCTTCTCTCAGTGAGCCTTCAGTATCAACGGGCATCCAGAAGAAGAAATCTCGAATCAAAACTTGTCATGATTCGTATATTGCTTCTCCAATTGCTAAATTTTCGCATGAATCATCCCTCGTAGCAGCAGAGGGTTCTGGATCTTCATTCCCATCACCTAAGGAGGGTCAGAAAGATAATATCTTCACTGCGGTCAGCCAAAGAAGGGATAAGTCTGAGCAAGTTAAAGCGCTGACCAAACCAGACTCTCCTACAGCTGCCACCATTGCAGCTCAGGAATCCTGTGAAAAATGGCGGTTGAGGTGTGTAATGATTTACCTTCTGTTTGCTATTTTAGCTCTTACATAGTGAGAGTTCGGATGTTATTTTTCGTCAAGATATCTTCATAGATCTTGCTTCTGATTTTATTTCATGCCAGGGGCAATCAAGCCTATGCAAAGGGGGACTTCTTAAGAGCTGAAGATTGTTATACTCAGGGAGTGAATTGTATTTCACAAAACGAGTCATCCAGGAGCTGTCTAAGGGCCCTAATGTTGTGCTATAGCAATCGTGCAGCTACACGCATGTCACTTGGAAGACTGAGAGAAGCTTTAGAAGATTGTACAAGAGCTTCTGGATTGGATCCCACTTTCCTAAGGGTGCAAGTTCGAGCTGCTAGGTAAGGCACACTCTTATTGCTTTCGGCCCCATCTTTATTGATGAGGTACTGATTGCCATCTCTTCTCAATTATGCAGTTATCTGGTGTTTTATTGTCTTGCTTAATTTTATCGGTTATCCTTTGTGACACCAAGAATAACTCTGTAAAAGGTGTGCATTGATGGGGAAAAATCAGTAGTCTGCAATTAGTTAGCCTTAAATCTGGAAACAACCCCTCCCGCCTCCCCTAAAATTGAAAAGATATGTGGTACCATGTTGAAATTTGGATAAATGGGATCCTGATCATAATAATTGTCTGGTAACATCTGTTGCATCAATGATGTAGTCATGCCAGCTGCGTCAAAATAGTCTAATTTTGCCTTACCTTTATAACTTCTTTAAGCTTAACTCATGATAATTGATTATAACCAAGGAGTGATTCTTAAAGTTTAAACATGGAATCTCTAGTTGGTTCTCTCTATCTTTTTCTATACCTTTCTGATGCATATTGTCATCAATCAATGCTTTAAAGTGTTTGTCAATAATATACCATATCAGGATTGGTTATTCCAAAGCCACTATAAGAATGCTTTAAGTGAAGAAATTTCTCAGGAAAAAGTTAATTGCGAGAAGAGACGTGTAGTCTAACTTGCCCTCAACTGCTTGGAACACCCAAATTCGCCTTCACTTTTTCTTCATTTCAAGTGTCAAGTACCATATATTATTATTTCTCTTTCTCATGACTTCATTATTTTATCATCCAGCTGTTATCTCACCCTAGGGGACCTTGAGAATGCAACTGCGCACTTTATGAAGTGTTTGCAAGGGCCTGATTTCTGTGCGGACAGGAAACTTTTAGTGGAAGCATCCATGGGCATTGAGAAAGCTAAGGTATTTAAAACCTATTATTTATATTTTTATCATAATCTCTTTATGATACGGTAGTTAGGACTTAATTAATTTTTTTTTACCACTTTGATTTCCCAACAGCCTAGTAAATCAGAATTATTTCAGTACCATGCTGTGAAATCTATGGCAGTGTTTGGAAAATTCTCAAATAAAGTGTCTCTGTATATGGCTTTTCTTGAGTGTTTTTAGTCATCAGATTCTGGTTAAGTTAAGCATAAAAAGGTAGAATTTCTCTCTCTTTGTTTTGGGGTGACTCACTGAGGGAGTATTTAATAAGAGTTGCTTTGAACAGCTCTTAGCAATTTCTCTTCGTAATATGATTTTCAAATACTTAACATGACTTTACAGCTGAATGCGCTCAGATTTCTCTATTTGTTTCAGTGGAAACTATTGGAGAAAGTTGCATTGAACATATAAAGCATATTTTGTCAACAGAAATCTTCACTTTTCCCTCTACCATTAGTTATACTGCTTCAATCTCTATTTCTTCAAAATTGTGATGACTTCAATAAAGTAATTCTACAACCTTGTTATGTTACATTGCACTCCTATGTTTAGTAAAACTGCATTTACTTCTAGTGAGTTCTCTTTCTTTCCAAGGTCCTTCTAACACAGCATTTGATTGTGATGGCCTTGTCGGATAAATTAACATAGTGGCATATAATATGAGGCCCATAATTGAAAATTTTGAATGTTGCAACGTTATTGTTTCTTAAGAGTAGTGTTATTGATTATGACAATCGTCTTTTTGTTTCTTTGAACTATAAACGTTATATACATTTGAGAAACTACATAATGTTATTTTGCTTTTATTGGTTTTAGAAAGTTGCACAATGCATAGAGAAGGCTGCAGAGCATTTGGGACGAAGAACATCAAGTGACATAGAATGTGCTGTTAGTTTAATATCCGAGGGTTTGACAATAAGCTCTTATTCTGAAAAACTGCTTCAGATGAAAGTGGATGCTCTTCTTATGGTATGTCTATGTTGTCATTAAGTTAAACTAATTCATATACTTTTCAGTGGCACACAGTTTACAAATAAAGTACGTATTTTGCCTAATACCATAGATTTCCATATCTGAAGCTACTCTTATTTTACCCACAGCTAAAGAAATATGAAGAGCTGATTCACTTCTGTGAGCAAATTCTTGGTTATGTGAGATCAAACTTTTGATGTCCGGTGTTGTAAGTAACTCAGTGGAGTTTCATGGTTTTGACTTGAAGAGGGCTCCTTCCTTCAGGGTCTGGTGCTGTGCGCTGATCCTTAAGTCCCATTTTTACTTGGGAAGACTTGAAGAAGGACTAGTTTTCCTGAAGAAGCAAGAGGAACAATCCTCTCCTATGGAACGGTATGCATGAGTTTGTATAACATACTACTGTTGCTTTATTTACAATCATAGAATTGTACTTTTCTGTTGTCAATAGCTCTTCCTGCCAGTTTGATTCTTCAACAATGAAAAGCAGGAAGCTTACCTTCTTCCCCTTACTAATAAAATTCTGTTACTTGTAAAAAAGCAATGAAAGCAGGACCCTGGAATCCATGATACCACTGATTGCCACTATGCAGGAGTTGTTACATCACAAGGTGAGTTTGTTCATGATTTCTCTTGTGTAACAAGTTTTAGAAATGGGTATATCTTGGTATCTTACACTGATGTATCCAGTTTGGTTTGTTTGTTTGTTTTGAGGCATAAGTGCAGTCTGATGAGATTGCATCATTCATTATTATTATACTTAATCATGTAAGATATGTGCTGAATTGTTTCTGAAACAATTCATGAGAAAGGGAGATATTTCACGTGGAAAATTGCATGACAGAGCACATAAAATCTGGCTTAGCTTTTCTGTTGATATGTGTTTTCAATAGAAATAGTAAATATTGTTTCTTGTTTAGCTCTTTTATGCATACGTAATATTCTTTGACACACCAAATCATGAAGGAAATAATTACATGAGAATAATGTCTTTCTTGGACTCATCTCTTTTTCTCCTCCCTCTATTATGCATATGCAATTGGCCAATCAGTTACTCTCCTTGATAAGATTTAGCCTATTTCTATTTAGGCTGCAGGAAATGAAGCATACAAGTCAGGAAACAATGCAGAAGCTGTTGAACATTACACTGCTGCTATTTCATGTTCTGTGGAATCACGTCCTTTCACAGCTATATGTTTTTGTAACCGTGCGGCAGCATATAGATCAATGGGCCAACTTTTAGATGCTATTGCAGATTGCTGTCTCGCCATTGCCCTTGATGGAAATTATTATAAGGTTTGCCTCAGGCCTTCAGAACATTGTTATTTGTTCCAAATTGTTATCCATTGATTGTCGTGATATAATTGAGGAATGGAGTTGATTCATGAATTTTTGTACGCGTTTAGATGTCAAATTTATGAACTAAGCTGGGAAGACATGTATACTGATTTGGCTAAAGTTGGTTAATATTTCATTGAGATATGCTGCTGCAAATTGTTATCAGTTTTATCTAACAAATAAGTTAATACATTACATTATTACAATTTGTAATATTAGTAAGCGATAGCACCTTCTCTTCAAGCTCTCTGGTACTTATTTCAAAACAATTATCAATATATACTAGGGGACCAGGGAACTTATTACTTCAAGAGATGTTATTTATATACATATACACACATATATATACATATTATGGGTTGCTGTTCTTTCTCTTAGGCCAGAATAGTTTTGCCATTGGTTTAGTTAACTTGATGCTGCACAACATATACTTCAATTCTCCTTACGTTTTTTTGTTATAAGTTAAACCTTGTTGATTTGTGTGTGTACATGCAGGCCATCTCTAGGAGGGCTATGCTATACGAGACGATTAGAGATTATGGGCAAGCAGTTGCAGATCTTCAGAAACTTGTATCTCTTCTCACAGAAGAACTAGATAAGAAGACAAACCAATCCGGAAAATCTGATAAAGTGGATACTGTTAATGAGCTTAGGCAAGCTAGACTAAAACTTTTAGAAATGGAAGAAGCAACAAGAAATGAGATTCCCCTCAATATGTATCTCATCCTGTAAGTTATTTATTGCTGTTCTTGCTGTTGTTGATTTTGAACCTGAGACCTAGAGAGGAGCATACTCCTAAGTCCCAAGCCTACACCACCAGGGTTGATTAATTCATCTCTGAAATGGCCTGTAGTTGATTTCTCAATTTATAGAATGATCCACAGTTTCTTGTGTTAAATTTTGACTCTTTGAGTTGTTTGCTTGGGGCATGCCATCTTTTACTGAGACACATTTGGAATTGAATCACCTAATATAAAAAATCAAATGGCTTGAGATGACAATGCTACTTCAGATTTAGATGAAATGTCCATGTAACTATTTTTCATTGGTATTATCACATCATGGTCTCAAACTTAATTTTAGAAAGGATTCATCCTATTATCTGGATGAGGACCTGATGAAATGAGTTTCCACTGTCTGAATCTGTTTTTATACACCATTCTTCTTGTTCGACTACACATTTATAAAATATGAATAAGTACTAGGACTGCCTGGTGTTTTGCTTTTATATCTGGACTGTGATCGCCTATCCATAGAGAAGAGGTCTCTTAATGCAACTGTACTTGTGCGAACTGAGAGTTTATTTTGCTTTCTAGTGGGAAAAGGTTTGTCTTGGAACTGAGGAGAGTAAATTGATGCTCGAATCTTTCGTAAGGATGAATCTACGATATTTGTTCAATGAAGTAACTTGCTGCTTCTTAATGCCAGGGGAGTTGATCCATCCGCTTCTGCATCTGAAATTAAGAAGGCTTATCGCAAAGCTGCATTGAAATACCACCCTGACAAGGTCTTGATATATAAATGCATTTGGCTTCGGCAGGGTCTATTAATTGACAATCAACAACACGGATTTATAATAACTTTTTCTTGGCTAGGCTGGTCAATCTTTGACAAAAATGATAATCAAGATGATGCTATATGGAAGGAAATAGCAGACGAAGTCCATAAAGATGCAGACAGACTCTTCAAAATAATTGGGGAAGCATATGCTGTACTTTCAGACCCCTCCAAGGTACTGATTTATTTATCTTTATTTTCCAGAGACCAATTGTTTTATCTCATTTTCCGTGATTAACTTAAATGCTCCGAGGTCTTCAGAATATTTCCTGGTTGTTGGCAGTGATAGTTATGTATCCAAAAATGGGGAATATATACCAGATAAATTATGTGCAAAAGAGTAGACCCTCTTACATTTGACTTTGTATAGGTCTGAAATCTTTTGATTACATCTTCTTGTAATTTTTATTTGCTATCATATGTAAAACATAGTACATTTTTCTTTTCGTTTGCTGTATCAGCATACTAATGACTTAGTTGCGTGCATCACCAATGATGACTTGAGATATAGTGTTGGTTCTTCACAATGTTGTGGCGGTCTTATGGTTTATCATGTGTGCTGTTGATATACTTATGGGTGAATTTTTTTCTTTTTCCGGCATTGCGAATCACTATTTCATAAAGGAAAGAAAAAGCCTTCACTCTTGGTAGTTGCACTTAGTAGCTGTGTCAAAACTTTCATTTTGTTGACTCGATACTTTCCACGTGCAGCGTTCACGGTATGATTTGGAAGAAGAAATGCGGAATGCTCCACACAGAAGCAACAGAAGTAATACCTCCAAAAATTTCTCAGACTTTCATAGCAGTCCATACCATGGGAGTGATAGGAGACAATGGCGAGAGTATGGAAGATCGTTTGGAAACACTAAACCATATCATTTTTAATGATGTTGGCTTTTGAACGGAATCAAAATGTTTGTCCAAGAATCCATGGAAGCTGTATACTTTCTTGTTGATTTACGAGATTCCCAGATGATTGGACCAAGTGATTCGACCAACTCAATAACGGAGGGCTAATGGACTAGTCGATTCTGAGTTCTGATTGGTAGTCCAAATGAGGCCCTACTGTGTGTAAACAAGAATTCGTTTCTCGTGAGTGTATTGTGCTCTTGTTTCGTCGCATCATTCAAATTTTGGCGTAAAACAGTTACAGAAGTCACAGTTGAATGAGGTTGGCTTTGATAAGTGTGGATGCAGCAGAGGCATAGGAGAGAACTGGTTTGTGTATCACTGTATTTGTTGTGTATATTGTGTGTGTAAGCTATATGGTTTTTGTATTGATTAGAAAATGTGAAAGTGATAATTTTTCCTTTCATTTCAATGTCATGAATGAACATAATAACAAAAGGTTGAAAAGAATGATCTTCAATTCATCAAATTTGAGTGGATTTTAAATCTACCAGAAAGGCAAAAGTAAAAAATTAATCCTGGGGCAGAATTTTTCCCCTTCTCTCTGCATCTGGTGTTCTTCATTTTTTTTTTTTGTTTTAATTTTCTTTTTCTTTTGTTTTTTCGCATTCGATAAATTTCACTCTCGTGCATTGGACTAAAAATATTATTTTATTTATTCCATTTTTACTTCTCAAAATTAAAAAATGAGTGTTCTATTTTATTTTTTCATATTCAAAGTAGCAAAAAAATAACACCACCCACTCAAACCGAACCTTTATAAACATTTCTTATTTACACTCTAATGTCATTCAATTAACCTTTTCAATTAAGTTGATAATAAAATAACCTGTTTTAATAAAGTTGAAAAATATTCATTTACCTTTTGCTTTATATCTTTTAATACTAATAAATAATTTTTTTAATACTTGTATCATTTCCCTTTGATGGGGTGAGTATAAAATAAACCACATTAGGTAAACAATGTGTGCAGACGAGCCTTGTTAATGCCTGAATGCAATGGAGTTGTAGATAGATCAAAGTTTATTAGTTCTACTCATTTACTAGTAAATTTCATTTGATTGTTTCTTTCTAATTGATTGATTAAGACAAAAATTTAAATATACATCCACATATTTATATATAAGCAAAAACTCGTATAAGATCGTCTCACATCTCATGTATGAAGCGGGTTTCACCCTTCAAAGGAATATTAAATATATTAACAGTATGCGGGAATATCAAATATGTGAGCACGGGTAAATTAAATGGTCAAATTAACTTGTCATCAACCACACCAGATTAAGTATCAAATATGTGAGCACGGATAATGGTCAAATTAACTTGTTATCAACCACACCAGTTAATCAGACACAAGCAAGCATTTTCTAGTGAGATTAATTAAAGCTCTTCACAAGTGTTGCAGATAGGTGAAAACATAATATACTGTATTTGGAGCAGGAGCTAGTTGTACAGTTTAACCAGAAAAATACAGCTGAATTTGGTATATTTTCCTAAGGAAATTGGAGAAATGACTATCAAATCCAATAAAAACCACAAATTAATTCTCATAATAACTAACTCAACTAATATCACTACAGTCATCAATCCCAACCCAAATTGGAATCCTCCTTTCCAGTTTCTTTACCTGAATATCACACCTGAGATTTCGATACCTTCTCGATCGTCTCAAACTCCCGTCTGAGAAAACTAAATCCCAGAATTTTCCTTTCTTGTTTGACTAGCTATGGTCATCAATATTCAATGATTCTATAATGGAGAAGAATTCATAATAGCTAGGAAAGTGCATTCATTATAGCTACAATTGTTTGTAGAAGAGAATGTATGCTTGGTCATGCAGCACCTCGTTTTCAGGAATAGGTGTAACGGAAGCATCATCATAATGGAGCCACGTTCCGGTGGGGTGACACGCATCAGCAGTGTAGTGTCCCTTTGAAGGGTCTCTTCCATGATGAGTTATTGTAGCAACAAGTTGATACCTTCGACCCTATATCAAAGAGTTGGGAAAATGCTTGTTCAGCAAACTATATAACTACATTACTGTAATTATTAGCATCAAAAGAAAGCTCATTTATAAAACTGGCCATAGTGGGGTGTTTTCAATAAATTGTAAGTGATTATAATCATCTGGAATTGCGTGTAAAAGTAAATTTGAGTGTGTTTTCAAATGAAAGTTTCTATTTCAATTAATTATCTATAATCCATGGTCTAAAAGTTGAGAGAGATATGCATCTACCTAATTCTAGCTTCTCACCTAAGATGGCCACGGCTATTAACACCCATCGAAATGTCACACACACCCACTTTATAGTGTGGTTAAAGACGTGAGTGGTGTGGGTAGACATGGGTGCATACAACAATTCAGTGGGAGATAATACCCGGGGAGCAACTAAGATAAGATGGAAATTAAGTAATTATAGAAGGGAGACCTACTATAAAAGGGAAACACATGACAGCAAGCCACAAAAAGGTAATTCACTAGAAAATGGAAATCAAATGAAAAAGAGTTGAGATATTATTAGATTGAGATGTAAATCGAACAAAAATAATTTGAAAGGAGCACAATTCACCTCAGTAGAGGGAGAGGCAAGCAATTCACGGCCGATAACAAGCTCCAAAGGAAAATGCACAGTTTTGTGCAGTTTTGTGCTTCCTTGGCTCCCATAGCTGAAACGCATTAAGTGTAAAACCATTATCTCAGAAAGCTCCAGAATCTTAACAGACTTGCTCGCAGTGACAACCTCAGCCTGAGAGATAATTCAGATACTAGTCAAATTGGGATGATAATCTGCATGATACGCTTTCTAATTATAAATATTGTCTTTTTACTTGAGAAAAATAGACAGGATAAATACACCTTTAACTAACCATTTGCTGAAAGAATTTAGGTCGTTATTAGTTTTGTAAAGGAGAAAAGATGGGATAATTTCTGTGTATATTGAAGTGTAAATGCTCCCATATTTAGAAAGGGAGTAGAGACTAGCAATATGTACCAAAAACGAAAATAACTCCCCACCATACATAACAGATACTAATCTTAATCTATAAGGAGAAATATACACAAGTATTAAATATATAAATTGAATCTTCAATATGCAGTATATAAATGTGGAAGACAATATTTTTAGATCTCAGCCCGAGATTATATAGGTCATAGTCAAATTTTGGAACAAGAATTCTGAATAGTGAGGTCTTTCAACATAAACATTGACATCCACACGAGAATATAAAATTTACTACTCATATCATAACAGAGAGCACAGCAATTGCAGCCTAACCATCTGTCTTCAAGCAGTACGTATTGCAAGCATTGTGCAAGTTTTATACGCTGTAACATATTGCTAATGACAAATATAAATAAATATATAAAGGAAGAAAGGGTGATAATATAAAAAGCTACCAACAGGCTTATATAAGTTAGTGTACCTTTCCAGCTGCTGATGTTCTGTACCCTTCAAGTGTTTCTGGTGTAGAAAATAATCGAAGTGCATCTTCTATTGTACAGACAGGCTCAGGACAAATATTTAGATGGAGTAAGAGAAATGGTTGTATGGTAGCTGAGGCCTTATTACCTGCTTGAGCATAAGAGGGGAATTGATGAGATCATATGCATATGAAAAGAAACAGCAAGATCATTAAGAGGAGATGAGGATAGGTGGAAGATTCATTTCCTATTCTGGACATTATTGATTTATGTAATCACCACCTAAGGAACGGTTTTTAAGACTACACCACTCCCTCAAACCATAGTAAAGAACCCGATAATATTGCACCCCCACACACACACACACAACCTTCAGGAGCAGCCATTTTCAATGATGGCCAAACCAATAGAATTATCAACCGGACATTCTGTAGGCTCATAAGGTTAATATACCAAATTGTGGACTTTATAATTTTAATCACATCACAGTCAATAATAACATTTATATGACTGATTTTCTTGGCCTGTGATTTGGTCAAGTTAGTAACAATGCTTCCTGACCGAGCTACACAAAAACAATCAGACTTACAAACAAACAGATAATAAATGATTATTTATGAGATAAGTGAATTCTAAATTCATGCAGGTTCATGGAGTAAAGGTGCTCCAAAACTTGATCAACCTTTTGCCTTCACCACACTTTTTAATTGGCCTCCAAAAATGGTACTCAACTTAGAGGGCAAAAAACTCTGAGTTCTTGTAATTGCAGTTTTCTTCCTTGGACCAACAGTCTCCCAGTTGTCATCTTCACTTTCATCAGTTGAAGAGACCAAAGACGCAGTTTTTCCATTTCCATTTGAAACTTGCCCATCAAGTTTAAGTAATTCATCATGCATCTGATGCATGATAAAACTGAGGAACTCCTGAGCATCTTCTTGTCTGAAACGCAGGCAGAATCACCACAATCAAAAGAAAATCTTAATTGGGTTTCAAAATCATTGATGGACGAATTGACAATTACAAAGAAAATACATCCTATATATGCATATGAGATGCTAGGATACACAACATACTCTACCATCTAATAATGAAGGGTTAGGAAAGACTACAATTCAATGCCAGATATGGTAATGAGGCTCCAGAAGTTTATTTTTAGTTTTATAACCTTTTTTAATGAAATTATTAAAAACCTGTAGTGATTGTTATCCGAATTGGGACCCCAATTGTATATTCAAACTATTCAACTTTGTAGAATTTGTGCATTACCTATTTCAAGTTCCCAAATGAATCATATGGTCAGTAAGGAAAAACACAACTATATCAGAATCTCTGCTGAGTTCTGACAGAAGGGAGAATCATGAAATTATTATTAGTGTCATCAAACCTTATATTTCTAACATTGCATTTTCAGTGTTCTCAGGAATGCCATTGGTCTAAACACCAATTCTTTTGGGAAATTTTGCAATATGCTGGTACTAACCCATATGGGGGTAAGACTAGTGACCTCACTCTGCTACTAATGTAAGAATCTCTCATGGAAATTGATATCAGGAATGCCAAACAACATTTGCAAGTCACAGTTAAAATAATTTTGTGCTTGGGTTACAGTAGTGGCCTTGTCCCGGTAATGATGTAAGGATCTCTAGTGGAAAATTGAAATCAGACATGATAACTAATTTTTGTGTATGTCATGATTAAAAATAATAGGCATTTGCACTTGCAAATACTCCCTCCATCCCCCTTTAAGCTTTACGTTTTACCATCCCCCAAATGTAAAGCTTAAAAGGGGACAGAAGGAGTATTATTTTACAAGCTTTCGTTGGAACCAAAACAGACAAAAGGGACCCAGTTCCTCTCTAATAAACACAGGAGACAGGACTCCCTTTTTCCATGACAGTACCATGTGAATCATCAATGCAGGGAACGAGAAAATCTTTCTTAAATGAACCCCAAATTTCACCAGAATAAATGTCAACTAGAAACTGCAGTATGAATGACTATAGACAGACAACAAAGAACAAGATGGTAAGAAAACAGAGGCATATGCACGAACCTAGGCCTGCCTGATAAATTATCAGCAATATCTGGAGTGAAACTCTTCAATATGGAGCCAAACATAAAAGGCCGAAATGGCTTTCCAGTTTCAGGAACAGTCTTCTCATTCCTCTTGTCAATTATGTGAGTGACGACATCAAAATTGGAGATGAAATCAACAAATGCACGCAGTGTCGGATAACCAACCTACAATGTGCAAACACAAATGCAACACTTGTGAGCTCATGTGCATGATAAAATTACTTTTGTATGTTATTGATTCTGCATGCTACCTCTGGTATATTACGATTCCTTAGCTCATGCAATAACTCAAAGAAGGGTGCACAACATAGTAGAGCCTGGAGAGTTGCATTCAGAAAGCACAGATTCCCCAAATTAACTAGCCCTCGAGGCAAAAAGTTCTGGGAATAGGATTTCCCCCATGTGAATCCTTGAAGGTACTCTTATTTGACTCCCCTTGGTGAACACCATTTGCAGTACCATCCAAAACAACAACCTCCGAGGAGGAACATAATTCACTTACTCTATGTACATCAGGCAGCCCTAGGCTTGTCTTATCTGATAAAGTATGTGTGCAATTAAAACATACTGATGCAGGTTGTTCTACGTGACCTGGCTTCAGTTCTTTGACAATATCACAAAGACATGTACTTCTGCTGCACCCATTTTCCTTCAGCAAAGCAACTTCCGAGACTGATGTCCTCTCCATATTGCTAGATAGCCTATTAACATTTTGTGAAGTAGCTGAACTTAAGAGGTCACATGTTTTAAGTGAATGAAACTCTGTTACTTTAGTAATAAATATGCCCACAGATCTTAAAGTTTCTGAATCAAATGAACCAAATATGATCTCTACGCCATTCTTTTGTGGCTGGAATTTCATGGATCTGATCTCATCTTCAGTAAATGATCCAAACAGCAACACCTGAGATAGAAATGATATGAGAAGACAAGATAGACCAAGAGAACTGATTGTGCGAAACAAAATAATAAGCTCGACAGGGTGGAGTTATTTTTGCATTAGATGAAGATTCTTGAGCAAAGAATAGTCCATATTCTAATATCATATCTGTAAACCCATAGTTACTCAACTATACAATATTTTAATTTAAGTCGCAAACAGACCGGTTCAACATAATCAACAAGAAGTGGACTTTGGTTCAAAAACAAATTGGAAGGTGATGCATGACCCAGAAAACAAGCTCAACTATATAAATCTATGCATTCTGAGTTCCTATGAGCTCTGACTCAGCAGAAAAAAGTTAATGTGCACATTATTAGAATACCTTTTTGGTGCATCCTGCCTATGATTTGAACCATGTAATGAACATAATAACAAATGAATTTATAGTTGGAATACAAGCACATAATGTGATGTGTCATTCTACCCTCTCTCCTCTTTTTAGTTCTTAAGACTTTCTTTCTGAAGCTGACAGGCAGAACTTCTAAGCTCTATGATATTGTGAACCCATTCCAAGTTATCTGTATTTATTAACCAATGACGAAAGCTGCAAAATGAAATTAAAAATGACCTACTCTTATACAGAAGCTAGCAATGAAACACCATTTTCAGCCATCTAATCCTTCATCTATCTTATAGTACTATGAGCTCCAATCCCAAGTCTGTAATGCTGATAAAAGCTTTCTCACACTAGCAGCCCATATACATAAACATTCCCTCTACTCACCAAACTCCATCAGTTTTATCTCAAAGGTTTGATTTCAGAGTTTCATTCGAGCTCAAAAGTAACGATCCTACCTCTCGTTTACTGAAACATCTCCATAAGAAGCCATAAATCATAAATTCTTAGGGAACGAAAAGCAGAGCAAGGAAATTACCAGAAAAGCCACCAAGAATCGAGTTCAATGATTGCCAATAGAAAAACCTAAATTTCACATTTTGGAAAGTGTATTAGTAAGACACGTTTCCCATCTTCTCCGTTTTTTCGGCAAATAAAAACCCTAACCCACAGTCGTTCCCATGGCAGGTCAAAAAACTAAAAGCCCAACACAATCAACTCGGCAGAAACAGTTCCAATTCAACGATACGCAAAAGTAAGAAATTAAATACCTGATGATCAGTCATGTTGAGAATGGGAGCATCGAGGAGTTCATGAAAAAGCAAACCAGTTGGTCGTGGAGATTGAAACAATGTCGTCGGCTGGAAACGGCGTCGGAGGACAAAGAGAGCGTAACGACAATGGAAGACATGAGAGGGAAAACAAAACAACAATTGGGTTTACAACTATTTTTGCTTCTCAATACGCTGATGACTCTATTTTGCAGTCTCTCTCTGTTAACTTTCAAAGAGAGAGAGGCAGGATTTGTTCAATTTATAGGTATTCACAGTATCAAATATATATATGAATAGGAGGATATCGAATGTGTATAAATAAGAATTTTTATACAAATACCTATTAAATTAAATAATATAATAAAATTAATATATATAAAATAAATAAAATCTTCAGGGAAACAGTGGCGTGGATTCCCACGGGATAATCCACGTCCCCGTCCCCATCCCACCAATGGGGATAAAAAATTTTCCATCCCCGTCTCCACGGGAATGAAATTGGGGATTCCCACCCGGTTCGGGAGTGTAATCGAATCGAATATCGAAATTTTGTATTCGTATTTGATTACTAATCAAATCGAATATTTTTATTTGAATTCAAATCACAAAATTTCAAATACGAATATCAAAATATCGAATTGAATACCGAATTGAATCAAAAATATTTGAGCATATTTAAGAGAGAAGAGATTGATTGTTAACCCTTTAAAGGTGCTAAACTTTTTGGTTCAAAATTTTTACTTCTATAGGAAGATTTTGTTATTATATATGTATAGATAATATATATAATATAAATATATAATAAATATTTAATCGAATATCTATAAATATCGAATTGAATATCGAAATTTTGTATTCGTATTTGATTACTAATGGAATCGAATTGAATATTTTTATTCGAAATCGAATCACAAAATTTCGAATACGAATATTAAAATATCGAATCAAATACCTAATCAAATAAAAATATTTAATTCATTTACAACCCTAGGCGGATCCCCTCGGGAATAGGGATTCTCCACCTTCGCCAAGTAAAATCTATTGATCAAATATTTGATGCTTAAAAATTCAAAAATTATTTTTAATTTTTCAAAAACTATTAATACTCCCGCCTCACTACCAATTTAATTTTTTTACAAGTGTTTATTTATTTTTAAAGTTACATAAGGAATATAAATAGACATAAATCATTTTAACTTGATTGAACATCGGTCCAATTGATTGAACCGAATCGTGTCGATTCGATTTGATCGTCATTCCGATTATAAAAACACTGGATTTCACAAAACAATTACAAACAACGGTATATTGTTTAAAAATGCACTTGAATTGCAGGTGAACTTAAACATACTAGACTTTATCTATCAATATAGGTGGAGTATAAGTTGTTTTCATTGAACAATTACAAACAACTAATACTATTTTAAAATACACTTGAATTGTACGGTAAATGCGAGCCAACAAGATATTGTTTATGGAAAAAAATTATAATTTGGTGTAAAATCCACACTCTTTTTACTAATAGGTGTTAAAAAAATTTGTATTACAAATAGGTGTAAAATTAATAATTTATGCCCTTTCTACCCTCGCATTACATTTCCCAAGGCTATACCTACTTCTTCCTTCTCCCTGCTAGTAACTCTCTCTCTCTCTCTCTCTCCATTTCTTCTCAATATTTCCGGCGAGTTCGTACAATGCCAAGTCCCATCTTTGCAATTTTTACTCATTGTTTAATTGAAATTCAAATTCAAATTTGATGAAAATCATATTCTAGCTTCCTTCTCGGTTTTCGGAAGTCATTTCTCCACCAAAAATACTTCACACACTCATACCTTCACACCCGAATTCCTCAAGATTTCAATCAAAAAATTGGGGGAATGTAACGATAATTATCAGATTAGGTATATCAAAATTCCTCAAGAATCCATATTGAAGGAATTCGAAGGAGATAAACCACCACATTCGATAAGAAGAAGCTTGAGGTGTGACGATAACAAGCGGCGGAATTGTACGAAGAAACTTGAATAGTGACGATAACCGGCGGCGGAATTGTACGAAGAAACCTGAATAGTGACGATAGCGGCGGCGGAATTGTACGAACTTCGCCCATTATTCAACCACATTATTATCGGGATGGAACTTGTTGATGGCTCGGTCATGATGGTATCAACAACAATGGAAAATACAAGCTTATTGAGGTAAATGAAAAATCTTCATTCTCTCGATATTGTTTTCCAGTTACAAGTACATGGGACGACTTGCGGTTTACCAAAATTTCATTTAGTTTCACGGTTGGGAAATCATGAATTGTTGTTTAGGTAATGATGATGATTTAAGGAACATGATCTTACTTTGTGCAATTCTTCTCATAAAATTGTTGTTGTTGATGTGGTTAATTGTTCAAAGAGTGGTGCGATAGTGAGAAGGGTGTTGATAGAGCATTTACATCTGGGGTTGGAAATGTTCCCGATAAACAAAGTGATCAAAATGACAAGTCTTCTAGGGTGTCGAAAGGGTATAACTCCCAAAATCCAATTGATTTTAGTGGAATTGGTAGCATCCCAATATATGATATGTGTCCCATTGAAAAGAAAAGGAGTTACTTATCGATTCATGGGGGTGAGATAATGAAAGGAGGCGTGGGTTTAGAGTTTGTAGGGGGTCTTTGCCGAGTTTCGTTCGGAACTCATAAAGTACACTACGCAATTGGGGTTCCGGTTCAAGTATTTGACCAATAATGCTAGATATATCCATGTAGTGTGCAATGAGAACATTAATTGCAGTGCGAATGGTTTATCAAAGCTAAGCGTAAAGTTTGTCAACACACATTTTGTGGTGTACAAGGCTAATTTAACGCACAATTGTGTTGGTAAATTGTTGATTGAGAAAAAAGTCGGTTGGGTCCCAATATAATATCTTCCTTAGTAATGCAAAAGGTTTGTAATAATTCAAAAATAAGGGGAATGATATTATTTGTGCTATTAGGGATGATTATGGTTTTGATATACCTTATTGGAAAGCATGGAAAAGTGTTGAGTCTGCTAGAAACGAGATTTGGGGATCTTATGAAGAGTCATACAAACAACTTCAATGGTATTGTGAAGCGGTTAAACGAACTAATGCGGGAGTGTTGTTGTTATTGAAAAAAATAGTGAAACTAGTCGGTTTGAGCGTATATTTATTGCTTTTAAGGCATGCATCGATGGATTTAAATCATGTCGACCAATGTTGTTTATTGATGGAATGTTCATGAAAGGTCGTGCCAAAGGTACTATGCTATCGGCTCCATTAAGGATGGGGACAACGGTAATTTAAAATCTTTCTTATCTTTTATTTGAAACATGTTTTAATAATCATTTTGTTAATTTGGTTTATTTGTGAATTTAGTTAATCATTTTGTTAAAAGTTTGTTTGTTTGTATTTTTGGCAAAATCATTAATTTGTAATAAAACACATTTAGTGGAAGATACAAGATAAAGAATTTTTACAAAGAAGTCCTAAATACCTTAAGCTCAACTTACAAAGAAAAATTACGAAACCGCAGAATTTGTAACACACAATATATGAAATTATGCTCAACTTACAACAAGTCCTAAATAATTAGACCATTACCTTAAGTTATTTATACTTGCATTTGAATTACTTTGAACCTGAATTACCTTGTATTATGTTTTAATATTTTGAATTTCGATTGTTTTGCGGGTTTGTTTTCATGGCTTTTCCTATTGTATCTGCTGAAACTAAGGATAATTGGGTGTGGTTTTTGCAAAAATTGAGGGATGATATCAAACACCCCAAGCAAGTATTGTACATCTCGGACGAAATTGTGGTTTAATGTCGGCGTTCCCATTAGTTTTCGACCATCCAGTTCACTTTTATTGCTTATATCATTTATTGGTAAACCTCAAGGGGCGATTTTCAAGGGGTTGGACAAACTCCAATAGAGAAAAATTGGGAGACCATTTCAAAGATTGTGCTTATGCTCCTAACAGACGAGTATTCAATGAAAAGATTCAAATTTTCAAAGAAGTGGGTGGACAAATTCTTGAAGAATGGTTAGAAGACTTACCATATGAATGTGGGCGGTTGCATATTCCCCTCGAGATCACAAGATACGGGAAATGACATCAAACGTTCTTGAGTCATTCAATTTATGGATAAGCGATGATAGGAGTCTACCCATTGCATATATGATTGACTCAATCCGCAAAAAAATCTCTCGCTGGTTTGTAGAAAGAAGAGAAATAGGCGGTTTGGAGTGGTGCCCTATGTGCTAGCAAGGAGGATCTTTGGAATCATCTTAAGGAAATCGGAAAATCATGGGTAGTGATGGATTGTGGCAACCAACGGTTTGAAGTTTCCTCTACCCCAAGTGTGACTGTTAATATCAGGCTGCAAGTATGTACATGTTTTCGGTGGCAAATTCGTGGTTTCCGTGTTCTCACGCAGCTTGTTGTAATACGCAAAGGAACAACGGTTTATAGCTACGTGGAGGACTGTTTTCTAGCCTCTAACTATCGCAATTGCTACCATGCAGAACTCAATCCAGTTCTGAGACGAGAAAAGTTTGAATGTCAAGACTTGAAAGATGAAAACAAGATTCTCCCTCCCATCCTCAAACGTGCTCCTCGGTCGTCCAAAAAGGCATCGAATGCCTTTCTACGGAGAATTTCCAAAGAACAAGTCTACTTTTTGCGAACGTTGTGGTAAGACTGGAAGACACGACACCGTAACATGTGCCCTCGCACATAGTTAGCATTGCATACTATAATATTTTGGAGGTAAGCTCATCTTCTATGTAAACTAATCCTTTTTACACATTTGTTGTGTAGTTGTTAAATTACGATCTCACGTTAACTTTATTTTTCTATTTTTATTTATTGCAGCTCAATGGATCATTTTTGCTGCTGACATTGGATAATCAACACAAGCTTTTGGGTATGCACTATCTAAGGTTTTTTTTTTTTTTGGCAATATCTTTTGTCTCAAACTTTGCAATGGTTCTTCTTTTTGTGTCGGTCTTGTGAAACTTGAAAAATTCATATTTATAAGTTTAATTGTGGGTGATTATGTAGTGGGATTATTTTTGTTGATCTGGTATTATGTTGTTTTGGATATTTAAAGAATATATGTATCATGTGCAACATATTTTGATATATATTAAAGAATTGAATTTCTTATGTATATGAAACAATTTATGTGGCGGTATGTATTTAGACTTGAAATAAGTTAGTTTGCCCTTATTTTTAAGTTCTTTTAAATCTGTTGTTTAGCCTATTATTGTGGAAAATATTGGGCAAATATCATATGTAAAGGTGTAACATATCTTGTGAAAATATCCACGAAAATTGTGGTTGTCATTGCCACTCATATTAATAAACTAGATAAACTTAAAATACAAATTACGGGCACATAGTTTCACTGAATCTTTATCAACCCACTTAAGAAAATGATACTCACAATTGTTATCAAATTGCCAATCAAAAGAGTGGGTAGAGTTATTTGATAAGAAGTTGTTCCTCTAGGTTGTGTAGTGTTTGTCCCACCCCCACCAAAATGGTGTGCATCACTTGAAAACTCTCCATGCTCCCTTTGCAATGCATTCAAATTGATTGGAGTACACCAATGTGAACCCATGTGTTTCACAATTATAGTACAACCTCCCGGATTTCTAGTTGTCTCGGACACCTTAATTATGTTTGGACAACCGCAATGACGACAAACCGATCTTGCATACTTTAAATATGTTTCATCATATGGGTATCTGTAGTTGCTAGCTTGAGACATTGATGAATTTTTTTGATGGTGTGGAAGCCTATTTTTGCAGAGTGCTTTTTATTTGTGATGGATGATTTTTGTTTTTGGTTGGGATTTTACATTACCCCATGTATATATAATGTGAAGAGAGAGAAGGAAGGGAGCATGTAGAGTTATGACTTTAACGGTAAGAATTGGAGATTAGACTTAAAGTTGTTTGAACGGCTATATACTAACATAAGTAACAGTAAAAAAATCAGTAGCAAATGATAACATAAATATATCCGTTGTGTGCACTTTGTTTTAGCACAAAATGCATGATTAGTCGGCGATGTGCATTTTCGTCATATATGTGCATATTTACTATAAATAGTGCATTTATGAGATGTCATGTACACTACGTATCATTTTTTCTTTTATTGAATAATTGGGCCTTTATTGACCGTTGTTAAACCGGGCCTTCAATGAAATTATCATTGGCACTGTTAACAATATATTTTTATTTTGGGCCTCTATACTAAAATGTATTTGGGCCTTAAAAAAGGTGTTTACATTATTGTTTTTAATTTATTTATTTGGGATTATATATGACAAATAATTATGTACCAATTCTCTATATGCTATGTTATTTTTTAAATAGTTAATTTCATTTTTTTCATATGTTAACTAATAAAATTTAAAATAATTTTTATAATGCATATAATTTTGCATATGTATACTTATTTTTTAATATTGTTTAATTAGTGTTTGTAATGGGTTTTTTTCTCAGAATAATGGTTTTTTAAAATAATAAAAAATATTTTATATATAATTAATTTTCAATTGAATTTATTTAAACTCATAAATTTTTTTGTTCATACCAATGTACTCTAATAATAGCAATAACTAACTGTAATTTATTTACAACCATAATTATTTTTGTGGGCTCTTAAATTAAAATTTTCAAAGTTAGGCCCACCAAAATAAAGCTGCATGATTAGTCTGCGATGTACATTTTCATAAAATATGTGCATATTTACTATAAATAGTGCATTTGTGAAATGTCATGTACTGTACATATCATTTTTTCTTTTATTAAATAATTTTGGCCTTTATTTATCGTTGTTAAACCGGGCCTTCAATGAAATTGTCATTGGCCTCTTAACAAAATATTTTTTGTTTTGGGCCTCTATACTAAAATTAATTTGGGCCTTAAAAATAGGTGTTTACATTGTAGTCTTCTAATTCATTTATTTGGGCTTATATATGGTAAATAATTTTGTACCAGTTCTCTATATGTTATTCTTTAAATAGTTAAATTCATTTTTTTCATATGTTAACTAATAAAATTTAAAATAATTTTTATAATGCATATAATTTTGCATATGTATAATTATTTTTAATATTGTTTAATTAGTGTTTGTAACAGGTTTTTTTCCTCAAAATAATGATTTTTCAAAGTTAGGCACACCAAAATAAAATGCATGTTTTTTTAAAATTTAAATATATGATTATCCATAAATACTAAAAATAGGCCCATTGGGCCGTTAGATAATTTATTTTGCCTTCAATATAATATTGCTAATTTGAAACCCGAATTTAAGGGACTTTATGTTTTTGACAATCAATCTCTCTTTAAATACTACATAAAAAATTTATTAAAAATTTTTTTGGTTCGTCCATGTGCATCTTGTTTGTGCACATCAATCCATCTACGTCATATGCACGTGCACAAACTTAGATCATGTGCACGTGGCCGTGCACACCACGGAATCACGTGCGCGTACACATGCACCGCACGTGCACGTGAAAAATTAGATGTGCACGTGAGAAACATGATGTGCACGTGTAAAACCTGATGTGCATAATGTTCTTTAAATGTGCAAAATACGGATTTGCTATAGAGGACTACCATCAAGTAACAATCGAAAACCCGGGACTAATATATAAAGTTGATAATTATCATCCATTTCTTCATAAGCATTCAGTACTTCATAAATACCCGATTACTACAAAAGTATTGACTAATATAAAGTACACAACAAAAAGTCCAAATTACTACGATTCATTACTCGATTACTACCATCCAGTTTCAAACTAATATAAAGTTTTTAATAAAGTGGCTACTTCACGTTAATCACCACACTAACTGGATCTAAAAACCAACTTACCATTTTCGATCGGTAGTCCCGCGCCTTGTTCTTTGTAAATGAACCTGGAGGAACGGTTGTCGAAGTATGGTGTTCTCTATGTGTTGGCAAAGCGAACACCACAATCTAGAGACCCCGAATATTGTTGAAGACAATCTATGTTCTTGAGCTTCTTTGATGGACCTCTCAATATTATGTGATTAGGCTTGGTCTTCTTGAAAATGCTCTTCAATTTTTGCTCGACATATTCAATCTGTTTTCATAGAAAAATAACAAAATTATATGAGATTATAATTTTAAAACTATAAAGAAATACATGTATACTAACCACATCATATGATCCAATCAAATGATTATCTGCATTCTCCCCTACGTGGACACATCGAATTATAAAAGAACCACCCCCAAATGCTTAGATCCAAAATCAAAAGAGTCCAGTTGATCTGTCAAACTTCTTGCCGACCCACCGGCGTCCTTTACTAATAGAGGGAATATAAGAACATCGAGCACCCAACACGCTCCAATTTGTCATCAATCAAAATCTTAATTGTTTTTTTGGTTGCATTGCCAAGCAATAAGATCCTACGATGTATAATACATTGGTCAAAATTTAATGTTATATGCAAAACAAATTAAAAGAGTGGACACAAAGATATAGAAAGATAAATTATCCAACATTTCAAGTAAATACAACCGTACTACTTGCAAAGGGTGACTCTTCATAAATAGCATATAAAACTTCAACCCATGAATCAATTATACGTGAATATATTATAAGTTGAATGTTAAGATTATTAAAAATAAAATAATAATGCCAAATTCAAAATATGATAATAAAATTAATTATTAAAAAACGTAATCATACAATATTTGAGAGTGATTCGTGATGCAGAATTCTCACGACATCATCAATGGTAACACAAGCAAATGGGCTTGATCCATCCCAAACATTGTTCTTGCCAAAATATATCAACATTAGAATTATAATTCTTGACGCAATAAAATATATATAACTTATTTGATTAAAATAAATAAGTATGCATTTTTACCCATCATCACGATTTTCCTAATATAATTTTATCATCTCCTTAATCTTATCACTTGTTTTTCTAATCGCATCCATCTTCTCATTCAGTCTAAACTTTGATACTTTGGCATAACAACCTCTTTCAACTCTAGGAATATCATTTTCATGAATCGAATAATCTCACGAGTGCTCAATTGTGGGCTACATGACTACAACCTTTCTTTCTTCCCGTTCACTCCTAGCTTTCACCCTCTTAGCCATTGAACTCGGCTCTTGACACCTAACCACATCTTTCTTCTTACAAGGTGTTTTACCTTCTCCAACATTAACACCGGAGTATTTATCAATCTCTTCATACATCTCAAGTGTGTCAATTAGAACAGCCTTTTCTTCATCAATATCTTTTTCTCGGCGGTGGTAATGTGCGGCTTCTCGATGGCATCTATATGCGCAAGATTTTGTGTGTTCTCACATAGTTGTGTAAGTGTGGGTGCTGTCGGTTTAGCAATGCGCCCTTTCAATTCATCGCATTCATCGGAAAGCATTTTTATCTTCTCATCCTTCACTTGCAGTTCCTTTTGATGGTTGGATTTTAGAAAATCAGCTTCTTTTTCACCCTCTCAAATGATGTTATTGCTCTTTTCTAGCTCCACTTTAATTTACTCCATCTCTTTTTCATAACTTTTTTCCCTTTCTTTGAGCAGTGCTTCAAACTTTGCTTTTTCTTCTAACCTATAAGCAGCTATCTTCTCTTCCAAGTTTGCTTCCCATTTTACTATTTCTCTCTCTTGAACTTCTTTCTCTATGTTTTCCATAGAAGACTTCATGGCTTCAACCTCTTTTTCCTTTTACGAAACAAGCGGCATACTCTTCTCTAATTTCCCTTGAAGTGACTTGATTACTTCGGTGTTCATTCCATATCCAACAAAGCAAAATCAACCACATCGTCAATTGGAGGGCAATCCACATTCTCGCAAGTATCACGAACAACATCAATTGGAAAGCCTGCACCATATTCTTCAGAAATCTTGACGGTGATTTGCCTTTTGGAGTTTGTTCTGGAGTGGGTATTTTTTCTCTTCATCATGTTGTCTACGCAACTTAACATTCTTGCTTCGCGTTTAGATGTAGATGGGTCACTAAAACTTGGCTTCATCTTATGACTTTCTGCTCCTCTTCGAACTCCCAAATCAGAATGTGTTCCAAGGTCAACGGTGGCATTGATTTCATCTTGTTGATGGAGAATACTGTGTCTCGTTAGCCGGGCTAAGCTGTTTATGTTTTCGTGACCGAACACTTAGTGTATATTGATCTCCATCATCATCATCATCTTGTCTATCATCTTCCTTGCTATTTTGTTTCTCCCAAAATTCTAACGGTGCTTTGAATTGTTGTTGTTCCCTCGGAGTTGTTTTCAATTTCATCGATCGTGCTGATAGATCATAACGAAAATTATTATTAAAAATAAAAATTATTTTTATACGATTTTATATAGGTACTTTAAATTAAGTTGACATACACATTTACGATCGATCTCCGTTACTTTGACCTTCGAAAGCTTATCCTTCAAAGCACTCAAGTCCCATTTTAAGAATCGTGGAAATCCGACCTCATTCACCGGCCTTAACAATCTTGTATGCTCACACAACCAATACTACCACAAGAACAAAACTAATATGTTAATAGAAAATAAATAAACTTGGAAATACTATTAATATAAAACAATTAAATACATTAACATATGATATGAGAACAATGAGAATTCTTCAAAGAAATAAACTGTTAATATAATCGGCAAAAACCAATACTCTTATCTTTTAAAAAATAAATACGGTTAATATAAAACAATTACAAGGAGTAACATAAATATATGATTAATTGTAATATAAAAATCTTATCTTTAAAGTTTATAATACTTACATATTCAATAAAAAGCTTATCCTTACAGTTTATAATAATTACGGTTATAAAAAGCTTATCCTTAAAGTTTATAATACTTACAGTTAATATGATTACTGGAAATAAAGCTGTTAATATAAAATACTTACAGTTTATAATATAAAAATATTTTAATTTTTAAAATTAAAGTATCCATGTATCTAGCAATAAATACAAAAAAACTTACAGGGAGTAGCATCGCATGTGACCTCCAACTTTTAGATTTCTCGTCGCCTTTATCTGACCGAACAATAGATCAATAATGTACCCACACCAATCGTATTGGCATGTATTACCTAGATTTTCTAGGTATCTTGCTAAATGTGGTGCAACAGATGCATTCTTATTTGGTGCAAGAACAAGAAACCATTAAATACGGATGTGTGACGGGCCACATCAAGAAAGCTATTTCTATCCCGCTTCTTTAAAACTATTTTCAACTTATGATAGATTGTTGTCTTGTACAAAACAAATTTCTTGTTGTCCCTATCAATTTCAACTCTAAAACATCTTTTTATCCATGGAGGAACTACATAATTCGGTTCTTTCAAAGGTATACTTTTTCACCACCGGTCGATCCAAATATCAATTGTACATCACGGCTAGTCAAATGTAATGATTCATTACCGATAACAAAGCATTGAATCATGATCAAAAGAAAGCATTATCTCCCTTATATTTTCCTCATACTTGTTACAATTTTTCATCAAATGCAATGTTGTCTTGCCTTTGATTTGTAAATTGCTTTGAACATTAACCAAAAAGGAGTACGTCCGACCTCATTCAAGTGTTTATCTTCGTACCTCAAATCACTTATCTCTTTGACACAAGTACGAAGATTGCTCCTATAACAAGTGGTGTTTATTCTTAAATTTTCATCACCTATATACGTAAAAAAATCATTAAATTGGTCAGTTTAAAAAGAAAGAAATTTCTTTTGGAAAAGGTTTAGTATATCACCAAAGTAGTTAGAGGAACGCTTTCTACGCTTTTTCATGTGTTTGGCATCACGATCATTGTCGAAGATGATTGTTCGAGTGATTTATAATCACTATCTTCAGACTCTTCAAATTTATCATGACCTCGGCGTGTTTTGAACACAAACTCGCATTCGAGATCCTGAAAAAAAACTGTTAACTAAAATTGATGAATTTACATATATATACAACACAATGATAAGTCTTACCGAGTGAGGATTCATCGTAGGTTTTGCTCTGCTTTTACCTTTTAGAAAAATCAAAATGTATTATTGTATATTTTTAACGCATAAAAATTTGGAGGTATGCCACAGACGGGTATGTTTAATTGCTTCATTCGAGATACAAGTCAAAAACATCAAGGGCATGCTTGTTTTGAGTGATTACTAGGGATATAGTTTGTTTTCCCTAAAAGCAAGTATTTGTTATTGTTGATTTGTATTACTTGTGGCCCGCAAAAATATGAAAGCCTAATATATATTTTTCCATTTTTGAGTGAAAATAGATCTCTTCCTTTATGAGGTATTAAAATAATCATTCACTTATTACCATGTTAATTGACAAAAATATCCATTTTTTATTTTTTAAAAAATAGTAAATGGGGTATAATTGTAAAATTTTAACTTATCACATAAATTAATTCTCAATACAAACACTTGAAAATATTATAACTCATGTTAAACTATGTTGTGATATATATTAACAAACATTTGATTTGTATGATTTAATAAAACATATCACACATAAAAAGTCAAATATATCACATGTTTCACTATCACTCGAAATTTAATATCTCAAAACAAACGAGTCCCAAGTCTTAATTAAATAGAGCATAAAAATAACCAAGGGGCATAGCCCACTTGGCCACCGGCTCCTCACTTAAGTGGGAGACACCTGGTTCGATTCCCTTCGGAAACGAATTGGAGTGGGAGATATAAGGAGACTTGGAGAATTTAGATTTGTAAGGAGACTTGGCGAACTAACTTCTAACCACTAACAACTAACATTTACCGAACAAAAAAAAAAATAGAGCATAAAAATAAATTGGATGATTTTATGTTTATGCCTTAATATAATAGAGCATAAAAAGAAACAAAGTGTAATGCTTATGCCTAAATATAACATAAATCACACGTTCTTCACTCCCGTCCCAATAGTTTTCGTATATCAATAACTCAATAGATTCCAAGTAATATAGCCTTGAAGTGAAAAAATATATTATAAGATCATCAAATAAGGGCACTTATACCGTATCATAGAAGTATTATGTAAAACTAGGATATGCAATGTAGACACATAGGTCTCGTTAGATCACATATCTAACAGATCCCTATCTTGAAAATAAGTTTACTTAAATCTAACAAATAGGAAACACTACAATTTATCGTAAAATGCATGTGGTTAATGATATAAACCAGCTATAATATTGAATGCATGCTACCAAATTCAATAAAATATCCTACGTACAAATTATGCTAACGTATAAAGGCGAGCAACGGGATAGTCATAACAATAAAACATGAATGTAGTAATTAGCCAAAGTGATCATATATAGCAGTGGAAAAGATCGCAACCTTCGATAATACCATATATAACAAGTTTATGAATCACTAATAGCCAATAGAACAAACCATAGGATAACTACTAATTAGATTTAGTTCAATGAAAAATAAATTGGAGATACAAGTTTTAAAAATAAATCTAAATGTGTTACTTTATATTTTTAACGCATAAAAAATGACGATAAATATATATACACTAACCTTTATCCCTTTCCCTCTTTCGGTATATCATTTTAGACTTCCCACGTTCATCTCTACTAATTGCTTTTTTCATTGAATACATCATACAAATTATATCAATCTAAAAAAATTAATTAAGAGAATATCACCAAAAATAATTAAATCGGTTATTTTGATTTTGATAAATATCATCATAAAATCATGTAAATTCATACATTCAAATACTTTAACTTATATGAATCATGGTTAGTTATAAATAGAAATGGAGATCAATATAGGAGGCTTATAAACACAAAATGAAAATTATACGATTATCATATCTACCATTCCAAGCCATTTTATTCCTATAAATAGCAACTCCTCAACATAAGTACAACATACAACAAGAAGCAATATACAAACACTACACAGGTTATAGTTTCTTGATCATCATCTAGCTCATTATATCTACAAGCATGTCGGACAAGTGCAGAAATTGTTAATGTGCCGACAAGGCAAGACTCAGTGCCCATAAATTCTATAAGGGATTTATTGAATGGAATTTAAACATTGTTGATCAAAAAGTTTATAGTTATTTTACACATTTATTCATTATAATGTACACAACTCCTTAAATTTGCACACAATAACAAACAATTGCACATAGCAAATTTACAAGCTAATAATGTGCACACCAATAAAAAACAAATGCACATAGCCAATATACAAGTTAAGAATCATATACACTAAAAGCTATTATTCCTAAAAACTGCACATAGCCAATATACAAGTTAAGAATCATATACACTAAAAACTATTATTCCTAAAAGCGCAAATAACCAATAAAAAATGCACTTAAGAATCATTATTACTAAAAACAAATGCACATAGCCAATATACAAGTTAAGAATCATATACACTAAAAACTATTATTCCTAAAAACTGCAAATAACCAATAAAAAATGCACTTAAGAATCATTTTATTATTCCGTATGTACACAACACAATCATTTTGCACACAAAAAAAAAAATACAAATATATAGATAAAACAAACTTGAGGTGGATTTTAGAAATATATAACAAACTAAAGCTAGGCAATAAAAATCAAATACCTAAATTAGAAATTGAAATAACTTTGGGATTTGCAGGCACAATAATCATCACTAAAGCCGTAAAATTAGAAAATAGAAAGGGGTATATTACCTGATTTTTCAACGAATGCGTCAAACCCACATAAATTCTTGGTGCTTTGTTCGTATAAAAATTCCGTCGATGGCTGTTGGGCACAGAAGATCCACCGACGGCCACTAAAAACTTCGCCCCTAATCTAGCGGCGTGAAGAACGATGGGTGTTGGGCATCGTGAAATAGCGTGGATACGAGAAGAAAGATGGGTGTTGGGCACCGTGATCTCAAAATGATTATGCTTGAAAATAGATGAATAGTAGTTGTTTTGAGGTTTTCTACAATTTGTTTCCCATTTGAAAGCAAGAAAGAGAATAGAGAGAAGCGTATGTGGGAAGAAAGAAGAAGAGGTGATGGGACGTGAGGAACTTTTCGAAGTAATAATTTTTCTTGAACAAGAAGGAAGGGAGGGTATATTTGGTAACTTACATCTAAAAATACACCAACTAGTAATGAGTATATTTTTTTACACCTAACAGTAAAAACACTCTTCATATTACACCTATTAGTAACCCCCTTGTTTATGAGTATAGGTGGAGTCGCAAGTATATCATGCTATTACTACTTCTTATGACTCTCTTTTTACCTTATTAAGATTTTTACTTATTTTTACTACAATATTTTAAATAGAAATAATCATTTATGACCATATTGGTCCAATATAGTTATGTAAATAATTTATTATACACCAAATTCATACCTTTTAACTGAATTATTATCGGGTCATGCTCACCGAATTTTATGAAGTGCTCCTCACGGCTTCAACCACACGCCCGCAACGAATGGTTTTTAGCATGGACTCTTTAACAATACCCAGTAGAATCTTATTTTGTTTCCTACCTCGAGGTGTGAAATATAATGTTGGTTTATGAACAAATGTTTAAAAAAGAAAGAGCGGAATATCTCACTCTTATTTAGAAATCATGAAACGTACTTTCTTTGTCTCTCTTCAAGTTTAAAATTTGAGGAATGACATAGTTTGATGAATATAATATTTTTATTGTAAAGTTATTGGTGAAAAGTGTAAGAAAAGTAAAAAGATAGAGAGTGAGTTTAAGAAAAGTAAAAATATAGAATATTTTATTGTAAATACGGGGCCAACACTTTCTAAAAAATATTAAATTTTAAGAGGAACAAACTAAATAACAAAATGTTAAAACTTAAAAAGGAAAGGAGAAAGTATTACATAGATAAATCTCATGTAGAAAGGAGACTAACTTTTTAGCTTCTCATAGTAACTTTACACATTAAGTACATGAATTTAAACACTCAAAAGAAATTTAAAACAAAAACTTATTTTTCTCACTCTAGGAAGAAAAAGATTGAAGATGATTTTCGGGTCTTTCTTCCATTTTTCTCGAGTGTTTATATAGAGGTTTGGAAGTCTCCCACTTCCTTTACTTGCCTCCGACATTACTATTTTTCTTTAGTGAAGAATCTCACTCTTGTCTGGTAGAGCCAAAACATGGTAACTTGTTTTTTCTTGAATACTTGGTATCTTATTTTTTTAGATGAATGATTCTAAAACTTGTTAACTTGTTTCCCACCTTCTTTAAAGAGAGTGTTTGGTTGTAAATTTTTTAATGAGAATGGAAATGAGAATGAAATATATTTTCGTATATGCCCTAGAATATTAGAGGTAGAATTGTTTCAATGATATTATATCACAAGTTTTGTGCTCCAAATTTGAAAAATCATGAAACAAGATAAAATTGTAGGAATGGTGGGGGAATGATTGAGGAGAAACCATTGTAGGAGGGAAAAAGATTAATAAAAAAATGTCAAAAACTTGATCTCATTTCGTGAGACGGGTGCACTTTTTAAAAAGTGATACAAATTAGTATAAAAATGATACACTTCACATTATAAGTGATAATAATATATTAAAAAGTGATAACAATTTATTAAAAGTGAATGTCTCACGAAATGAGATTCGTGAGACAATCTCACACAAGACTTACTCAATCAAAATTGGGTAATGATTACCTTATTTAGGAAGGAAAGTTGTAACATTGATCATTTTTTGTTCTTATTAACCACCATAATTACCTTATATTCATTATCATTCCTATTCTCATTGCGGAATTCTCAACCATGTACTCCCTAATAGTTGGTTGGTACTTGTTAGGTATACATTGCTAAAGAATGACTCTTGGACCCGTACCTTTAATGGTGGGTACCTTAATATTATTTTCTTTACAAAATTTAAACAGAATATTACATTTAATTTTTTTCTTTTTCCCAGATTTCTTAAAATTGGGTTTTGGAATTCCTTAGGGTATGTTCTTTTCGGGATTCACACACATGGATTTAGGATTTTCGGCCTCCATCTCATGTAAGTTAAGGATTTGAAATCCCGATTTTAAATTCCACACTCAATCTACCCCTATAAACACCTATACACCTATTATTACTTTTTCAATACAAACTACTTTTTACATCTCTCCTCAATATAATAATAAAATATCAATCACTCTTACACAAATATAATATAATAATACAATATCAATCACTCTTACACATTGATTTGACATAAAGTAAAACCTCACTCTACTTAAATCCCAAAAAAACACACATTTTTACTATTTATCCATGATTTCAAATCTCATGACTTCAGAGTTAACATACCCTTAGGGAGCTTGCTTTGGATATTTCGTCCTCGGTGAGTTTGACAACTAGTGTTGATTTCGTGTCTTTTTTCTTATTGTAGTTTAAGGCATTTTTGTCAGTCTTTGTAGCTTCATGAAATGGAAGCTTGGATACTTTATTGAGGGAATTACTAAAATTGCCTAAAATTTGGGGGCAAAACCAATTTTGCTAGTTACCTCTAAAAACTCTTGTTTGCCCTTTTTAAAGATGAAATGACCCAAAACCCCTTACTTGATATTTTCTATTCCAAAAATTGCATCTTTCCACACCTTAAAATTGACTAAATCCACTTTCATCTCCTCTCCTCTGATTCCACTGAAACAAAAACCCATTTTGAGAAGAATAGGAAACAATTGAGAAGAACCGTGAGAGTAAGATGAGATATGGGTGAGATTGGGTGGAATTAAATTATTATTTGGAAAAATAATTTTGAATTGGAACAAGTAAGAATGAGATGAGGGGTTTTGGTCCAAAAAAATACCAAAAGGCAAAAAGAGTTTTTAAAAGTCAAAGGTCAAAATTGGTTTTGACCCCCAAATTTAGGGCTAAAAAGAGTTTGTCCCTACTTTATTTCATTGGTTGTATCTTTGGTAATGATCAAGATGAACTTTCTCTCGAGTTCTTCACCTATTTTAAGATATGAGGGTTATTATGCCAAAGCACATAATTGCATTAAGAAACCAATATGGTAGTTCAAAGATTTCTTGAAATTTGATAAAATTTCCAAGATAATTTCATAAATGGTCCTGTAACTTTATACGAATTCAAATTTATTTATTTTTTCTTTTTATTTTATAAATTGTGGTCTTTTTTATATCAAAATAGGTCCTTTTCGCGAGATAATTCATATTTTGGCGAAAAAATTACCGAAAAATGGTTGAAAAACTATTGTAACATATAAATGACACGAAAATGTATTAAAATGACGGGCTCAACAAGAGAAAAAGAAACTTATAGGTCTCGACCCTCCCTCATTGTAAAACACTCTGTAATTAGTGATGAGAATTGACAAAATTTACGATTTCAAAATTGCAATTTACGAGGAAGGTGTAATTGAAATTTAAAATTAATTGAGGATTTTGCTTCTGGATGAGTGACGACTCAAATGAGACTTGACACTGCGTCGACATGACAAGAATAAAAATTAGGGCAATTTTTCAGAAAATTAGAATTTTCTGGTGAAAAGGAAGAAAATTGACACCAAGAGGATCAAAATTTATAAATTAAAAATGAAAAGGACTAAAATTATATTCAAGTAAAGATACAAGAATGTTTGTGATTTTTTTCTCAAAAATTTCCACTTTCAAGAAAATTCCTATTCCCTTTGTTCATGTTTTTCTACACACTTGTGTATGCACGGAAACTAAGAAAATATTAATGGAATGGGTGAGGTGGTTTTAGATATTGAGTTTTTATTAGTGAGTTGGGTTAATGATAGCTTAGAAAGCGACACCCATCCTTCAAATATAAAGGAATCGTGTAGCTAGTAAGTTACTGGTTAAATTATCGATTCGTGGAAATCAAGTGGGAGATAGTCCTAAATCTACTAGTCTAATCATAATTGTAATACAAGTCATTCAACAAGATTTAGATAATTCAATCAAGAAGCAACAATAGCAATCAACAAAATTAAACTAACAACGAGATTCAACAATAATAAAGAGGTGCTCGGGTGCTTATCAACAAATGGAGATCAAATATGCAACGAATTCAAATGAGCTTTCTCATGTCAATTAATCAATAAGAGTAATCTTTTAAGCAAACATAATTCTCGTACTTTGTAAGCCTAGGAATTATGCTACAATTAAAGCACGGAAGATTGATAGGACGAAGTACCCTTTCCTCCCGGGTGATAACACGAATCAATAAGTTTTCCTAGCGTGCCCCCTTCGATACTAAGGTTGCTTGCCTTTTGTCTTTTCACTAATTACTCGATTGTTAGTCTAAGCAACTAGTGTGGATTTGATGTATTTATAATAACATTAATCAAGTCTCCTTGTGTTAAGTCAATATTAACTCTAATCTACCCAATTAATTCTACCTCCCAAATGAGTAAATTAATTATTCAAGTCTCCTTGCAATAACTAAGCCACTAGACATGAGATTAGGGGCAATTAAGCAAATAGATCATTCAATTCTCATCAATCCAATCAATTAATCAACAATCAAAAGTACCCATAAGAATTCAACATAATATTCAATCACCCATAAGCATCAAAACACCCTAGCACTAAGAAATTAGTCAATCATCATAAAAGCAATTAAACTCATGTCTTTAAGATAAAAAGTATTCATGATTACAAGAGAATTAACCAACAAAACTGAAATTAAAAGTAAGATATCACCTATTTAGCTTCCAAATATTAAGAATTCTTGTTATGATCATTCAAATTGATAAAGAAATGCAAAATCTAACTATCTGTATGAAAAGGTGTAAACTATGTGTAGGGGTCACTCCCCTTTGTAAAACTATGAAAAACTCATATAAATTCGTGTGCTCTCGGTATTCATATCCTCCTTTACGTGTTGTTCTGCTCCCATTGGTCGAAAATGCGCCTCGAGTCGAGCTTGGGGTAAATCGTGATCACGACTTTGGTTAAACTTGGCCTCGACTCGAGCTTGGTCCGCCATCTTGACTCGAGGCATTATGGCTCGACTCGAGCATCATAGAAGTTAGCCAATTCTTCGTTCCTTGCTTCAAGCTTGACTCGAGGTGCTCCGGGCTCGACCCGGTGGTCGAGTCCAGGGATTTTTGTGGACCCGACGAGACCTTTCGACCCCCTATTTTCACACGACGCTGTCCGTCTCGTCTCCATATGGATCCCGGTACTTTTCGTTTGATCAAATTCCACCGAAACCCTAGATTTGAGACAAAAACCAAGCAAAAACCATTAAGTTCCAATTAATAATACCTTTTAACAAAACTAGTGATACTTTATACCTTTAATCACAAACTCTAACACTTTTCATCAAATTATGCAATTAAATCACTTAAAATCATGCAATATTCACCATAATCAGTTAATTAGTGAATTGAGTTAATTAGTTGAGTTTTAATTGGGTTTGACGTTTAAGTAAAAAATGAGTTTAATTGAGTATTTATGAGTGACAATTTTATAAATAAATTGAACTTTCATTTCTATTTTAGGAGTAAATTTCGAGAGAGAGAGATACAATAATAAATTAATGTGTGAAATACAAAAAGTAGGACTCACTCATTATTTTATTATTATGCGTATCTCTCTCCGAAATTTACAAAAATTTATACCAAAATTTCGTGTGTAGAAAGAGTTGGGACAGATCAAAAGGAAAGTGTAGAGAAATTCTTATGAAGGAGGTAGGGATTTTGATCCTCTCCATTTCTTTGGTGTAAATTTTAGAAAGAGATAGACACAATTGAAGGTGTGCGTAAGTGTTTTTGCAGAATGTTGTCATGAATGTTGGCACAATCGAGAACAACACAGACGAAAATAAATGAATAGAAATACACAAATGAAGTCCTAAACACTTTGCAAGATGGATATCAAAATATTGTATAGACTATAAATAAGTCTATCTTGTCAATCGGCGTATTATCACTAGTAATTGTTAAGTGATACAATCGGTGAAAACATAAGCCACACCGTGAATGGATCTACGTATATAGTGACTAGACAATATTCAATCTAACCTATCACTAATATAAATAAAGACCCAATGTTGAGTGAAATGTTGGAACATTCACCAACGGAAGTATCAGTATGAAACTACAATAAATTCTATAATCTATGTCAATAGACTATGCTAGATTGTGTGTTGGTCCCTGAATGTTGAGTTGATTAAAACCTTGAGTTAGCTTCCTAGAACAAAATCTAGAAAGGGGGTTTGAATAGATTTTGTAGATTTTCAAATCTTTCAAAATCAATTCAAAATATCATATTAAACACAGCGGAATATAATTGGTAACTCAACTTTAAACAAGATCAAAAGCAAGGTTGATATTCGATTTTAGTTAAGATTCTGAACTTTAATCTTGAATTAACAATATTGTAATTTGAACGAAATTAAAGAAAACAAGAAATAACACTAGGATTTATAGTGGTTCGGATTTTAATAATCCTACATCCACTCTCCTTCTCCAATCGAAGAAGGGACTCGCTTACTACTTACTTTCTCACTTTCAACTTACAATTACAACTTGTAAAAATCTTCAAGTCTTCAATCTCCTAAATCCTTCTCTAAAATCTAACTATTACGGTGAATAATGGATTTTGAAGATTACAAGAAAAGTGTTCTAAAAACACTTAGAACTTTTGAAGACTCTCTTGAAATACTCGTGAAAAGATTGTGATTGAAATCGAGTAGTGAATAATGTGAAAAATCAAATTTGCATAAGTGTATTGAAAAATAAAATCTAGTCCTATTTATAAGTCTGAAAAGACAGTTAGTTTTGTTAGTTAGTTCTAACAAACTTGAAACTGCTTAACAAACTTAATCTTGGAAACTCTTTTGACCTCAAATTTGATTCTTCATACTCATCTGCAGTGACTTGGTGAAAACTTCGCCTTTCTTATTCTACTCGGCTTATCTTGACCTCGTCGAGCTCTTCATGTTTGTCTCCTGCAGATGACTAGGTTCGAGCTTGTCTTTAGATTACTATCATGCTATCGAGACCTCGGTGACTAGGTCGGTGCTTGACCCCGTCGATCGGCTTATCTTATAAACTTATTCTCTCTTGTTCTTGAGGTTGGTGATCGATCAGCTTTTTAACTCATCAAAACTTCTTGACTCAACAATTTCCCCCTTTTTGATGAAGTTAAAACCTATAATAAAGAAACATACTCACAGTGAAGTTAGTACTAGATTTAGTTAAATCAATCGAGATAGATAAATCAAAGCACATTTTCACACTTCAATGCATTCATTCACATTCAAGGCATAAAAATAATTTAAGTCTTTTAGACTCTTTTAGAAGTACTTAGAGAATTAAAAAAATTTAAGAAAAAGTTTTTAACAACTGAGATATGAAATTCTCGGATGATTTATACTTAGAAAAAAATTTTAAAATTTTCTTAAAAAAATTTAAAAGAAACTCGATATACATAATTCACATAAGTCCGAATATATTCATTCACAAAAATTTACAGATTACAAAATAAGAGAACTGATAGAAAATTAAAAGATAAGGAAAGAAAAATCCTGTTCTATCGATTCCCCAACGGTCGACCTACGGAATGTTTAGCGGTGAAAATCCTTGCTCTAAGTCTGTTTGAGATCACTCTCATCTGTGAGCTCGGATTCCCTTTACGCTTTGGCCACAAGCTGTTACGACCCATTCCGGATCGGAGAACCATCTTCTTCTTTCGGCTTGGGGGTGACTGCTCATATCTTTGGTGCGATCGAGATCACGATTGAACACATTATGTGCCTCATCGAGCAGCCTTCCCATAAAGATTGACGTCCTCCTTCTCCATCCATTCATGCCACGGTGATGTCTTCGTTGGCTGCTCCAGATGGTGATGCCTTCAAGATGTACCCGATAATACATCCATTTGGCATCCGTGGCTTGCTTTGTATTCGCTGGTGTATTTCCTGATACCATCTTTGGAGGAGGCTGTAGTGCGATGGATAGGGCGGAAGTCCGCTTCATTTGCGGCTTTGGATACCCACTTCCGAGTATCCTCGTCCCACTTCACCTCGGCCTTCCCCATTTTCTTCAGCCTCTTCTTCTCTCTCTTTTCAAACATCTCCTTCTCGACACGATTCTTCGATATGCTCGGTGATAAGTTGGAGAAGTCTGGTTCCTTTCGCTTGCGCTCGGGCGATCTGGGGCTGATCATCTGCTCGGTGATGGAGACTTCTCATTTCTGCTCTTGCTTTCCCTTTACCTTTGCCCTTGGGCTCGGTTCCTCGAGACTCTTTCATGCGAGCCAGCGGCTTCTCTGTCTTCTCTTCTTCCTCCTTCTTTCTCTTCTCCTCATCCTCTCGGATGACCTCTTCAATTTGGGTTACCCTCGGTTGCAAGGCGATCAACTCATCGATTTGATTTTGATTTCCACCTTGGCTGCCTCCAACTCAGTGTGTCTGCCTTTGTATCAAGCTTGTCGAGTTAATGACATGACACCAGTGTGAGGGTTTCCATTATGCTTTGACTCCTTCCCCCTTTTTAACTTCATCTTTGAGAGATCAAGATGGGCCTCTATTGCTGCACAACGTCTTCAAATCGTTACGATCGAGATGTGAGTGTTGAGACCATGATTTCGTTGTCACCTGTTTTCTCTTTTAGTGCCTTGACCTCCTCCTCAAGCGCACTCGGCACTGGAACTAACAGCGGTCTTGAGATTGGTGATAAATTTACGGTCATGTTGACCTCAAGAATCTGCATGTTGGCGAGCATGGTATCTGTGTGCTCGAATCACCTTTCGTGTTTTCTTCTCCATCATCCTCTCGAACTTGGGAAATGATTTTCTTTGTGGAGTTGTTCAAAAGCGAGAGGAGATGGCAAGAATTGTCATCCTCTTCCTCCGATTCGAGACGAGGAAGAGGTGGTGGGAGAAGTTGGGTGGGGAGCTCATGGGAATATCCCCAAAGATATTTGAGGTATCCACATGAGGAGGTTCGGCTGGGGTAGATGAGGTGGGAGTGTCGATGGTGGAGGTGGGATTTACGGTGGGGGTGAGGATGGTAAAGGTGGGATTTGTGAAGTGGTAGGTGGGGGAGATGGGATTATTTGGGGTAAGGTGGGTTGGGGTTGAGAAGTTGTGGGTAAAGGCTGGTGGAGATATGGAGATGGGGGTTGGGGCGAACAACTGGTCTAGAGAGGAAGGACAGTGATTTGAGATGGGGATGGTGGAGGAGATGAGGTTTGAGTTTGGGGGAGGGAAAATGAGGTTGGAATTTGGACAATTTCGGGAGTAAGGCTGTTTGCAGGCTCGAGGTGCCGGCTGGGACACCTCTTCATTGCCGGTTTGGGTTGGAGAGGGGAGGGGAGAAATGTGCGACCACGGGTGGGGAGGGTCCCTTCAATCGATTTCTTGGACCTCCTCCACTGGACCACACAGCCTGCAATTTGCGGCGTGGACACTTCCTCGGGGAAGAAGAGTAGGCCGATCCGCAGATGATCCACCCAACTCGAGGTTTTCACCAACCTCCGCCTTCTTGGTGCCTTCTCCTTGACTTCATCGGTGTTCGGCCTCGGTGAGCTCACAGTGACGACTCTGCCTCCACATCTTCTTCCTCTTCCTCCTCGGCTTCTTCTTGGTGGAGCCGAACTCCTACCTCGGCTCCACCCTCATCGGGAATCAGCTGGAGCCCCGAGTGGCTCATCCTTGGTCGAATCCCCTTACGCTTTGTGTAAGCTCGGACCCAATCGACCCGATTGATCTCGGCCGACAAAGAAGTCCTCCATGATCACGATCACTTTGTTAAAAAGGCGGTGATCGACTTCGCATGCCATTTCCCATTCACAACCTCCAGACGCTTTCTTTCCGTCTCCGGCTTATCCCGATGTGAGACCGGCCCAGGTTGGCACATGTACTCCATCCAAAATTGTTCTCATAACACGTAGTCTGGTGCAGTCACCATCGTGAGAGCTCTGTTCTCCAAGTATCACCTTCGTGACAATGGTCATCGAAGGCGATATCGTCGTCGGAGCATCTTCTTCTTTAACTCCGATCGGCGATCCCTCATAGAATTCCGGGCAATCATCTCAAATGATTCTACCCATTCATCAGATTTGTAGGTGAGGGGATTCACTCCTTCACCGCTTGTATCAAAAATTAAGCCACCTCATGGAGAAACGATCAATACCTCTCCGTATACCCCGGTTCGAAAAACACCTGTTCGTATGTCCCATTGACATAGAACTCTAAACCTCTCATATCCAGTGTCTTATTGGAAGGGGATTTCTTGGAACAAAAAGTCCTCAATCCGGCCTTCTCCAATAAGGACAATATTTCCACTGGATTCTCCATCGGTGGTAGTGTCGAAGTCGACATACATCTCGAGACTTCACCTTCTTATTGTAGGTTTCATTATGCACATCCACCATTGTTGATGTTATTCCTCTTAAAGAAGTGCTCATATACTGATTTAGAAAGGATTTGAGAAAATTTGCAGAGAGTTTGAAATTTTCTCGAAAGTGAAAAGAATGTTTTTGGAGAAGAAGATGTATTTATAGGGAATAGATTGGAAAGAGAAACCGCCATTTTTGAAAACTTGAATTAATCTGAGCCATTTATTCAAAAAGTTTTTACCGAGTATTAATCAACGGTTAAAAACTAAGATAAGCGATTAGGATTCAGCGCGTGGATTTTAATCGCCTTTGGAATGCGTAAATAGTTACTTTATAGATTGTTGATTTGAGATGTAGGTTACTTTATGCAGAGAAGTAAGTATACCTGACGTCGGCCCAAGTGATATCTTACTTCAATCAAGGTTTACTAAAGCAGATGAGTTTGAGAAACAAATTAGTTTAAAAAGCGAGATGGGTTTGGAAAGTCATTCGATAAAGTAACTGTCTCGATTTTAAAAACCAACAACTTAGGTGTAACTTTTTAGCAAATTTTTTTTTTTTTTAAAAAAAAAATAGGAGTTTATTTAGGAACAAAAGTAATAGAATAAAGGAGTTTGATTAAGAAGAGGTGAAACAATATGATCTCGTGACTGTTCCTCGCAAAGACATAAACTCAAGAGAAACCATCGAAGTTTAAGGTAAATCGGATAGGATACAAATAGTCATCTCTGTTTTCTTCAGAGATCGATTGACTATTGTGTCCTTGTCTGATTTACTCAATGTCGAACAAGTAATTATCAATTCGTATAAGGTCAATATGACTAATCCTTGATTCTTGATTCCTAAAAGGAGATCAATGATATCACTACACGATTGTCCTTTGACACATATCTAGTCTCGATAATTCTTTCTAGACATTAATTTAAAGAAAAGAAAAGACCAAATAAGGAAACAAATATTCAACAGATGCACACAAATTAGAAACCAGCTAAAGATGCATCAAGTAATCCTAATTCTAAGCACGAGTTCTTTAAACTTAGACTCACTAATGGTTTTGTAAGAATGTCGACTCTTTGTGATTCAAAGGTGGCAATTTTCTCAATCCTAATGTCATTCTTCTCAATATGATCCCTAATGAAATGATGTCTAATATCTATATGCTTACATCTAGAATGTAGAACAGATTGTAAGTCATTGCTATTGCACTATTACTATCACGGTAAATAGGAGCAGTGATGTTTGAATATTATAATCTCTAAAGCTGTTGACTAATCCAGAGGAGTTGAGAACAACAACTTCCACCTGCCATGTATTCACTTGATTGTAGAGGTGGCAACAGATGTCTGCTTTCTTAGATAACCAAGAAATTAATTTGTTGCCTAAGAATTGACAAGTTCCGTAAGTGGATTTTCTATCAATCTTACATCCTCCAAAGTCTCGAATCAATAACATGTCATTTCAAAGAAGTTATCATCACCGGGTACCATAACCCTACTTGCAAGGTTCCTTTGAGATATCTAAGAATTTTTTTAGCCGTCTCCAGATGAGTTTTCTTGGGATTAGACTGGAATCTTGCACATACCCCAACCGCAAAAGCTATGTCCTGGCCTACTTGCGGTGAGATAGAGAAGAGATCCAATCACCCACGATACTTCGTTGCATCGGTGGGTATCCTCGCTCATCTGAATCCATAGAGAAGTTAGTTGCCATAGGTATTTTAACTTCTCTGCTAGTTGTCATTCCAAATTTCTCAATTAGATCCTTAGCATACTTAGGCGATGTATAAATATACCCTTACTCATCTGTTTAATCTGTAAGCCTAGAAAGTATGTTAATTCTCCCATCATTGACATTTCAAACCTGTTTTTCATGAGAATGCTAAACTCTTCACATAATTTGATTAGGTGAACCAAAGATTATGTCATCTACATAAATTTGAACTAGTAAGATGTTGCCATCTACTTCCTTTCTAAACAAAGTTCTATCAATCTTGCCTTTAGAAAAACCATTTGATGTCAAGAAATCGAGATAATGTATCATACCGTGCTCTGGGAGCTTGTTTTAGTCCATATAGAGCTTTGTTGAGTTTATAGACCTTGTTATTGATCTTAAACCCAGGAGGTCTTCTACATAGACCTCCTCAAGTAACACACCATTAAGAAAGGCAGACTTAACATCCATTTGAAAGACTTTGAAAGATTTATATGCAGAAATGCCAAGAACAATCTTATTGTCTCTAATCTCGCAACCGGAGCATAGGTTTCATCATAGTCTATTCCCTCGGTCAGTGAGTAACCTTGTGCAACCAATCTTGCCTTATTTCGAACAATAATGTTGTTCTCATCTGCTTTTTTAAACACCCATTTGGTGCCTATAATCTTTACGTGTAAGGGTCTTTCCACTAAATCCCATACATTTTGTCTTTCAAACCGATGCGGTTCTTCCCGCATGGCCGTTATCCAGATTTGGATCTGATAGAGCTTCCTCAATAGACTTAGGTTCGAGAAGCGACACATAACAACCGAAAAGACTTTCAAAGTCTAGCATCATTCGTGGTTCCGCACACTACTAGATGGGTCTCCTATAATCTGATCGGATGGATGATAGCTTCTCATCCTTTTACCTATGTGAGGAGAAGGATCCTCATCTTGAGTCTCGTGGCAACTCCTCCGACTCAACCTCACCTCGACGTTCCCCTTCATCACCGACCCCCGCCGATCACCGATGTCAAGGGTGTCTCATTACGATGGAGTCTGCTCGGAAGTTGTCTTGATTATCGATGGGGATTCTTCTTCATCTGATTCTGAATCAAGACTAGGTAGATAGACGTTCTATGTTTAGTCTTGGACAGCTTCAATTTTATCTAGACTTTCAGAAATTTGATTCACTTTATCTCGAGCAGAAAACAGCTTCATCAAAAACAACATGAGGGGTTTCCTCCACACAAAGGGTTGTCTTGTTAAAAACTCTAAATGCCTTGGAAGTATTAGAATATCCCAAGAATATTCCATCACCGCTTTAGCATCAAAAGTTCTTAACTTAGATTTCCCATTGTTATGGATGAAACACTTACAACCAAAAGCTTTAAAGTATGAGATCCTTGGAATCTTACCCTTCCAAATCTCATATGGAGTCTTACCCTTGTCTTTGACAACTAAACACCCGTGCAGGTATAGCAAGTCAGTGTTGATGGCTTCACCCGAACCTATGAGGGGTATCATACTCACCAACATGCTCCCGGGCCGCTTCCTTCAAAGTTCTATTCCTTCTTTCAACTACTCCATTTTGTTGAGGAGTTCTTGCTGAAGATGTCTCATGAATAATTCCACACTCATTGAAAAAATTAGATAAACAAGAATTCAAAAATTATGTGCCCTTATCACTCCTTATTTTAATAATATTAACACCCTTTTCATTCTCGAGATCATGCAACAGATCAGAATCTTGTTCATAGTCTCATTTTTCTTGAAAAGAAATATAACCCAAGTGTATCTAGAAAAGTCATCTACTACAACAAGTGTATATTTCCTTCCACCGAAACCGAGAGGTGAAACGAGGTCCAAACAGATCCAGATGAAGTAATTGCAACACTCTTTCGGATGAAGAGGAGTTAATACTCTTAAATGAGTGTCTAGGCTGTTTACCTTTTTGATAAGCATCACATTTAAGATCGGTGGATAAAAGTTTTTCGTAATCCCTTGACAAGGTTCTTTTTAGCTAGCTTACTAAGAGTTTTGAAATTCGGATGACTAAGCCTCTTGTGCCATAGCCACCGATATCTTCTCCACCCTTAGCTATCAGACAGTATCTTTGGGACAACTATTAAAGTTAGCCACATAGACATTACCATGTCTCAAGCCGCTAATGATACCTTATCTCGAGGAATTATCTAAAATATCACATTTATCCTTTGAGAATTTGACAATAAAACCTTTATCACAAAGCCGAGAAACGAGATAGCAGATTATGTTTCAAACCTTCAACAAAATATACCTCTATACTCTGAATATCCTTGATAATCGTGAGTACCTACACCTTTAGTCCGACCACAATTATTATCACCAAATAAAACTCTTGGACCATCAATACTTTGAAAATTTGATAACACTTCTTGTTATGGGTCATATGTTGTGAACACCACTATCAATGTACCATATTGAAGCTAAGATCTCTTCCTTGAGTGATGATCCTCGTGAATCCTGTAAAAGCAGTTAGTTTTGAGGTACCCTAATGATCTTGGGTCCTTTTGGGTCAAGAATCACTTTAGGTATCCAAATAAACATCTCATCTTCAGACAATAAATCGGACTCGGATTTTCTACCAAGTCTGCCTACAATTATATCATTTTTGAATGATAACTTGTTGTATTCATATTGAGTAATTTTCCTAAACTTAGGAAATGTAGGATAGCATTTGCTCCTTCCATCAAAAGGATTATAATAAGAATATCTTCTTATTTTGGTTCTTGGATTCCTTCTAGTCCGATAGGGAGTTTTGGTGAATTCTTGATTTCGTAATGGAAGATGTAGTCCTTATCCGACTAGTTGGTTTCCATGGACCAATTTTAATATCCTTTGATTGAGAACAGATGCTTTCACAAATTTTCTATGTTTTTGAACATCCGATTTATTGTTCCTATCATAACCAAGACTGTCTTGTCATGAGATTTTTAGAAGTATTAAAAATATGATCTATTGCTTTGATTGTGAATTATTAAGTTGGTGATTTTGAAGACAAGCTTCTCATTGTCTTTCTTAATTGATTCATTTTCAGCATTTACTACTTCAAATTTGTCTTTTAAAGTTTTCAATTCGTTTTCTAACCTTTCGGGTAAAATTTGGTGATGTACTAGCTTGATCAAGAAAATATTCTCCCTTGAATGTTTCCTCGCCTACGAGCAATTCATCACCGCTTGCCTTTAATTAGAATTTGAATTTAATCCTTTAAAATCAAATTCTCTTTCTCTAGTTGTTTATAAGCGGCCAAAGATGTCTTTAAATCTCTCAATAACTCATGGATAACTTGATTTGGTCATGATCGATGCATCGACAAGAATCATTATCTCGGCGTTGAATAGTAGATTACCTCATTAGCCATGAGACGAGATCTCATCATCTCGATCCGAAATCGATGAGGATGATGAGGATGATGATGATTTCTTTAGCTCTTTTTCTTCACCAATAAAGCTCTTTGATCTCGCAAATCTCTGTCTCTTTTCTTCCTCTTTTCTTCCCTTTCTTTAGGAGTCGATTGAGGGTCATATTTGAAATGTCTGGCTTATTGCATGTATAGCAAGTGTCACTCTGTCGATCTGGGATTGGAAGGATTTCTTGATAGGTGATTTGTATCTTCTTGTCCGGCTCTTGTTTTTGTCATCATCTCAAGATTTATCCACCTTCCTATCTCGATCTGGATCTTTGTCTATCCTTACTGCAAATCTCAATTTATTTCTCTTATACTTCATTCTCAATTTATCATACATTTTTGTAAGTAAAGTCATCTGCTCTTTCGAGAGATAGATCGGCTCCTCTGAGACTCTGTTGACACCTTGTCTTCTTTACCGACAAAGGCAACAGACTTGGATGAGGTACTTGACTCCATCTCATCTTCCTCATCTTCTATCTCGGATATCGTACTCTAAAGCTTTAAGATGAGAAAATAAGGTATGGTGAGTAATAGAGGATAAATCTTGAGTTGCTTTAAGGATATTGGATTTTTCCTCCATCTCTTGGTTAATGATCTCGAGAATCTTGTTATTAATCTCTTTCTTTGAATAATTCTTTCCAAGATCACCGCTTTGTTGAGAAGATTGGTCAACCTTACATCAAAGCTGATCCACGACTCATTTTCTTTCATTTTGAATGTTTCAAATGTATGCAAGACTCGATCGCACTTGTTTTCTTTGACTTGATCGGATCCTTCACAAACATTGGCTAGAGTTTGCCACATCTCTTTTGCGCTTTGCATCTTTTAACTTTTTCTATCCAATCCTTACTTAGAGTCTCAATGATTTCATTCGAGCTACTTGGTCAAGATTGTGGACCTTTCTTTCATCATTTGTCAATTCGTAACTCTTCTTTTCTTGTCTGGTTCTTGATTGGTGACTCGGCTCGATCTTTAGTGCCTCCATGATAAAACTTTATAGGACCTTCTTCAAGGACCACTTCCATCCCTATCATGAATAGCCTTGAGATGATTTTCCATCCTAAATTTCCATAATCATAATCTTCAATAGAGAATTCAGGAAGATTCCTAGACTTTTATTTTTCCCGATGACATGATGAAACAAAGAATAAAATACTCCACAAAAGCTTATTAGTAGCACTGTTAGTAATGGAAGAAAATGAAGAAAATCAAGATAATTTCGTAATCTTGTTCAAGACCTAAAATCAATATCGGAATGACTTAACACTGCTCACGATACCACTTGTTGGTTCTTGAATGTTGAATTGATTAAAACCTTGAGTTAGCTTCCTAGAACAAAATCTAGAAAGGGGGTTTGAATAGATTTTGTAGATTTTTCAAATCTTTCAAAATCAATTCAAAATATCGATTAAACGCGAATGAATATAATTGGTAACTCAACTTTAAACAAGATCAAAAGCAAGGTTGATATTGATTTTAGTTAAGATTCTGAACTTTAATCTTGAATTAATAATATTGTAATTTGAATGAAATTAAAGAAAGCAAGAAATAACACTGGGATTTATAGTGGTTCGGATTTTAATAATCCTACATCCACTCTCCTTCTCCAATCTGAAGAAGGGACTCTGCTTACTACTTACTTTCTCACTTTCAACTTACGACTTACAACTTGTAAAAATCTTCAAGTCTTCAATCTCCTAAATCCTTCTCTAAAATCTAACTATTACGTGAATAATGGATTTTGAAGATTACAAGAAAAGTGTTCTAAAAACACTTAGAACTTTTTGAAGACTCTCTTGAAATACTCGTGAAAAGATTGTGATTGAAATCGAGTAGTGAATAATGTGAAAAATCAAATTTGCATAAGTGTATTGAAAAATAAAATCTAGTCCTATTTATAAGTCTGAAAAGACAATTAGTTTGTTAGTTAGTTCTAACAAACTTGAAACCGCTTAACAAACTTAATCTTGGAAACTCTTTTGACCTCAAGTGATTCTTCATACTCATCTGCAGTGACTTGGTGAAAACTTCGCCTTTCTTATTCTACTCGGCTTATCTTGACCTCGTCCGAGCTCTTCATGTTTGTCTCCTGCAGATGACTAGGTTCGAGCTTGTCTTGATTACTATCATGCTATCGGACCTCGGTGACTAGGTCGGTGCTTGACCCCGTCGATCGGCTTATCTTATAAACTTATTCTCTGCTGTTCTTCAGGTTGGTGATCGATCTGAGCCGCTTTTTAACTCATCAAAACTTCTTGACTCAACATTGTGTTTCCCTCAACTTCAAGTTTTAATCTTCATAGCAGTAGTGTATTTATAGATAAATCTGGACTCTTTAGTGCTTGAAGATAACTTCCACATCTCCCTTGAAAATAGGTAACTTCCCCATGATCTTTATAACTTCTCTTTGCTTGCCTTTTCAAACGCATGACTTCGGTAATCGCCGTAAGTCTTCATTACGAAAGAAACAAGACATTGACCAAGACAAAACGTGGGTTAAGGATTAGTGGAAGCGGAAGGACGAATTCGATGTTGTGACGAGAATGTTGGCATATTACGAGTAACACTCGTCACTAACATCAACAATAATAATAAAATAATGTATGAAATATAAAAAATAGGACCACATATTATTTTATTATGTCTATTTTTCTTCTAAATTTTAATATATATATATATATATATATATAGAGCAAGTCTCTTGTGAAAATTGCACCGTGCAATATCAATTAAAAAAAAGGAAATTATTAAATCTTGTGGATCAAGATAAAGAACGGATCAAACCGCAGCATTTCTTCTACTTCCTCCACGCAGATTTCTTCTTCTTCATCCGTTCTAACTCTTATTCCTCCTCTGCTCGCTCCACAACTTCCATGGTTGTGCTGTGTTCCCCAACCAACCCCAACCACGCATCAAGATTCTTTCGCAGATTTAAACACCGACGATGAGGAGGGATAAAAGCTGTGAACTCCGATAAAAAAAAAAAAAAAAAAAAGAGGGATGATCCGATTGATGAAAACAGTAGTGGATAAAACTTAAACATTGATGAATACAAAACTTATGCGAACTTCGATGATAAATTTTTATTTCTGTTTAAACTGGAATTAATATCACAACTCCTAATCTGCTCCGATTTATTCATATAGTAACACACATTTTTCCATAAAGTAACATGTTTTTTTCATATAGTAACACATTTTTTTCTTCATATAGTAACACATATTTTTCTATACAAGAACACGTTTGTGTTCATATAGTAACATATTTTTTCAAAAGTACGTGTTCTTTGTAAGAATAATTATGTGTTCTTGTAAGGGTAAGTACGTGTTACTAGTACTTAAAAGAATAAAATATTGGTTTTGTTCATTAATAACACATTTTTCTTCATACAATAACACTTGTTTGACCTAATAATAACACAACCTCGAGAGTAAAAATTTATTTTTACCTTTGCACAAGTTTAATACACATATTTGTCCTTACAATAACATATATTTACCCCAAAAATCTTACACTTGGGGATCAAATAGACCCATGATTTTTTTCTTAACACATTAAAATCATTTCTCTTTAATATTGAGATCAAATAAGTCATCATCTTAATAAAATCACACTTTTTAATAAGAATAAAGTTGTCGAAGATTAAATACTTATTTGATTCACACATATAATTAGATTAGAGATTTATTTGACCATTTTTTTATTTTTATTTTGCATTTGGGCGATTATTTTTAGACAAATACATAATATTTATTTTATAGTAACACATATTTATCGTTTAAGTAACATATGCGTAACCTAATAAGACACCTGAGCACCCGAGGGCGAATTTTTTTTTGTCCACCGCAAGATTTTTTGAAAATATCCATTGGATCCAATCCAACCCAACTAGGATTCGCGAATTTCATTAAATGGATTATTTCACGGTATAATATCGCATATAAGAATTTGTCATATAGAGAGAGATCCATTTCCATTATATCAACAATGAAGAAATAAGATAAACTAGCCGTTGGCCCCAAAAGAACCGTTTGAAAAAATATTGAATATAAACACACATGTCGGTTTGTGTGTTTCACTTTCATTGCTCGCTCTCTCTCTCTCTCTTCAATTTTATTTTGAAGAACAAAGTGTATTTTCTCTGATTCGACCACAATCGTCCAATTTTATAAGCTGAAGTTCCCATTGTTTTGAAATTCCCCCTTGATACAGAAAGGGGGCTACAAAGAAGAGAATAAGAAGACGACATGGCGACGGTGAACGCCCACCACCAAGACAACAACCCCAACACCAATTCCGCCGTGGCATCTGCGCCGGTGACGTCGGCTAAGAAGACCGTCTCCGTCACGAAAACCGTCGATACGCAGTCTGTTCTGAAAAGGTATATGTTTGTACTTGAATTTTAACTTCACAAAGCGTTTTCTTATTTTCTTGATTGATGGGTTATATGATTTTCTCTTTATGTATTGCTATTAGGGTTCTGATTATAAATAGCAAAATTGGGGATGATTGTGTGGGTTGGAATATGTAGTGTATTAGGGTTTTAGTTCTCTTCCTCTGTATATAAATGTTCTTAGTTGTAGTTGAATGGATGGATCTAAATTGGGGCGGGGGTTGGATAAACGATTTTGGATGACTGAATATGAATTGCATCATTTGCGCAGGAGGAAGAAATAGCTTTGAGTGAAATACAAGTGAGAATGTGTCGTAGACGGGTCTAAATTATACAAGTAGATCTTGGGTGAGACGGAATATAATTTAGGAATGGCGTAATGAGTGAAAATTTGTTCTACGAATATGAATTGCATCATTAGCACAGGAAGAAATAGCTTTGAGTGAGAGACAAGTGAGCATGTGTCGTAGACGGGTCTAAATTATATGAGTAGGTCTTGGAGACGGTCTCATGGTTAAACGAGCATGATTTAGGAATGACGATTCAACACTTTGGAAGGGATGAGTGTTAATGTGCTAATTTGTGAATCATCTCACGTGATCCAAACAAGTTTACTGAGTTTGTTAAATCGAATTTGAAACCCATTTATAATCCAAATGAAGTGTTGAAGTATTTGTGTTTGATTGTTCTTCCTCATTTCTATTTTTTTTTAATCGGGCAAATGGTGACTCGAACCCATGACCTCATTTCTATTGCTTTAATTAGAGATTGTGCTTCTCATTATTTTTACATCTTCTGCGATTGCTATAAACAGGTTGCAATCAGAGCTCATGGCCTTAATGGTGAGAACTCCAAACCAAAACTCAAATTTTGTCTTGTTTGCAATGTTCAAGCTTCTTCTGTGTTCGAAGATGAATTAATTCTGCGATACTTTCGCCTTTTTTCTTTGTGCAGATGAGTGGTGAGGCTGGAATATCAGCTTTTCCAGAGGAGGACAATATCTTTTTGTGGAAAGGTACAATCTGCGGGAGCAAGGATACAGTCTTTGAAGGAACAGAATACAAGCTATCTCTTTCCTTCCCCTCCGACTATCCCTTTAAGCCTCCGAAGGTTAAATTCGAGACGTCTTGCTTCCATCCTAACGTCAGCTTACATGGAGACATATGCTTGGACATATTACAGGTGAGCCTATTGATTCACCATCAACAACTAATTTCTCATTACCATGTATCCTTCTTAAAGTGTTTCTTACTTATTCTCGACAGGATAAATGGTCGTCTGCTTACGACGTTAGGACAATCCTGCTCTCGATTCAGAGCTTGCTTGGAGGTTTTTCTTTTTCTTTTGCATCTCTCCCATTATTATCATTCAATTCCTATGTTCCTATTCTCATACCTGATTCTACTCTGCTTTAATAGAGCCGAACACGAGCTCGCCGCTGAATGCGTCGGCGGCCTCACTTTGGGCCAACCAACAAGGTATTTATAATCTTTAAATGGTATATAAAACAGCCTAAATTATAGAAGAAAATAATCAGAAGAATGCAGGTTTTGTTATACCTTTTTTGTGTGAATGCAGAGTATAGGGAGATGGTGGAGAAACTATACAAGCCAACTGCCTGAATATTATATAGAAAATGGAGTCCTGCATCTTTTGATTTTCTTTTGTTGTCGAAGATGTAATGAGAGAGAAACAGTTTGACCTTAATACTATATCAACCTTCAGAAATTCAGTTTTGTTACTCCCTGGCCTACAGAGAATGGAAATTACTAGTATTTATTTAAATTATTGTAACTCGATATATATATATATATATATATTTTTTTAATTTGCATTATGAAAATCATGACAACGAAGTTATAATAGGGTGATTGTCGATTAGACTCATTGACTCTATGTTGACTTTTCGATATTAATCACCGGTTTTACCTTTTAGTAAAACTATAAAAATTATATCACAGCTATCAATAGATCAAATCATGTCGTGGCTTTATTGTCGTTGATACTGAAACATTACTTGAGAAAAGAGATGATGCTGATAGTATTGAAGGTAATAGAGTTCATATTCCATACTTAATAGGTTTCTTAGTGGTGATGATCTTTCTTCCCTTCTTAGTAGTAAGAATAATATTCAAAGCTTTTTCAGTGAAGAGTATTTCGAATTCCACTATCCTTCCTTTGAAGAAAGAAGTAGTCAAATGATGAAAAGTTTGATTAATCGTTTAGCACAAGTATGTCAGAAAAACCCTTCCATTAATACCGTATATTTCCATTACTTTGCTCGATTCGATGGTATTCTATTCAACTAGATTATTGAAAGTGTCATGACAAGGATTAAAGTGAAGGTTTTGTGAAGCGAGTTCCATTATTATTGTTGTACTTATTACAATTAAATGACAGACATAAGTAAAGGGCTTATCACGGGCGAGCACGTTCGGGGATGTGCGAACATCCTAAGGCGAATCATGCGAAGCCAAGCGAGATAGCGGCGAGCTGCGAGCTCCGTCGAGCTTGTGGCGAGTTGCGATTCCCGCGAGGTAGCGGCGAGCGCCACATCCCCGCCATTTAATGCGCCAGAGTACGTGTGTTTTGGTAAGAGGGTCGAGTCGATCGGGTCTTGGAACATTCCCACTTTGTCGGGAAAGGTGGCCCATTCCTATTAGAGGAGGTTTCGGCCGTACCAATCAGCCGTCCAAATCAAGGAAAAAGGGTCCATGCATTTAATGCACGAATCGGATCTTCTATATTTAGATTTAGGGTGACACTTGTAATATAAATAGGGCATGTTGGAGTCAATAAAAAGGATGACGAATCCAAAAGAACAATACTTAAGGCGAGCCTAAAAACCTCGGCAAACAAGGGTGTGCTATTTATTGTTCTTGTCAATTATCCAATCATATGCATTCATTACTTAGGATAGTACCCATACATAAAAACCATATATTTGATACGTATATTCGGGAGTTAAACCCAAATTTAATACTAAGTTGTTAGAACCGAGAATATACGGGCTACAACAATTGGCGCCGTCTATGGGAAACACAGTAGCGAAAGGCCATAACTTTCTCCCAAAACAAGCTACCAAAAAGAAAGAAACCACCCATAAACCTCATGGAAGGAGTCGGGATCACGTGCACGTAGCACTCCAGTGGAGAACACAGTCGATCGGTCTCACGAGGCCGGGACCCGGTCCGAAACACCAACATGCTCCGCCCCATTCCTATCCGGGAATACCGGATACCTAAACAAGTAGGCTGTCGCTATCGAGACAACTCGAGGCCGGGGGTCGGGAACCGTCGGCCACCACCCACCCGGTCAGCAGGAAGGTCCCACACGGGACCAAAGGGGCAAGAGACCTCTTCTTGAAGAAGTGGCCGAGAGTGGGCCGCAAGGGCGGCCTCCATGGCGGCTTCGGGCCGGCGGTCGGTGTTCCGCCGATTGGGTTCACCCCGGCATCGAGTGGCCGCGGAAGAAGGGGAGGTGAACTCTCGGGTCCCGAATCCTCAAGCCATGTCGGATCCCCAAGAAGAACATGACATCCGAACCACTTTCGATGGATATCGAGCAAGCTCCTATCCAACCCAAGATCATCCCTCTCCAAACTCGGTTGTACGAAGGAAAATTTGACCCCGAAACACACCTCGGTAAATTCAACATCTATATGACGGGCGTGGGGCTTTAGATGCGACTAGGTGTCGCCATTTCCTCTAATCTTTGGGTGAGTGGCTCACAAATGGTATGTCAATCTTCCTCCTAGGTCTATTAACAAATTCGGAGGAGGGTGGTCGGATTCGTCGAATATTTTGCTTTGCTAAGATTGTAAGGCGAGAGAACCGTCGGAGGCTCATGGCCGTCAAACAAGAAAGAGGAAAGCAATGAGACATATCTCGACCGCGTAGATGAAATCATCCTATTCGGTGAACCTATCGGGGGCGAACTCCAGTGCATGCGGCGATGAGTGGGCTCGGGGCCGACTCCCATTTATTTCGCCACCTAACAAAGAGGTACCCAGCAACCTACTCGAGTTCCGACGCCGGGCCGGTGACATGATCACTCGGCAGAAGCTTCGCCCAAAGGTTGGGAGAGGTAAAGGAAGAAATGGGCGAGCAGACTAAACCCAAGGCTCCACTAACTAAAAAAGGAGGCGGCCGGGAAAGAAATCTGTCGGGAAGGCTCCGGCACTTTCAAGAGTTTTGAGGCACCTCCACAGGGCCGGAGTTGCAAATCTTGGAGGTCCTCGGGGTCACTCCCGCCTTCGTATATAACACCATGAAGTCCTCAGGGTTTTTAGTAAACCCCGCCCTATCGAGGCGGATGCGTCACAATTAAATGGGAATAAATTATGTGCGTTTCATGATGCGGCTAGGCACAACACGAGCGAATGTCGTGACCTTTTGAAGCAACTATGGCGAATGTATGAAGCGGGAAGTTGGATGAGTTCGTAAAGAGACCCCCGCTTGAGGCCCGAACTAATCGGGAAGAAAGAGGACCTCCGCGCAGGCGGAGGGAACCGAAGAGGGAGATGCTCCAAGACGCGAACCTGGGAGGCTGAGGCCGTGGCCCCGGTGGCAATGGTGGAAGATACCTATAGCGAAGAAGGAGAACCGCGAGAGAATCGCCGGGGAGGTCGCATTCATATGATAGCTCCGGAAGTAGTTTGGGAGGGTTAGTCCCGTAGGGCATCCTGTCAACCGGAACGCAGCGTAAATCCGATCGATCGACAACATTCACTTGATAGCCCCTCTGGACCCAACAATCTCAAAGGTAGCTATCTCATTTTCCAACTCGGATCGAGAATGTCTCCTCCTCCCAAGGATGATACTCTAGTCATCTCGGCGAACATCCTAGGAATGACCATGGATCGCGTCTTAATCGATAATGGTTATTCTTGAAACATCATCTTTAAGAGTGCGTTAGACCAACTCGGGAACCTCGCGAAGTTTATCAAACCATACGACACCCAACTACGAGGATTCGGCGACAACATGGTCAATGCATACGGTCGAATCAAGCTCTCCGTGGAACTCGTCGATTTTCGTAACCCTAAGACCAAAATAACCAGACCTTTAGACTTTGTAATAGTCGATCAGCCGAATATTTATAAATCACTTTTTAGGTCGTCCCTTTTGAAAATTTCGAGGCGGTAGCCTCGTCGTATTTTTATTGTATTAAGTTCCCCACCGCCGAGGGGAAAGTAGGAGCGATCAAGGAAAACCAGAAATGGCAAAGAAATGTTTGAACTACTCTCTTGTCAATTCTTCCTCACCCAGAAATTTAGATTCGGAATGCAACACACTCATCGCTACGCAAGAAGTAAACTTACCTCTAAAGCGAGCCGAACAAGTTAATCCCGATGAGCACCACTGCAAACACAAATAACCCCTCGCGCAGCGAGCAGAAATCGAGCCCCGTTTGGGGTACGAGGCAGCCCGTATGGATGTAGATCCTCGGGGAAGATTCACGATCCAAGGGGCTTGAAGAGGAGTGCTCCGATTGAGGAACTTGAGAATATTCCCATTGATCCCACTCGGCCCGAACTTGAGGTCATCATTGGTGCCAAGGTACCAACTGAAATTAGGAGGAGCTGATCAACTTCCTCCAAAAAGAGCACATAGACGTCTTCGCATGGTCACATAAGGACATGGTAGGCATCTGCCGAAACATGTGCCACCACCTAAAGATTGACCCGGCCACGAAGACCGATTTCCCAAAGAGGATGAAATTTGGTCCAGAGAAATATGCCACTCTCGCCGAAGAAGTGAAGAAATTACTAGATAACGAACTGATAGAGCAAGCTCTTGACGAACCACAATGGGTCGCGAACGCCGTTCTCGTCAAAAAAAGCGAACAACTCATGGAAGGCGTGCATAGATTTCACGGACCTTAACGCCGCTTGCCCAAAGGACCATTTCCCTATGCCTCATATCAACCACCTTGTGGATAGTACGGCCGTGCACGAGATGATGTCATTTATGGACGCCTTGGCTGGATACCATCAAATCCCCATGGCGGAGGAGGACGTCAAGCACACATCCTTCCTCACCGAGAAGAATGTGTATTCTTGGCGCGAGGATGCCTTTTGGCACGAAAAATGCGGGAGCCACATATCAAAGGTTAGTAAACAAGATGTTCTCTGAGCAAATTGGGAACACAATGGAGGTCTATATCGACGACATCGCCGTCAAGAGTGTGAGGAAAGAAAACCATTTAAGGGACCTCGGCGAGGCATTCAATATCCTCGAAACTACAACATGAAGCTCAACCCAAAGAAATGTAGTTTCGGGTCGGATCTGGGAAATTTTTGGGACACATCGTTAGCCAACGCGGGATCGAGGTTAACCCCGCCTGAGATAAAGGTCATTTTGGACATGGACGAACCTCGCACAATCAAGCAAGTCCAGTACTTCTTGGCTGCTGGCAAATAAGTTAAGGTGTTCATCTCCGAGGCTAGGAGACAAGAGCAGACCTTTCTTCGCCACTATTAGGAAGCGAAGTTCACATGGAACCAAGAAAGCCAGCTCGCCTTCATCAAACTTAAAGAATATTTGGCGGACCCGCAAATCCTCGCAAAGCCCATTCCAGGAGAAGCTTTTTCTATACTTGGCCGCATCAGTCGGCCATAAGCGCTGATGTTGGTTCGCGAGGAAGCACAACAACATTTACCAATTTACTTCGTGAGTCAAGTTTTACACGATCACGAGAACTCAAATACGCCCCATTAGAAAAGCTCGTCTATGCATTAATCATGAGTGCGAGGAAGCTACGTGCATACTTCTTCGACCACCAAATAGAGGTGCTCACTACTCTTCCACTTCGCCAAGTTTTCCATCGTCCCGATACCAATGAGAGATTACTAAGATGGTCGTTGGAGGTGCTCGATGCGGCATCACATACGCCCTAGGACTTCCATCAAGGGACAAGTCCTCGCTGATTTCGTGGCAGAGTTAACTTTCCCTCCGAATCCAACTAGGGTCGAAATTGCTCCTTGAAAACTCTTCGTGGATGGCTCGGCTACAACTAACCGCACGGGGCGGGAATAGTTCTCATTGGTCCCGAGGGACAATGCTTCACGAACGTAGTAACTTTCAATTTTTGGCAACCAACAATGAAGCCGAATATGAGCCTCTAGTTGGAGGTTTGGAGCTCGCCAAGGTGTAGGTGCCCGCAAGTTACACATTTTCATGGATTCTCTTCTCGTGGTTAACCAAGTTAAAGGAGAGTACGACGCGAAGAGCGAGCGAGATGATCAAATATCAAGAGCTTGTGGTCACACTTTGCGAATAGGCTGCAACAGTCTATATCGAACAAGTGCCACGAGAACAAAACTCCCGAGGCGGATGCTTTGTCTAAACTCGCCTCCTCCGACGGCGCCAGATATGTCAAGCATAGTCCTCACCCGACTCAATGCCCCATCAATCTCTAAGGGGACAGGTGGCAAGCATTGAGGTCGGCGGGACTCGTGGATGACCACTAATAATCAAATATCTCCGGTCAGGGACGCTACCCGAGGATAGAGTCTTTGGTCAAGTAGCTCCAATTAAGGGCATCCAGATCTATAATCCTCGACGGGCAACTTTACAAACGAAGTTATTCTCTACCCCTTCTCAAATGTATAACACCGGAGCAAAGCGTAGAGTGCTACATGAGATCCACACAGCGGAGTCTCAAGGAAATCACGCGAGGGAGATCCCTTGTTCATAAGACAATTTGTCAAGGTTATTTCTGGATCACTCTTCGCAAGGACGCCATCGCTTATGCAAGGTCCTACCACGAATGCCAAGTGATGGGCCCGAACATCAAGGCGTCACCGAGAAAACTTGAGCTCAATCTTTAGTCCTTGGCCTTTCGCTCGGTGGGGCATCGATCTTATAGGCCCCTTACCAACAAAGACCGGGGATGCAAGTATGCCATCGTCGCGGTGGATTATTTCACCAAATGGGCGGAGGCTGAGCCTCGAACAAGATTGATCAAGGTCCAAGTAATTAATTTTATTTGGAAAAACATTATCTGCAGATTCGGCCTCCCTCAAACCATCATTTCGATAACGGAAACAATTCGATGGCACGGAGATGATGGAATTCTATGACATGTGGAAGATCAAAAGACTTTTTCAACTCCATATCACCCACAAGCAAGCGGACAGGTGGAAGGCTGTGAACAAAATTCTTAAACGCACCCTCAAAACCAAGTTAAAAAGGCAGAAAGGGTAAGTGGGCGGCGAGCTTAGGATGTGCTTTGGGCATACCGAACTACGACGAGGAACTCTACGGGAGAAACGCCTTTCGCCCTTGCTTTCGGGACCGAAGTTGTCATTCCATGTGAAGTAGCGGTCCCGAGCTATAGAACCTCTCAAGTAATAGATGACACTAATGACCCGGCGAGGAGTCTAGACCTCGATCTTTTGGAAGAACGTCATTTGGAATCAATCCACAAGAACGCGAGCTACAAGCAGCGAGCGGAAAGTTATTATAATTCCAAGGTTAAGGTAAGGCGGTTCGCAGTATGGGATCTCATTTTAAAAAGGTTCAAGGTCCTAGCAAAGTCCTTTTGGTCTAAATTGGGAAGGCCCGTTCGGGGTGGCCAGTGGTTGTTTAGGGGGCCTATGAACTGGAGCATCTAGACGGAGCTCCGAGATCAATATCCTTAGAACGCTTGCCACTTGAAGAAATTTTTTCATTAAAGAAAATGAAGCTATGTACCTAGTATGTAATAAATAAGTTGTTTTTATATAAAAATTATTCTCATCGATACCGGGTTACGAGCAAGGCCATGGCGGATCATTTGAACAATCAAAGTCGCGAAAGCTCCCCTTATCATGGGGAGCCGTGCGCGCATAGAATTTCTAACCCGGTTGCACCTAAATAAGCCGACCGGGGTGCCCTCGAATGCAATGACGTTCAAGTCTTATGGCGAGCTAGTCTCTCGGGCGGCACCGCCACAATGTGATAGCAATTTATGAATAACCTTTCACGGTGGGCAAACAAGACTCGTCGAGGTCCGTCCTCATGGTGAGCACGAAAGTCTTGCGGTAGAAATCAAACTTCCCGACGAGCATAAAGACTCGAAGTGAGTGCATGTCAGATGACTCGAGAACCTCACCTTTAGGCTTGCCTCAACTCTTAGCGAGTGCACATCCGGATGAGCACGAGATCCTCGCCTACAGGTGGTCTCGCCGAGGCCAAAACCTTCATTATTTTTTACTTATTTAAAATCACTTATTGATATTTTAGTTGTGTTTCATATTGAGTGAGGCAAAGTGGAAAGCGATCTTTAAGGGCGAAGATGAGCAAAATTACTTAGATAAAGGCAAGATTCATTCATATTAAAGTGAGCGGCCATATGCCGATTACAAAAGCCCGAAGGCAAGAACTAAACCCTAAACCTTAAACCACTTAAATTACAAGTTTTATATGGGGAGGGGGAGCCCGGTCTGCCTTTTTCAAAAGATGAATGGGGAGTTGGAGCCAAGAACAAGCGCAATTTGATGGAGAGCATCCACAAATCTAGAAATGCCCCACCAAAGATGATGGAGAGCATCCACAAGTCAAGAACGTCCCACCAAAGATGATGGAAAGCATCCACAAGTCTAGGATGCCCCCACCAAGGATGATGGAGAGTATTCACAAGTCTAGGATGTCCCCACCAAAGATGGTGGAAAGCATTCACAAGTCGAGGATGCCCCCACCAGGGGACAAGGGAGAGCATCCACAAGTCCAAAACCCCTCCCACGGGGCGATCGGCCCTCGAAACCCCAAGAGGCGTCCTCGGTGCCACGGATTGCCGTCTCCCGTTCCTCCGTCGATCCGAGACGGTTGTTCCGTCGGCGGGATGGGCGACCTCGAGCTCGGAGACGGCGAGCATATCTTCCTCGAGTTCCACCGGTTGATCGGGCGAGGAAACCAAGACAAAGTCTACACCATACTTGGTCTCCAAGTCCCGAAATTGGAGCTTGAAGACATCGGGGACCGTGTGCTCGGGATCAAAGGCGTATTCTTTGAAAAGCTCCTCGAGCACAACAGGCCGGGCGAAGGCGGATCGGCAGCACGCGCGGATGCCATCGGAGAACGCCATGTGGTAGGCGTACTCGGACAACCCCATGGGCTCGGAGCGAGATCCACGGGGCAGGGTCCCGGCTCCGCGATCTCGCCTCTGGAGCATCGCCACTTGCGGGCCAATTCTTCCGCCCTTTCCGCATTCCTCCGAGCCTCGTCTGCTGCCCGGAGGCGGGCTTGCTCGGCCTCCTTCCTCGCCGCCTCGGCTTGGCCGCTTTTGCTCTCTCGGCCTCCAACCCTTTCCTCACATTTTCCCCCGGTGACTTCATCGCCGCTTCCACCTCGGCCTTCTCCGAGATGAGTGTCCGCCTCGCTTCCTCGGTTCTCTCGGCTGGGTCTCCGTCTTCCGGGCCCCTCGCCTCCGCCTCCTTCCTCGTCCTTTCGATTTCCTCCCTCTCTCGTCGGAGCGCTTGGAGGGCCCCAAACTCCTTCTCCCTGGCGGTGAGAGCCCGGCCTTGCTCGCCGCAGCGGATTCGGCGAGGCGTAACGTGGGCCACTTGGGAGGCGGCTTCGGTGGAGAAGTGGGCGGCGGCGTCGAGATCCACAGGTCCACAGGGCGGCTGATCGCCCATGCCACGAGCAATGAAGGGGGCGCACTGCGTTCCGCCACCGGTCTCTTCGCAAAGAGATAGTCATTCGAGAATAGGAGGGCGGTCGGTGGAGGGCCCCGCACACAATGAATAAGTAAGATTTTGGACACCGCACGAAAAGAAAAATTCAATCGGCGAGGCTCTTACCCGCGAGCTTCTCGGCATCTACCCGAGAAGAGGGTGCTCCCGGTCGGCCGGGCACGGCACAGGGCCACGAGGATGGCGCAGCCGTCCCTCGCCCAGCCCTCAGCGTTTCTTTGAGGCGGACATCGGTGCTCTTGCCGGACACCTCCTGGACGTCATCTTCCGAGTCCGGCCTCTCCGGCGCGAGAGAGTCGCGGGCACGGGCCGAGTCTTTGGTGCCCTCACCTTGCTTCTTTTTCACCCCGATGGAGGCCCGATTTTCTCCGGCTCTGTGCGCTGCGGGGTGTGGCGTGGGAGTCCTTACGGTGGTGGTTGGCGGGGAGCCGAGGGGCCTGGCGAGGAGCGGTGCGAACGGGGGCACGGCTAGTTCCCCCCATCGCTCACGCGAAAAACATTCTTGTGCTTCCCCATCGATCTGCGGGGGTAAGTGGAGTACACGGGATATTGAGGAGGCTGCATGAATCGGTGTGAAATAAAACATTTAGTTCACGATTAAGTGTTCTATTATCGTAAATCCGAAGACAGTGGCTCACCGGGGTCGGAGTTCGGAGTTGCGAGGGTAGCGAGCAGTCAAGCTTCCCTCCTCGGCGCATTGTTGTTGAGAACCTCGCGCGAACGTTCAACGGCGGGCAGCTTTGAAGCGATCTCAAACACAAGGTGGAAATCCCGACTTAAGTCTCGAAGTTGTGGGACCTCGATTCCTGCAAAAGGGTAAAAATTTAGATCGCTTGTTTTCTCAATGGTTAAGATCTTGAGGCTTACGAGCGGGGCGGTGATGGAATGAGGTGGGGATCTCGACGTCTTCCTCCGCATTGTGACCTACGGATTTCCACCTCCCGAAACGAAGAACCACTTCGTTTGCCAATTATACAACTTGTTGGGGATGCCTTCAATAAAATTCTTTTTCCTCATCTTGAGGTACATCGCGGGCTTCCTCGCATAATTGAAACATGAAGTTCATCTCCGCGGGGTAGGCATTCTATACGAGACCAAGGCGTTCGACCGAGCGTTAAAAATGAGAAAATTGCCAACCATCCGTGAGGATGGAGCTGCATCGAGCAATCCCGAGGCATTCAAAGCAAGTGCGAGATGGAGGGATGGAGCGGAAAGCGGAAGCCGGCCTCCATCATGAAATAATTTACCGCCACCATACCAGGCGGGGCTGGTTCGGACGCTCATATTTGTGAGGAATGTGAAGGCGAACATCGGTGGGGAGTTCCCGATCACCTCGTCAAGCATGAATCTCTTCGCGAGTAATGTCACTCTCCCGAGCTTGGCTGTTCATCACCCAATCGGACGACTCAGTGCGACGTATCATCTCCTCGGTGCGCTTCATAGAGGAGCGCGGACACATCTCCACATACAACTCGTAATCGAACGGGGGTGGTCCTGCTATCTCATTCATTAGGACAAGCCGATCGGAGTGGGCGGCTCTAATCTCGCAAAATGACCGATTCTCCGCGGATGCTTGAGCGTCTTCATCAAGGGCTTGGACACCCTCGGAACAAGTTCTTCCACTACCTCCTCCAAGGTTCGGTCAGAGCCGGATCCAGTCGCCACTCCCTTACGGTGAAGTTACATGAGCGGCTCCACCCTCCCCAATGAGGGTCAAATCCACGTTTAGGTCCCCCGGACCCTCAAAAGAGGTGTTCCCGGAGGGGTCTCTGAGTCTTCGGAGGGAACGGCAGGGCACCTCCGGTCGGTGGCACGAAGGCCCTCCCAAAGAGGCTTTCTAGGCCATCGGTTTCGAAGATTGCCACGAGCCCAAAACCAACCTCTGGGACTCGTGCAAACCCGCTCCGGTGTAATCCCCCGCGATTGGTGGACGATGGCGACTCGTTTCACCACGCTTTTTCGTCATTTAGTTAAAAAATTAAAAGGAATGATAGAAAGGTAAAGAAGATTAAGTCTTACCTCGGGTAAAGAAGCGAGGATCGATGATGGTAGCAAAGGGTTGTTCTTGGTCTCGAAGAAGGATGGTTTCGAAATTTTGAAAAAGGGTGAAAGGTGTATGCGAGATGATTCAAGTCCCCCTTTTATAGATTTACGGAGGGGGCATCGGAGCAAATTACCAAAAAGGAAAAAATGGGGTTTTAAGGAAAATTTCTCAAAATAGGAGCCCCTTTTTTCAAAAAAGATTAGTTAATTCCGCGCGCGTGGCGCGTGGATGGTAACCGTCACAACGGTCCACGTGCCCCATCACCGCCATCAATCACATCGAATGCCCAATCGATGCTTGGTCACGTGAAAGCTGCAGCGCATCATTACAACCTCGAAAACCCAAAGGACGCAGTTGGCATCCCGCCAAAAATATAGCTCGCCAACCGTGCACCCCGCTAGCACAACCACTCCGCTAGTCAAGTTCTTCTCCAACCCCTTCGTCCTCGCCACGAAGGCGCATTACTTTCAGAGGAAGAAACCGACTTGCACTCTAGGAAATTACAAGAGAACAAGACGGGGGCAATTGTTGTGACAAGGATTAAAGTGAAGGTTTTGTGAAGCGAGTTCCATTATTATTGTTGTACTTATTACAATTAAATGAAAGACATAAGTAAAGGGCTTATCACGGGCGAGCACGTTCGGGGATGTGCGAACATCCTAAGGCGAATCATGGGTTGCCAAGCGAGATAGGCTGCGAGCTAGTGGCGAGTTACGAATCCCCGCGAGGTAGCGGCGAGCGCCACATCCCCGCCATTTAATGCGCCGGGAGTACGTGTGCTTTGGTAAGAGGGTCACCAATCTGGTCTTGGAACATTCCCACCGTCAGAAAGGTGGCCCGTTCCTATTGGAGGAGGTTTCGGCCGTACCAATCAGCCGTCCAAATCAAGGAAAAAGGGTCCATGCATTTAATGCACGAATCGGATCTTCTATATTTAGATTTAGGGCAACACTACGTAATATAAATAGGGCATGTTGGAGTCAATAAAAAGATGACGAATCCAAAAGAAAAATACTTAAGACTGAGCCTAAAAACCTCGGCAAACAAGGGTGTGCTATTTATTGTTCTTGTCAATTATCCAATCATATGCATTCATTATTTAGGATAGTACCCATACATAAAAACCATATATACGATCTGAGATATTCGGAGTTAAACCCGAATTTAATACTAAATTGTTAGAACCAGAATATCCGGGCTACAACAGAAAGCATTATGAAAGTTTAATGATATGTATAAAATCACAACGATTGACGGTAATAATACGCTCTATGATATTTGTGTATATAAAGGAAAGAAACTTCTTTTTCGTCTCCGTGATAGCTATCATCTTCTTCCTAGCAATCTTGATACTTTATCTAAGAGTCTATGTCCCGAATTAGGATATGATAGTCTTCTTCCGGTAGGGTAGGGAAAGTTCATATGATATTTGTCCCTATCCTGGATTGAGAATCGGAATCATTGATTTTGATGAAGGTACAGTGAAAACTCATGACTCGCTATATAATTTGATTATCAATCAATTATCTATTACATAAGTTCGTTTATACAACTTTATCGATTATGATAAGTTTACGATTAGTTATGCGATTCTTAAAGATAATAAGAAATATCCTTTTCCAAAAGGTTGTTCTATTTTATTTTGGAAAAATGGTGAAGATTTGTCCGTCCTTGAAGAAAAAGTCTAAGCAATAGCGAGAAGAATACAAAGATGCAGATGTATTGAGTATTAGGATTCACTTGTAGCTGATGGATCCCGGAAACTTAGCGGTGGCGCTCGTAAGTTGTGATACCTCTGAATTTGACTATGTCAACTTTTCGATATTATTCACCCGTTTTACCTTTTAGTAAAACAATTATAAATAATTATTAATATCAATAAACAAATATTTTATATTAAAAAAATTAATACTCTTTAATAAAACAAACACTCAACATAAATTTCATAGTAAAATTTATTCACACAATACTTTACGAAAAATACCGTGAATCTAAATATTGTGAAAACATGGAATCAAAGTTCAAACGACTAAAGAGAAGGGAAAAGAACATTATGATCAAGTCTTGCGTGAGACACTTGTCAAAAAATAAATTATGTGAAACTATCTCGCAGTAAGACGGAACATAATTATGTCACTTTGAACGAGACGGTGTTAAATTGTGCTAGTTTACGAATCGTGTCAGTCAAGTTTTTGCCAAACATTATAGTACAACCAAAAAAATTCCAGAACTGCAATATAGTATATTTACTGCTACGATTAGCTGCTGAGCTGCCTCAAATTATACTTGGCTAATTCCTTGTACTTCTCCACCACTCCAATCAAACATATAGTCTGAAAAATATTATAAAAATACCTCAATCAGAAGAAAATTTCATATTTTACCAAGAAACAGGGCATGATCAGATTATTCAACTCGTAAAAATACTTTTCTACAGAACCAGTTTTCCTTACCTTGACAATTTGAACCACTATGCTTATATCAGGGTTGGCCAAATCGACTTTGTGCGAAGATGGAACCGATTTGGCTACTGCATCGATAACTTTTGCTCGATCAATCCCAGTATTTGCACGAGCATCGTACAATACTGCAAACTGAAATAACCAAGATTTGCTTTATCACATATCAACACACAGCTTAAACAAAATCACGCTTTAGAGAGACTAATGATAAAGATGGGGCATCATTCTATTCAGATTCTCTCATTCCTTTTTTCCCTTTTTATTGATTGAAAAGGCAAAACTATATACACAGATCAAAAGATGTGAAAATCCATCCAACCTTCAATGTGGGTAAGAGAGGAGTGAGAACTCCAGATTTACATGCATTCGTCTCTACTTTGTTCCTTTTATTGTTCAACAAAAAAAAAAAAAAGAAAAATTACAACAATGAAACATTCTTACCTTACGTGGGTTCTGAGTTTCAACAGGAAAATACTTTTCAATGACAGGTTTGATCGCTCGTCTGATTTCCTCATCCGATGTGTAGCATGCAACTTCAACTGGAAGCACTCTTAACAGAAACCTGGTGAAACACATCATGCTGTCACTATCAGCCTGAGAGTGAGAGAGAGAGAGAGAGAGAGAGAGAGAAAGATTTCAGGAATGAACCTTGAAACATGTTTCTTGGTTGAAGCAAGAGAAGTCATCATGTGGTGGACAATATCCTTTGGGCAGGGATCTCCATCTCTCTTACGCATTTGTATAAAGACAACACCATTACATCCAGTGTCAAGTTTATTGAAACGCCTCTGCTTAAACAAAGCGAAGAACACATTACCTAAAACAGCAATGATCATAAATATATATGGGCATAAAGAGACGACGTCAAGGCAGATTTCAAGTGTCGAAATCATCAAATACTGATTTAAGTAGCACGTCAATTCCTTGCTCCAGTTAAAAATATATCACACATGTCTTCATGAATGTAGGAAATTTGGGATTTTAAAATGCGTAAAAAAGAAAAACAGAAACAGGGTTACTAAGAGCGAAGTATCCTGTTTCAACAGTTAAGAGTAAATAACTTCAGCGTATAAATTTCCAGGTAAGTGGTAACAGCATTCGGTATGTGAAGATATCTATACCATTACCAGGCTATTGATACTCTAGAACATACACAATGACCACCGGAATAAGAATCATAATTTTTCAAAAGAAGATAAAAATCCAACAAATATTCTTAGACTCACCTTGCTCTTATCTCCCAGTTCTTTAAGCTCGTCTTCAATAAGCTTATCAACAGATTTCTGCTCCGTCTTTACAATAATTTTTTCAGAGTTAGGGGCACCTGCTTCTACGCATTGTTTCTTGGCTGGTGGCTCCACAGCTTCAGCTTCTTTCTCATCATGATTCTCGGGTTTCTCATTCTTCTCACTCTTTTGTTGTGCTTCATCATCCTTAATTTCAGGTGTTGACTCATCACTTCCACCAGCACTCGTCGCAAGGACAATTTCGTCTTCGTTCGCCCCCTGTCTGTACATCAGTTTTATCCTTTGCATGATCATTATTGGTATCTTCATTATCATCAGCATCATCACTTTCGCTTCCAGAAGAATCAGAGTCTGTAAATTTGATGATTTTGTTCAAAGGCTTCTTGCATAGTACTGCTTGTTCAACTTTAGACTCTGCACCCTCCACGAGCTCATCATAAAACTGTCTCAAAGAACAAACGTAAACTGAGTTGACTTTGTTCAGGCAAGTAATATCTCAAAATGACACACATCACAGGAATAATCTTCAGTAACAAGTAGCAGACATCAAATGCTAATGAGTAGCTCTAATCATCCTCATTATCACATTCGTCATCATAATCCCACTCCTCCTCTTCATAATCAAATTGAGGATCTTCATCACAAAAATTCTTCTTCCTCCTCATCTTCACCTTCCAAATAGTCAAATGCAAACTCTATAACAACTTTATAGAGTCACTTATTTTCAAAAGCAGTTAGGAATAGTTTTTGAAAATAATTGTCCAATATTTTTAGTGTTTGCAAACACTACTAAGTTTAAACGAGGAAGAGGATCTTCTCACACACTTTACCTTGCTCTTTCCCTTCTCCACTTGTTTAGAGCCTTTAAATTGCATAGAACTTGCACTATTAGGTGCACAAGTTGCTGATCTTTTCCCATTAGTAGTTAATGTCTCGGAAAAACCTATTTTAGTATTGAGAATAGTCTTGTAAATAATACAAATTTAAAACAATTAACTTACTGCTCTTCCCAAAACCCCATTCGTACAAATATTCAAATAAATTCCAAATGTGAAGCTCAGGGTAATCTGATCAGAGGTAAAATCTGGAAAACATGGATTATGAGAACTATTGTTTAAACATCCACTTTCTCTCTCCTCTCTTTCTCCCTTTCTTCCAAATAATGATCAAGCAATAGCCTCAACATTCCCATTTTTCACTAGCAGTTTGACATTCTTTAAATTCATTAATAGTTCTTGTTTTGGAACTCAATGCACATTCTTTAGGTCTCCGACCAAAAGGCTTTATTTAAGTGTGTTTTCAAACATGGCGTGTGGATAAACTAATAAGCAGCAACATATGAACAGTGAATAACAGCATCATCCAAATCAACTCTAGCATCCATACCCCGACCAAACAGGCAGCAAACCGAAATCTACGAACATGAGCATTTGTGATCAACCCACAAACTTACAATTAGGTATGAGCATATATTCAAATTTGTCATAAACATGCAATATTTATCAATAAAAAAATAGTGTTGGAGAAAGAAAAAAATATATAACCATCTAATGAAACTGGCCATATGATAAAAGGACGATAGACCTCACGGAATGTATTGCGTGCAACGGATCATTTTGAACATAAAACCATAACTTTCCAAAGCAAAGTATTATGAGAAAAACATAAATTGTATACTTTTTATCTTCAAATTGATATTTTCTTTGGAAAGGCTACTTTTTTGCCGGAACACATTTCATGAGACAGTTCCACACTGTGTTTTTGTGATGCTAAAATGATTAGTTTTAAACATTCCCTCTTCATTAAGATGCCTGGAACAAGCATAATATCAAGAACCACAAAATCTCCCCATTTATTAATATCAAAACTGGGAAGAGACAAAACAAAAAACACAAGTATAATAAAATACTACTGCAGTCCCAAAATAACTTTTACATTTTACTCTTTTATCCATCCTTTCACATCATTAAAATGAAAAAACCGGTGTACATTTCACCCTCATAATATCCACAAATTTACATAAAATGTAGTACTCCCTCCATCCACCAAAAGTATGCTCGTTGGTTTTGACATGTTATAAAGAAATGTAGATAAAGTAGATAAAATAGAGGTATTTTGGAGCATTGTGTGGTTCATTTATGAGTTAAGTGGTTGTTTATGAGTATAAAATCAACAGTATATGAAAAAATTAAGTGGTGGTTAAATGGTGAAACAAAACAAATTATTGAAATAAACAGTGTGAGCATACTTTTGGTGGACAGAAGGAGTATTATTTTTGACCCACCCATACATGCACACAACCAACTAAATTAAATTTATACATAAATGTTTATAAAATTAACCCTCTAAACCCATCATTATTTTTCTTTCTTACTGTGAATGTGAAAGGCATTTCGGGACGGGAGAGTAGAAAAGTGTATAATTAGACCATTTAAATGACTAACACCACGAAAATAACAAAAACCTAAACCCAAAAGGTTCATCAACAAGCACTCATCCAAAAATTATATATATATATATATATATATATATATATATATATATATATATTAATTTTATTCTCTTCCTTAGTCTATCTATATTGATAAAAAAAACCATACCGAATCGATAACATTAATGGCTTCATGCGAGGCCTGGTATTCCCTCCCACCATCGCACGTTATAAAGAAGCCCTCAACTCCTGGCCGTAAAGGGTAGGCACCCTTTTCACTGGCTTCTGTAAGAATCAACCATAAAAAAGGAAAAATTAATTTAGCTGCACTTAATTCAAGGAAATATATATATATATATATATATAGAGAGAGAGAGAGAGAGAGGTTTCTTACATTGTGGGGAAGGTAATTCTTTCTTCTCTTGTTATTTTTGTTGGAGTTGCTGGACTTGGATTTGTTCTCAGGCGCCATTGCAGAGATGAAGTTGAAGTGAAGAGTGCAGAAAATGGAGAGGTTTATGCGGAGGGAGGTTGTGCTATTTTTGGGCCCTTTGGTCCATTGAACTAAAGCCCAATGGGCCACCTTCACCATTACTGTGTACGATACTTTTTGGGAAAAAATCAAATAAATCCTTAATTTTATAGGGGCCATTACAAGGAGGAGGTACAAACTCTAAGACTTTATTACAACCAAGTGCAAGTCTTTTTCATTATTACAAGGAGGTACAAAATATCAATTGAAAGTCCAATTATGCCCTTCCCAATTACATGTGGGAGTGAGAGACAAGTTTGGAATCCAAAATTATTACTTACCTGTTCCTCAACAATTCCCCATGCACTTTTAATGATTTGATTTTTAATAAAAAATACCATAAATTGAAAACAAAATTTCTTTTAGTTAGAACTTCGAATTCAAACCCACGATCCTCGACCACGAAACCGTAAATCAGCAAACTCGACCACGAGCGGCGACGAAGACGAACCTTCGGCGGCGGCTACACAATTTCCGGCAAAGCCCAGGCCTTCGTTGCGGCGGGGACACTTGCATACGGCAACGATAAGACCTTCCCCTGCGTGTAATCCTTCCATTTGCGCTCCTCAACGGAAAATAAATTCAAAATTCGATACTCGCCCAAACGACGAAGGCGAATTCGGCACCGAAAATACTAAACCGGAAAAGTCAAGTCCTTCATTGACGCCGGACGTCTGTATTGTGCGACGATAACACCTCCATCTGCTCCGTCAACACTGTATTTCCTATTTTAAGGTAATGCTAGGCCGTAAATCTGATTATTGTTTTTCATTGCTCTTTATACATTGGGCAAACCGTATGTATGGGCTCGTAATCAAGAGGGTTTATTGAACAATTGTATTGAATCATGTAGCTATCACACAATCGAGCTATAAATGCGGTTATCTAATAATTTCATTTATTTATCCCAAACAGTAAAAATGGTGAAGCACAGAAATCGAAAAAAGATTTCAAATTTATAAAGCAAATTAAAAACAGGAAAATAGGTGGGAACCGTGTAGATTCGAAGGAAAATCTGAAAAGGGTGAGTTTTTTATTTATTTCATTGGTGTTCGAATCTTGTGTTGCGGTAATGTGTTTTGAATTGCAAGAATTAATGGTTAGTTGCAATTAGTGATTCATCAACTTGCCGAGGTAAAAGTGCGATATTTGAACTACATTGCAATAATATATGTTTCAATTGCATTTATTTCGATGATAGAGTTGCACCACGGTATAAGAAATTGCAATGGAAGAAACTTAATTGCAATTCATGCTTTAAAATTGCATTATCTTTGTAACATATTGCAACAAAAGAATATCAAGCTGATAAGTAATGCCATATATGCAATGGTTTGAACAATATTACAACAAATTAAAATAAATTGCAGACCTATTTTTACTAACTACATATGAATTATCGATTGAGAAAGAAAACAAAGGAAGGTACATCAAGAAGGATGAGAGGTAGGCATATTTGTTCAATTAAAAACGTATTACCCTTACAAAGTGGTTTGACTCAACTGTTTAATTGTTGTATACTATGTTTAGGTAAATTCGTGGGAAAGGTGATAGCACTACATCGTAGTCCCAGACATCGCTTTTTATAAAATAGCATGTATATTAGTTTGACTTTAAAATATTTTTAGAATGATGTACTGAACTATAATATTTAAAGGAATTCATATTCGGAAGAGAAAAGTACGGCAATATACCGATCGTAAAAGTAACAACATCGTCTGATTCTCGTATGATGATTTATTATAACCATTAGTTTCTCTGGCAAGTGTGCTATATCTACATACTAAGGACAAGGGGTAACATGATTTTTTTCCCTGTTGTTCAAGCGGCGAGAACCCGGGCGTGTGAAAAGAAAACGTCCGAATAGGTGCGAAGGGGGTCTTCACGGTCAAAGCGGTGCGAGGTTACAATATGAAAATATGACCCTATATTCAAAACCTAGCTGTTTTTTTTAATTTATTTTTATATTTGCTATTCATACTAATCTGCTGGTGACTTCATGATTACATGACACGGCATAGAAGATAGTTCCTGCTATGACACTTTGGGCTCGTAATAGAATTACTTGAAGAATCTACTTGGATGGAAGTGATGGGGACTGAAGCCAAAGAATTGTTTTGGTACGTGTTTAAGCGCACGAGAGAAAAAACATAACTTTTAAACACGAATCTTTGTATAAAACACCCGAGATCCCAAAAACATTGAACGCAAACTACCATTTAATTTCAGGAAGTATTATTGTCAAAAAGAATACAACCTACTACGGGAGCAACTTAAAGACTGCTATCAAAGAATTAAAAGAATTGAGCTTTAGAGACTACCAACTAAGAGAGATAAAGAAGACACCTTTCTGGTTTTTGTTCAATGGTATAATGAAAGGAGAGTACGAATCTCTAAAAAAGCGTTGCGGTAAGTATGAAGACGATGTTCGGAGCATTTTAATGACATTCAATGTTTCAAAAGAGTGTTTTGTCATGGGGGAGAAACCGATGATAACAAGTAGGGACGTTCGGTTAATTTTTGGAGTGAGTTGTGGAAGTGAGCGAATTCCATTAAGACCGAGTGATTATGAACTGCCAGTGGGTTAGAAGATGTTTTGGGAATGAAATCGAATCTTCGAATGGTAACTACCGATTGTATAAGCATAATATCTTGGATAAGCTAAGGGAGGTGCTTAAAATAACAACGGAAAACAGTGTAGGGATGTTGCAAGGTTAACACATTGCTATTTATTAGCAATTTTGCTAGCACCTACGCAATTTCACAATTTCATGGCACTTCGTTGTCTTCGTTGATAAACTTGAAGATATCATAAAGTATGATTGGTGCAAGCTAATAAATGAGCTATTGATAAGTCAAATTAAGGGGTCGAGAAACTTTAGAGTTGGTGGTTGTGCCATGTTACTTCCGGTATGTATCATGTTTACATGTAGTACATATAAACACGCATAATGTCCGATCCCATACATACCGAACATTAAATTTCATTTTCGAGTTTTGGTTGTGCGAGCATCTTAACTTGATTGATCCAGTCAATGAAAATGGTTTCCCACGATTTTTGAGATGGGATCTAAGTGAGCCGAATAAGAAAGCTGGATCGCTATGACCTTTGCAAAATCGGTGAGTCAAAGGTATGTAATAATCCACCGAATACCGATGATGTACTAATACATCACAAGAATACTAATTAGACTTTCTTTAAATATAACTTGTTAGATACGCAGGATCGTTACAAACCAAGGTCTCGTAGAAAAGGAACACTTCAGTTCTTTGTTGAAATTTTGGCGAGAAAAAAGTTCAATGATCCAGATAGTGATACTTGGAAGTTCGAAAGGGAAATTCAAAGAATAATGGTGATACTTCAACCGCGAGGAGGAAGTCCCTTCAACAGCTTAATATTGCTACCCCGATAGACATGGGTACGGCAGGGAGGTACCAAACAAACCTGGTATGTTTAGTTCTAGGCGGTATTTCAAACCGGAAGAACCGAAATAACAAAAATATCGTTGCTAGTTCAACGATGGTGGAGCATCCATGGAGAAACATTCTTACTTAAGAATGAGTGACATCCCAAAGCATTGAAGGCTGGACATACCTCGGAAAGCAGGATTCAATTCCCGATATTAGTGAGAAAATTGGAGAGGTGCTGCAGATCTAAAGACGAATGATGCCGCCGAGAATGCAGACAGTGAATATGAACTCCGTAATGATAATGCTTGTCAAAGACAATGAAGTTGTTCCGTGCTTGCGTCTGATGGAGACAAGTGATGGAGAAAAATGAAAGAGAGTACGGGGAAGAAAGCGATTGTCACGAGAGAGGAAGGACATAGAAATTTAAACATCAAGAGAATACGATGGAAAACAGAAACGAGTAGAGGACAACATGAAAGTTGTCGATCAAACAAGAAAAGTGTGGCAATAAGAAGAGTGAGGAGAGTGAGGGTGGAGATGATGTTTGTCGGGACACAAAAGGGGGAGAACTTAAATATCGAAGACAGTAGGGAGGGAATAGATGGGAAAAATGAGCTTGAAAAGGAGGTAGAAAAACTGAATGATTTGGTGGCCGAAAAGAACAGGATGATTGAAAGGTTAGAAGCGCTTATTGTTGAAAAGGGAAATGAGATTGAAAGGATGCGGAGAGATGTGGAGCGGTTGAAAGCTGAACAAAAACAGAAATTGATAGGGTTTTAAAGTACGAGAAAAACCTTAGTGATAATGTCCATAGGGATGAGGTGACAAGTTTGGAAAAAGAAGTTCTGGATTTAACCGATGAGAACAGTGGCGCCAAAGCTAGATCGAAGCACTAGTTGTTCCAACGACAACACAAATCTACCAAAATCCGAGAGAACATCGAAAGGATGGAGACAATTGCGGATCTCCATATTCAAAAGAAGAAAAATGAAAAGTCAAGCTGCGTAAAATGAGGATTTAAGGGATACAATAAACCTCATAGACGAGGTGGATGCTCACAAGGGTGAGGCAGATACCGAAAAGACACCAGAGCCGAGGAAAAGGAAGGGAAAGATGGTAGTTCACCGACATCACTAACACTAAGAGTGAAGGGGAGAACACAAATGGCTGATAGAAAACCAAAATTAACTCCACAACCCAACACAAACGAGATGGAGGAACTTGAGAAGTATCAAAAGCGAATTTGTGATTTCAGATGGGAAAAAAGTACAAGGCAATAAGCTTGACTAGTGAATATATCAAAGGTGTAATCGGAGATTCTTTGGGTAGAAGGTAGAGAGAAGTAAGTAGATGTCTTGTATTATAAAAACCTTCCAATTACTCAATTACTTTATAATAACTGTCATGTTATGTGAAAAATGTTAGGTTAAATGCATTGGAGGGTAAGCGACCAACGATAGCCGAGGTGCTTTTAAAGGATATAATATCTATACTCCACCATGAGAGGTCATCGTCATCGGTAAGTAAACCTCATGAACTTGATTTTAATGTAATAAATATACCGATAGATGGTAACACGAGGTTTTCTATTTTTGTTTTGGAACAAAGTTATTGATGCTTGGTCCGAATTGTTGCTACTTAAATATAAAGAGACCGAAAGCGCTGGAAAAATTGTTATTTTCTCATCTATATCTTGGGTAATGTACTTATTTCGGGGTTACGTAAAGTTGGAAAATCTTTGGTTAACAAATTTGATTAATTCGTTGCACATATGTTTCCAGGATCTGATTCATAACAAGCGAGTGTTGTCCGGGAAGAATAGAAATAGTCTTGTTGATGACAAACTGAAGGACCTAGGCAGCGATAACACACTTCGTTATTCCCCATTATGACAAAAATTCTGGGATTGGTGACCACTTTGGACTCTCAAGTTCTACTTAGAAACCTGTGAGTGGAGGTTACTAAATTCGATGAAACCTAGAAATTCAAACAAGGACGTGCACTTGGATAGATCAAGATTTGTGGTGAGAAACAAGATTAATCTTAGTTACTGATTTGCAATCATACGTAAAATGCAATTGATTAGGTTTACTAACGCTACCTTTTTTATACAAGGTTGAGTACGTTGAGCAAGTATTGCGTGATGTGACGAAAGGTGGTATTCCTAAGTACCCATTATTACATGGACGCGAAAAAATCCCATTCACGAACCAAGCCTCCAACAATCTGAACAATCAGGATCGTGGAGTTGTTGTGCTCGCATTAATATTGAAAACGCAGTCTTGGGTAAGAAAACGAAAAAGGGGGAGTTCTATCATACACTACATCGGGAGAATACAGTGGCGAAGATGGTGCAATGGCTACCGGATCCACCGTCACCGAAGTTTAATTTCAAGTTATTAGTGTACAGGATTGTGAACACGTAAAGCATAATTTCTGTGATTTTTGTCATAATTATGTAGCCACTGCCTAATTGAATGTTTACAAAACTTGGAACTCTTATTTTGATTGTCATATGTAAGGGTGCGGTCCACCATTTTGATTGGCATATGTAATAGTAATCTATATAAGTATTAAAAATACGTAAAATAAGTAGTATAATTCATACCGTAAATACATTTTATAAGCACATTATAATCATGGATATATTGAACAGGTAGGAATTGATAATAATTAATGTAAAAGCAAACAATTATACCCCATCTATCACGATAATTCATAACAAGGCTTATACAAGAATTACAAATGAGTTATTTATTAAATATTTTATTGAAACTAATAATCAAACCAAGCATGTAAAAATGTAAAAATAGCTACGCATTTGGCAACCCAAAAAAAAAAAAAAAAAGGAGCAACAAAAAACTACACACCTCATATCTTATACCAAAATCACAAGTTGTAAACGAAAATTAAGGAGTTCATCATAACTAATAGAGGTGTACGCAGCTATAACTTTAAAAATTCATTCAGTTTGGTGGGTGAAATTAATGTTAATATTCCTCATGGGGGAAAAAAATGAAAAGAGGAAGAAAATTCTAACATGATAATTCATGTATTGCTTACACAAGTAATTATTAATGAGCTATTTAGGAATTATTTTATTCAAACTACTCCTAGAAATGAGTTTAGAAAAAAAAACGTAAAATGTGTACGCATTCATTTTATTGTACATTTTTTTGTTTTTATTAACTTAACACAACTTAAATAACTCATATATAACCCCAAAACTATTAAATGTATATAAACTGAATGTAATAATATATTATTGAGTTTAAACATTGGCCAACTCAAATTCAACGTATAACAATGGGAAAAAAGGCGCCCAAAACATCCCCTTCAATATTCGACGCTTCGTATTCTCGTTGGAACGCCTATAAGTCCCCGATCGGATACCGGTCGAGCACGCTACCTCTCGGTGCAAATAGTATCTCGAAAAGCAAAAACCTCTTCAAGCTCGAACAATGGCTACCCAAACCAAGGAACCCAGATGTGAGGAGATATTCCCGCAAGAAATCATGATGGAAATCCTTTCGAGACTTCCACCGAAGCCACCGGCGAGGTTCAAGAGCGTCTCCAAACACCGGTACGGCATGATCTCGAGTCGTTTTTCGTGATGGAAAAACACTTGGAGCAAATGAGGATGATGGGTAAGTACATCTTCCTTCTGCGGGAGGAATTTGGATATCATGCCTGGTCTATGAAAAACAGGTAGCGATCCGAGTTCAAACGGCTTGTCGTGGATTTTGACCCAAAGTGGGAAACTTTGGCAAACCGCAACGGGATAGTCTGTTTCTCCAACGTGGATGACGAGTTCTTCCTAGGAAACCCTTCAACAACAAGCTGCATCAAGATACCATATCACCCTATTCAATGCCCCGCACATAGTAGGTGGTGCTACTGCCTCTTTGGGTTAGGATACGATCCGATTGCATGTGAGTATAAGCTAGTGAAATTTGTCTTTGTTTAACAACGTGGAAACACCAATTGAGGTGAGCATATTCTACGATTCTTCTATGACGTGGAAGTCGTGTGAGAGATTTCCCTTTTGACAAAGTCCATGCCATTATCCGTATTTTTGTTAATGGTAAGATACACTTTGGCAGATCCAGGATCTTGGGACACATTATGGCATTTGCGGTTTTGACGTGGTGACCGAAGTGTTTGGGTTCATTAATATACCTGACGAAACCGTCTCTAAGGGGCATGGATTTTCAATAGGATCATTAGATGATTGAAGCTAATTTTGTATACAACTTTCTGCAAACGTGAAGATGGATTTGTGGTTTGGATTCATGAAGATAATGCCTGGACCAGAGTGCATATCGATCCGTCGACATTGGATGTGCGAACGAGCAGTGCATCGTTTCTTCACCCCACTTTGCATAAGAGCGCTTAGCAAAGATTGGATGCTACTTAGGTTAGAACCAGAGGGCACACTGCTCATGTACCACATGAAGTGGAATTCCTCTCGGTTCGAGTCGGACACGATACCAAATGGATATGGTACTGCTTTCCGTTGCGTGAGTTCAATAGAAGCACCGTAGGACTATTAGACCAATAATTATTATTTTGCTTATTAGTGTTGCATTCCGCAAAGGCAATATTTTGTAAATATTTTGAATTATGGATGCCTACATTTTGTAATTAAGTTATGGTTGCCTTTAGTTCGACTCGAGATGGAATCAACAAGGTTTTTTTTTTTTTTTTTGCTTGGCTATTTTGCATTAGTTGGTTTTTAATTAACTTAGTTTACAAAGAAATCGTGTTAGTTGGAAAAAATGCTACAAAAACAATTTATTGGTTGTTGCAACTTTAAACTGGATTGCGCTTATATCGCAATTGTTGCAAAAAGTGTAGAGTTATATTGTAAGAATCGGCTATATAAATGTAACAAGCACTTTATATTGCGAAGATCACATGGGTGGTATAGGTTGCTAAAAAATTTTTGCAACGGGGCAAAATATTTTACCGAATTGCAGCTTTGCGCAGAACCACAATTGCAACAACCCGTATAAAACCGCAACCGCATAAATATAATTGCAACAACCTGTAAAACCGCAACGCTATGCGGTCTTAATTGCAATAACCAAGAAAATCTACAGGACTAGTTAAACTAGTTATCTCAGATTCATATTCGTAACAAAAACATATTTTTTTGTTCCCTTTTTTTTTTTCTCGGGTTCCCAAAATGCGTAGCTATTTTTTTACATTTTTACATGCTTGGTTTGATCCCTATTAGTTTCAATAAAATATTTAATAAATAACTCATTTTGTAATTACTATATAAGCCTTGTTATGAATTATCGTAATAGATGGGGTATAATTGTTTGCTTTTACATTAATTATTATCAATTCCTACCCCGTTCAATATATCCATGATTATAATTGTTTGCTTTTACACACTATAACTCGCCCACCTTCCATTATCCTGGCATCTCCATATGTAAGTACATTTCTATTGTATATATATAAAACATATTTCATACTTTCTAAATACACCACTCGTATACTCAATAATAAAACTACAACCGTCTCATCAATCCACTCAAATAAAGAAGAGATACACCAACCGTACCTTATTTCAAAATAATCTAATAAATACATTAAAAAATGTTGATAAAAAGGTTATGTAATCGGATAATAGAGATACACCACGATATTGAACTAACCTTTTAACCCACTAAAGGTACAAATTTTTAGAGGGATATTCACATAGTAAATTGTTATTAGTTTCACATGTATTTATGTATCACCCAATTTATCTCCGAGAAAAATAATATTCAAACGAACAATACTAGTAATTATTTTCTACTACGGTATTAATTATTTATGAAACGAAGAAAAAAAAATCAAGGATAAGTTTATTCTACAAAGAGCTTGGAAAATAATGACATTCATCAAGTATATTAGTTAAATAATTTTCGAACGCAAATACTATTATTTATTTTCTCGCTATGGTATTACTTATTTATGAAACATAAACCCAAAAATCACGCAAATACTATTATTTATTTTCTGCTATGGTATTACTTATTTATGAAACATAAACCCAAAAATCAAAGATACCATAATTTTACATTCCATCGAGCCAATGAATAATCATTTCAAAGCAAGTACATGAATTAATAAAGTACAAATTAGTTAGCATTAATCTCAAAGATGAATGTGTATTTATTAGGCAAAACAACAAAATTTAGTTGCTTAGCAACACCGGCTTTACCTACATATGCCATACCACCGATACCAACATACATTACCGTTAGACTACACTACCGTTGGAAACCAAAAGCGACCGTTGGACACAGATCATAAGCATTCTGGAGCCTTCCATCGATTATATATACTAAAAATCAACCCATAGCAAAGAACAAAAAAGAGACCATTTGAAACACCATTGGACAATGTCACAAACAAAGAAATACAAATTTCAGAGGGGGATACTTGAGACACAAGAAATTAAAGTGCCCGAGTTGTGGTATCATTACAGCAATTAGAGTTTTGGAATCGAGCAAAAATCCAGAAGATCAGATCACAAATGTGATGCTCATGGATGGTGTCAATGGTGTGTGCCTCAGAACTGAAACTTGGCAACAACAAGAAGATGATATTACAAGTGCACCAAACAAAACGGATGAAGTCAAGCACAAACTAATGCCGGATCGGCACACCAACCTATGCGCTACAATTCCAAAGATCTCTTGCAAACTTCATAACCGTTTTGTGCAGATCGATCCTTGCTGTTTTAATCAAAACAAGATTTGCATAAAGTTGTAAAAATGTAAACGTGTTTGATCGGGATGCGAGAGATGTAAGAGGAATATCTATTTATAAAAGCCGCAGGCTTTAGTTTTCATATGATACACACGACGCATCCAACAAAATGTTGCATTACCAGTCACAACTCATAAATGTAATGTGTCCTGTGTTCAAGTGAAAAACAACAACAAAAGAAAAAGCTAATTAAAAATCATTAATTTTTAGAACATCGCTCTTCTGGGTCACCCGGATAGCAAAACATTTACGTAAAAATGGAATATTTTCCGTGCTCAAGTGAGAACAAAACATGTGCTTTACGTAACCCCAAAGGCGTGATATAACCTCGGGAAAAAACAAACAGAGACAAGAAATATAACGAAACAAACATATAATCACCTTACAACCATTTGCATTGGTAAAGCATGACTCGGACTAAGCTACATCGTAAGTATTTAAACAAGAAAAGCCACATCTTCAAAGCCGCTGCCTCGGATGACGAATCCCATAGCGTTAAGCCAATAACTACACTATTGTAAACCATAATCGGAAAGACAAAGTTATAGTAACCCTTGAAGAGTTGTCCGGTTGTAAATGCATCAAATTTACATAACACCGGTACATGTTCCAAGGATCAAATGACAAAACAGACCATGTGCTTTACATAATAAACGGGCAAGAACGTGCGAGAAAAACAAAACAGAGGTGGTAAATATATAAAACCTCCAAAGAGTACAAATATCGATTAAACACAATATGACAACCGTAATTGAATACCTTCAATTTTTGGTTGACGTATCCAAGATCAATCCGCAGTGAGGCTATCATGCTTAGACACCTTTTTGCATCTTGGACAAAAAAAGGTTTCCTTTTTCTCCACTCACCAAACGATGGGTTCCGGATTTCTTGGGGCGTCCCGTGGCCTTTTAAGAATTGGAGGAAGTATTATATCGTGATCTCCACGTTGGCATTCATACATTTCACCGAGGGATCGGGTAAAGATCGCATTCATAGCACTTGCGGTAATCGGTGGTGAAAAAACATTCATCTACATGGCTGAAAATAGAAGAACGATGTCATTTAATAACAGCCACAGCGTGAGCACACGGAAATCCTAGAACCTGCCATTGATGACAGGTGCAAGTCCTTGCGATCAGTTCACGTAAACCGATGGTGTAGACAACACTTCATAATTGCCACCGGGCACTCGAAACAAACCAACCACGGCTAACATCAATGAGCCGATTCCACAAAACCTCTTTATGTGGAACCAATGCACCGATCCAAGAATTACAATCTTCTCTCCTCTCAACGAACCATCGACAAATGCCTATTCGTATATGATCTATCATTTGTACGATGGGTTTGGACCTAGCATCGAGAATCCATGAATTGAAGGATTCGGCAGATTGGATGTCATTTCACCGTACCTAATAATATGTGGAGAATACGCCACCGCCCATTTTTCATAGGGCGGGTCCTCTAGCCACCGCTCTGCAATACTACCACCCACTTCCTTGAATATCGCCAACTTTTCGTCAAATAGACGTCTATTAGGAGCATATGCACATTCTCTAAAATGTTCACCCATTTTATCCCTCTTAAGATTAGACCAACCAGATGAAAAATGACCTTTTAAATTAGATAATAAATGGTAAAGGCAAAAAGTGCACCGGCTCTTTGAAAACAATGTTAAAGGCCGACATCAACCCACAATTCCTATCCGAGAGATAGAATATCCGATTTTTATGACTCACAAAGACCACGAAGTTTTTCAAGAAACCATACCCAATTATCGTTGTTCTCGTGAGACACAACACCAAAAGCAATTGGAAACAGCCCTACAAAAAGTACAAAGATGTGGAACAAGATTAGTTTTCTTGGCGTAAACAACACTAGAAGCAATTGAGAGATGCACTACACAAAAAATAGCATATGGGACAGATAGTTCACACAAAATATGTTAAGAAAATCATTCGATTTCACAAAGATAAGCAAAAATACAAGGAGCACCGGTATTAGTTGACCGTGAAGAAAGCAACGTCAAGAGCAATTAGAAACAACATTACAAAAACAAATAGCATATGGGAAAATACAGTTTACACAAAAATGTTAAGAAAATCACTCGTGCTTTTTCAAAGATAAGCAACATACGAATTGAGTGAAAAATGCATACCATTATCCCCATCCTTAGCAGTAGCAACAAGGAGAGTACCATGGGCACGGCCCTTCATGAAAGTACCATCAAGGAAAAGCATGGGACGGCAAAATTGAAAACCATCAATACATGCTTTAAATGATACAAATAGACGTTCAAAGTGGAAAGATTCGGTGTTATACTCGAGAGAAACTACACTACCAGTGGTTAGTGCGTCGATGGCTTCGCAAGCATCAATGCAATCTGTTGTGAATAAGAATCACCAAAACCGCAAAAATGGTATTCTGGCAGCTTCAATAGTTCTCCAAGCTTTGGAGTAAGTGATATCGATACCGTATTGAATCGCATTAGATCAACTATCTCTCTACCACCAATTTCAGGCCTCTTGGCAACATTTTGAATAAAAATTCAGACATAATCTTAGGACACAAACGTCATACCTTCATCATTAACCAACTTTCCATTGCACGAGTGACATAGAATAGCTTTATACACAATGAATTGATTGGAAACGGGCTGCACTTTGCTTTTATAAACCACTTACACTGCACCCCGATTTTCTTTGCAAACAACATGTATATATCTTTTCGTGTTCCTAATGTAAATAAAACCAAATCCTTAATTGAACAATACTTTACAAGTTCAGTCCTAAACCGAACAACACCACCCGAAAAACAGCACCAACACCCCGATTCATTATACTAGCCCATGAATCGAAAGCTTTGGAGTCTTCAAAGACCGTGGACAAATATCGTAAACCTGGACGGGGTCAAATGGTTCTTTAACATCACCGTCGTTTCCATTCAATCTAGAATAAATATCTTTGACTTTAGATTTACCATTATCGTTTTTCATAACACCCCGAACCCTTCCCATTCGTGTTTCCATTATACCCTAAACCATGACTAGATGACATCATACTATCCCCCAAAAACTCGGCACCAACCTTACAACAGTAACATCAACATCCACCAAACTAAACTTTAAGTGGCGGCACAAAAATCATATTCATGTAATCATCTTCACAATTTAAAAATGCATTCGAATAATCACCCACCGAGAAAACAAAAGAAACTGGCATAGATCAGAACTGACTGTGTCCCACGAACTCCGTGATTCAAACCAACTAAACGAGGAATCTACATTCGTAGAAAGCAACCCGCGCTGGTGGCGGAATTTCAAACTCGCAATAATTTTGGGCTCCATTGGATTTAGCATGAAAAGACACCGTTCCCCTCTTATAACCAAAGCAAGAAAACAATAAATCGGTTGAAACAGAGGTAGATATAGAAATCATCGTAATGTAATTAGTGATCTAAACAATTTACATTGGGAAATCTAAAGTAGTAGATTTCAACTTCAACCTAGCTAACCCATCTCAGAAATTGTTTACAGAGAAGACATATTTGGTCGCGACTGTGGAAAATGGAACGGAGGATAGATGAGGTAATATTAGTAAGAAGATATTTGAATTTGAATTTGAATCTTGCACCACGGGACAACGCCGGTTTGATGTGATCGTCATCGGCAAAAACGAGAAAATCGACGCCTTGACGTCACGGGAGAGAGAAAATTTTGAGCCGAGGGAATTGTACTGCTTTTGAGAGAATCCCAATATCTCTAATGAAACAAGATTAAGGGTATTTGAGGAAAATCACTTATCCAATTGTACCCCATTGTAATTTCAAAAAGGTACTTGCACTAGGATGTAATAAACACTTGGGCCTTGCACTAGGTTGTAATTTGCCCAATTTTATATATCGGATTACCTTTTTGATATTAAGAATCTTTTTTTAAACCAAAATAACTTAGTTATTATTCTTTGCAACGCAAATCGGGTTCGGAAGCCTCACCACAAAGTTTGGCGGGTCACCCAACAAAATGAGTTCTCAAACAATCGAGAATTCCTAGCAAATTCGTGAGCCCAATTATTGGCATCACGTTTAACAAAATTAACAGAGAACAACAGAAAGTTCTCTAGAATTGACTTGCAAGCATTAATAAAATCTCCGAAAACTGAAACATAAGTGCTTTGCGACTTGATGGCATCTACTACTATCTTCGAGTCTCCTTCCACAATAATACGATCAAGATTCAAGTTTTTAACCCAAGAGAGTGCCTCATAGAAGCCCATAACTTCCTCCATTCCCACTTCTAAGCATTCTCGCAAACACCAAAGTTCTTCCAAGCACAAAGGCGCCTCTATCATCTCTTAAAACCATGCCTATGCCTGTTTGATTTGTGTCTCCAAAGAACGTTGTGTCAACGTTAAGTTTCCAGCTCCTTCAAAGGTCGATGCCATGCCAAACAATGCTTAGAGCTGCTAACAGTCTGGCTATTAAACCTGGTTGTCTGCACCGCATTCCATTCGGCAAGAAAAGCCGCCGAAGTACAAACAGCCTTCCGCCGACAACCGACAAATTGCCTTCCCACACCTTACCTGTTCCTTTCTCTCCATATTTGGTAAATGAGCATGCAACAAATTTCAACCTTACTCAACAACAATTAATTTTTTAAATTACATTTAAATTATTTTTCTTTAATATTGAGATCAAATAAGTCACTCGTCTTAATAAAATTACACTCTATTAATGCAATAGGGTCAGTAGTATCATATTATTGTTTAGGAGCATCAACAACAATTAATTTTTTTACTATTTAAAAATATTTAAAGTATTAAGTACTTAAACAAAAGTTTTAAAATTGGAGTTCATATTATGAACTATATAAAATCTACTCTAAATTTATTGAGTAAATCTCTTGTGTATCGGGTGAACCGTGTAATTCAAATATATTTTTAAATAGTCGCGATTATTTTTACTGAATAGTTACTGGCCAATTATGATTTAAAAACTATAACTATTTAGTAAAAATGATCGTTATTGTTCGGTGAAAACAAGAATAATTGTTTATAAAATACAATCGGCGCATGCAGACTAAAGCAAATTTATTTAGTAATGTGACTTTCATTAATATATGAATTTTGCGACACAATATATGTGTCTTACAATTATTTAATTTAATACACAATTTTTATTTATGCTTTAAATTCACCACGGATATTAAATTTGTAAAGTGATACTAAAATTCAATAAAATTTATATAATAAAAAATTTAATTTCAACTCATATAATAAAAAATACTTTAAAAATAATAAACCTCATATTTTAGATCTAATTTTATTCGTACATAGACAACATGAATGTTAAACTAAAGATCATAGAGATGATTAATTTAATTTATAGTGCATTACTTAAGATCTCGCTAACATACACTAAAACCTAATTTAGGTTTTGTCCAAATCTGAGTATACATCAAACTCTCAATAATCAATCGAAGCATAGAAAACTTTTTGTATCTCTTTAACTTTATGATCAGTTTTAGAATATTAAGTGAGACTAAAGTAGCGCTTGGTTGCAAATTCTTTAAAAAGAATGAGAATGAATATTGTTGATGTTATGACGAGTGTTACTCGAATGTGCCAACATTCTGGTCACAACATCGAATTCGTCCTTCCAACTTTCACTAACCCTTAACCCACGTTTTGTCTTGTTTATTGACTTGTTCTTTCAGGATTGAAGACTTACGGAAGTTACCTAAGTCATGCGGTTGAAAGAAGCAAGCAATAGAAGTTATAAAGATCATGGGGAAGTTACATAGAAGTTACCTATTTTCAAGGGAGATGTGGAAGTTATCTTCAAGCATTAAGAGTCCAGATTTTATCTATATATACGGCTGCTATGAAGATTAAAACTTGAAGTTGAGGGAAACACAATCTAGCATAGTCGATTGGCATAGACTATAGAATTTATTGTAGTTTCATACTGATACTTCCGTTGGTGAATGTTCCAACATTTCACTCAACATTGGGTCTTTATATGTATTAGTGATAGGTTAGATTGATCATTGTCTAGTCACTATATACGTTGATCCATTCACGGTGTGACTTATGTTTTCATCGATTGTATCACTTAACAATTACTAGTGATAATACGCCGTTTGGCGGATATAGACTTATTTATAGTCTATACGAAAATTTTGATATCCATCTTGCAACGTGTTTAAGACTTCCATGTGTACATTTCGATTATTTATTTGTCTCAGTGTTGCTCTTGAATGTGTCAACATTCGTGACAACATTCTCGCAAAACACGCACGCACACCTTCAAGTGGCACTGCAGCCATAAAACTCGTTATCCCGAGTTTAGATCTTGTGTTTGGTGTGATTTATTGCAATGGATTATCCTATGACACCCAATTAGACCACCCGTTCTAGATGGTACAAATTATGCAATTTGGAAGCCTAAGATGCGTATGTACATCAAGTCCATTGATGAACGTGCATGGAGGAGTATATTGATCGGATGGACTCCACCGATTGTTCCAGGTGATGACAACACCGAAGCTCAAATAAAAAGGAGCTAGAATGGACAAATGATGAGGTGACCACGGCCGACTTCAATTCGAAGGCACTCAATGCCTTATTTACCTCTACGGATGTATCCATGTTCAAAATAATTTCTAATTGTGTATCCGCAAAAGATGCATGGGAGAGATTACAAGAACATTGTGAAGGATCCGAGAGTGTAAGAAGGACGAAGTTGAGGATGCTTGGAACCAAGTTCGAAAATTTAAGGATGAAGGAAGATGAGACCATATCCTCCTACAATGAACGAATTACCGAGATTTCCAATGAATCTCAAGCACTTGGTGAAGCCATATCCAATACAAGGTTAGTACATAAAATCTTAAGAACTGTTCCTAAACGTTTTGATGCAAAGATATGTGCTATTGAGGAAGCTAAAAATCTGATGCTATTACTCAAAATGAGTTGGTGAGTATTTTGAAAACATATGAAATGAATTTTTCCCAAAGAGATAGTGAGAAATCCGAAAGGAAAATTTCTCGTTTTCAAAGGAGAGACTTCTTCGTGTGTTGATAAACAACCGCTTATTCTTGAAATAGATTCCGATGAAGATGTTGTTGACGATTGTGCCGACAATGCCGATAACATTGCTTTCTGACTAAGCGCTTTAATGCATTTTTGAAAAGAGAGCAAATAGACTTAGAAATAATTTGCAAATTAAGAATCAAGAGAGAGAACAGATGGTAGTTCACGTCAATTGCACTGATAGAAATCGGAATGTTAATCAACCTAGGCAATTTGATAGAGGTAACAAGATCAAATATGATCCGTAATATAGGAAAAATGTTAAATGTGATGCATGTTCTGGTTTTGGTCATTATGCTAATGAATGTGCCAACACTCTTTTGAGAAAGAGGGTAAATTTCAATACTACCTTAAGTGATGAGTCGATTGTGAAGAAGATTCTGATAAAAATGAGGAGTTTGCTTTTTCCGCAAGAATTTTGTATGATGATACTCTTGATGATTTCTTGGATGATTCGATGTTGAGTCAAATGTGCCAACATTTGAGGAAACATTGGAGGTTCCGTAATTTAATTGTTTCTCAAGTTCTTGTGTAGATGAAGCGGTACTTCTAATATCATTTGCAAAGATTGTAAGTCCAGCTTATCTAAAGCTTGAAAAGGAGTTGGAATCCACTCGAGAAAGCCTTAAGGGACATGACTATTGAAGAGTCATATCAAAAAGATTTGGTGATAAAGCTTGAGGTCATTCTAACAAGGAAAGATTTGGAGTTATGCAACCTCAAAGAACAAATTAAAGGAACAACACCGAATTTCAAAAGATATTCGTAAAGTTCACCAAACTTGATGAGGCACCGACAATTGGAAGTACAAGTAGACATGGTCTAGGTTATAATGGTAATATCACTCGGCTTTTAAATAATAACAAACCTGTTGTGTTTACAAAACCTTCGTTGAAACTGAAAAATTGAAAAATGATTCTAAAAAGAAGGATGTTTGTCATTATTGTTTCTTGAGGGTCACAAACGACCAAACTGTTTTAGAATGAGGCAGATAAAAAGTTTTCTAAAATGTCTTTGAAAATGTTGCCACATTCTCGCTCAACATTCAAACAAACAGATTCGAAATCTTTTCAAAAACACATTCAAAAATCTACTTGGGTGAAAAAGTCAAATCTTGTATGTAATGTTGTCTATACATCTTTAAAAGCATGTGTTAGGACTATGGTATTTTGATAGTGGGTGTTCTAGACACATGACCGGTGAAGAAAGTTATCTTACCTTGATTATAAGGCATATGATGGTGGAAATGTTACATATGGAGGAGGTTCAAAAGGTAAAATTATTGGTATAGGTACATTGAATGTTCCTGGTTTTCCTAAATTGACAAAAATCTTACATGTTAAAGGTTTACTTGCAAATTTGATTAGTATTAGTCAATTATGTGATGATGACTTACATGTGAAGTTTGACAAAAGTTCATGCTATGTACTAAACAGTGATGATAAATGTCTTATGGTTGGTAATAGATCGGTTGATAATTGCTATTTAATCGATTCAAATCAAGCATGCTTTAATGCTCAAACCGATGAAAGTATACTTTGGCATCAAAAACTTGGACATGCTCATTATAGAAATATTGTCAAATTATTGAAATTTGATCTTGTTAAAGGTCTACCTAAGTTAGATATTCGTAGGTCAAATGTGTGTGGATCCCGCCAAAGTGGTAAACAAGTCAAAATGTCACATGAAATGTTGACACAATGTACTACGAAACATTGCTTTGAACTTTTGCATATGGATTTAATGGGACCAATGGAGACTGAAAGCATTGGTGGTAAGAGATATTCTTTTGTCATAGTAGATGATTATTCAAGGTTTACATGGATTGAGTTTCTTAAAGAGAAATCGGATGCTTTTGATGTATTCAAAATTCTTTACAAACGTTTTAAAAATGTTTTTAACACTAAGGTTAAGAGAATAAGGTCCGATCATGGTAGGGAGTTTGAGAAACGGTTTATTCACTAAATTTTGTGAAGATAAAGGCATAATACAAGAATTCTCTTCTCCTAAAACACCTCAACAAAATGGTGTAGCCGAAAGGAAAAATAGAACTCTACAAGAGATGGCTAGAGTAATGCTTTTATCCAAGAAACTTTCAAAAAGGTTTTGGGTGAAGCTTTGAATCTTGCTGTCATATTTCAAATAGAGTTTATCTTAGACCTAATTCCACAAAGACACCTTATGAATTTTTGAATGACAAAAGCCTAATCAAATACTTTCATGTCTTTGGATGTGTTTGCTACATTCTGAATGATAGAGACCAACTTCATAAATTTGATTCAAAGAGTGATAAGGGTTTCTTTCTTGGTTATGCTAGAAAGCAAGAGAGCTTTTAGGATTTATAATCTTAGGACGATCTTTGCTCAAGAGTCTATGAATGTTGTTTTTGATGATAATGCAAGTCTTGCAAATAATACTATTGAAGAAGATGTAATCGATCTTATTGAGCGGATGCAAAGTTCGAATTTCGAACCGATTGAGAATGTTGCTACAAATGTGCCCACATCTGAAGCAACATCACCTCAACATCCGTAAATTAATAGAACTATGCCGTATCCTCGCTACATACCATCTTCCCAGATTCTCAAGAATCATCCACAACAACAGATCATAGGTAAACCACAATCAGTGTACAAACAAGGAGAAAATTAAGTTTTGACGCAAGACATGTGGTAAGGTCGATTTGTATGACATCTATGTGTAACAAGGTGAACTTTGAATGTTTTCATTCTTTCAATGAACCTAAAAATGTTGATGAAGCTATGAAAGATGAAAATTGGATTAATGCAATGCATGAGGAGTTAAATCAATTTGAAAGGAATGATGTTTGGATACTTGTGCCTAGGCCCGATAATGTGAATGTAATTGGTACAAAATGGATTTTTAAAAACAAAACCGATGAATCTGGTAATGTTGTAAGAAACAAAGCTAGATTAGTAGCTCAAGGCTATACACAAGTAGAAGGAATTGATTTTGATGAGACTTTTGCTCCTGTTGCTAGAATTGAGTCTATAAGACTATTACTTGCTATTGCATGCTACATTGATATAAAAGCGCATCAAATGGATGTTAAAGCCGCATTTCTAAATGGAATTCTTATGGAAGAAGCATATGTAGAACAACCTAAGGGGTTTGAGAATCATGATTTTCCCGATCATGTTTATAAACTTAAGAAAGCCTTATATGGTTTAAAGCAAGCACCTAGGGCATGGTATGGTAGATTAACCGATTTTCTTGTTGAATTTGGTTTCTATAGAGGTGAAGGTGATAGAACATTGTTTATTAAACATTCTGGATATGACATTATGATTGCTCAAATATATGTTGATGACATTGTGTTTGGTTCTACATGTGAGAAAATGCTTGAATTATTTGTACATGAAATGACCACTACCTTTGAAATGTCGATGGTTGGAGACTTGAATTACTTTTTAGGTCTTCAAATTAAACAATGCAAAGATGGTATTTTCTTTTGTCAAAATAAATATGCCAAAAATCTTGTGAAAAGGTTTGGTTTAGACAATGCTAAACACATGAAGACACCTATGGGATCGACACAAAAGTTGTGTAAAGACAGTGTTGGCACAAATGTTGACCTGACATTGTATAGGTCGATGATTGGTAGTCTTTTGTATCGACTTCTAGTAGGCCGGACATCATGTTTAGTGTTTGTTTATGTGCACGTTATCAAGCCGATCCTAAAGAATCTCATATGAATTCGATTAAGAGAATAATTCGATATGTGGCGAGCACATGTGATTATGGAATATGGTATAGCAAAGATACTAATTGTTCGTTGATTGGCTATAGTGATGCAGATTGGGCAGGTGATAGTGATGATAGAAAGAGTACAAGTGGAGGATGTTTCTACATGGGTAACAATCTTGTTTCATGGCATAGCCGAAAATAAAATTGTGTTTCCCTATCTACGGTTGAATCCGAATACATAGCCACGGGAATTGTTGTACTCAACTTCTTTGGCTCAAGAAGATGTTCGATGACTACGGTTTGGAGAGCAATACTCTTCTTGTTTATTGTGATAATACAAGTGCGATTAATATATCTAAGAACCCTGTGTAACATTCGTTAACTAAGCATATAAGTATTAGACACCACTTTATTAGGGATCTTGTAGAAAAAGAAGTTGTAAAGTTGGAATACATTTCTCTTGAAAACAGATTGCGAGACATTTTTACTAAAGCCCTTGATAATGAGAGGTTTTCTTCTCTTAGAAAATCTCTAGGTTTATGCACTAATTAGACCTATATTTGCTTTGTGTGTTGTGACAAATGTGCCAACATTTGTAACAACACTAGAACAATTTGTTTAAATTTTTCTAAGTACTGTAATATTTAGTGTTTTTGAACTCTATTGTGTAAATAGTATTAGAACCTCGTGATAAAATATATTGTCCTGGACACACTTCTCTCAAATGCAAATGAATAAACTCACAATTAGATGCTATGTCATTGAATAACTATGGGACACGGAGTTGACTACTACGATGTTCTCTTTTCAAAAGGTGACTTGAATGCATCAAAATATTCACAATCCATTGAGTAATTATGGGACACGGAGTGACAACTACGATGATCTCTTACGGAAAAATGGATCAATGTGAATAAGTGGGTAAAGCAAAATATAGTGCAACACAAATGAATTTATTTCATGTAAAAGCTGTGTTGAGAAGTGTGTGTGCCGACATTCAGTGAATAACATTCTGGTTCTCATATGTTATTTACCTCTATGAGTTTGAAAATTTCCGAATATTATTTTATAAAGATCGATTTATTTTAAATTGTTCCCAGCAATATTATATAGTCTAATTTAATTATTTGTGCGGTTTAATTTTTTAAATCAAAGTGTTTTTAGCATGTCATTGAAATAAACTTCCAACATTTGATAATGCCCTAATTTTTAGGGATGTGATTAAATCTTATCTTTTAACTTCGATGTGTTCACAACTTCGCAATCTTTCTATTCCCTATTTAAGGTCCTTAATACTCGGTGTGTTCTATACATTTTATCAAAATTTCGAATTTTTAGCACAAGTATTCGAAAGGTATTATTAATCATACCTTGTTGGTATTAGTTTATAATCTGCCTTTAATATTGCAATTTCAAATTGATTATTTTATTAATATAATTTGAATAGTGCTTGCGGTTATTAATTATCATGGCTGATGGGAAAGGCTCTTCACCTTCACATTCGAAACACTCTACCTCTCCAAAGAATTTCATCTTCTTCTCAAAACCTACACCTATTAGCTTCAATGGCCGCCGAGAATGTTTCCGAAATGTTGGCCCTTCTAACCCAACATCGCCCTCTTCGGTTAGGGTTGGCTCGATTGATGTTCCTCTCTCGGCCTATGACATTCGTTCAAATCCAAAACCCCGATATTCAATCCTCCGATATTCCGAAATTGGGCGGAACGCCACCAAAACCGGTCGGCCGACGAAGCTAGCGAAGCCCCGCTCTCGAAACTTATCCAATGACGGTGGAACTAGCTGAAGGAGCCACCACCGATCAAATAGTCTATGCGTTCAAAACCCTCTCGAAGCAGACAATTTACCCCGTTGTCAAGGTAGGCGACGTGGAGGTTGATTTCCGGGTACAAACACTTAGTGTTTACACCGCAACAATCACGGAAGATACTCCGGTAGAAGAATCATCCTCGAGTCTTCGGACACCGAAGAACTCGCTGCCCGCTTTCAACTGTTCGGCAAAAGGCTACGAGCTCGAGGGGACAAGGACGTAAACGTCGCTCGTATAGGACAATGGGATGTCGTGTAGACTACTCTGGCGGCAAAAAGCGAAGCATGATGATGGCGTTGCTTGAAGCCTATCCAGTGTTTGACTCGACTTTCTGGCGATGAAGTGGAAGAAGCAAATCCAGAGAGAGTAGCTAGTGAGGAAGCCGATGTTCCGTGCTTAGCCCTAGGGGGAGTACTAAGGATTCGGAGATGGATCAAACATTGGCTCAAATGGTCTGCTAGCTTGGAGAAAAGGAAAAAGAAGCAAAAAGATCCGCGGGATGTGCCAGAGGATGTTGGCACACCAATGGACACATCGTCCTCGACTCTGAGTCTTCTTCATCTAAAGGAAGTAAGGCTAAACCTCGATGAGGTACATACTGATTCCTCTCTAAATATGACTTCATCCGATTCGATGATAGCTATAATGGTGTGGATAGTGAGAAATTTAGGACTTTGCGGACTAGAGTGATAATTGGAGAGAGGATAGTTAAAATGGATGATTTTGTGAATATGAATTTAGTTGGATACTCCGATCGATAGGTCCTTAATGCACTCTCTACAATTTGCTACTCCTTATATTGTGGATTGGGTTTATGAGTTTTATGCAAACTTGAAAGTCGAGTTTCAAGTTAATTCAAAGCACTTTGGAAAAGTGAAGTTTAGGGAAAGGTCATTGTGATAACTCCACCGTTATTAATGAGGTCTTGAGAACTAGGGATGGTGATGATCCTCGAGGTTGATGATTTGGATGAGGTCATAAAGGTGATCACCTGGGAAGGATTAATGTATGGAGATATAGAATGAATTCCTCGGTCTTGACCAGCCTTTACGAGTGTTCTTCACAAGTTAATTGTGTATAACTGCCTTCTTCAAACACAACCACTTTGACAAGTGAGCAAAGTTATTTTAATGTACAAGATTGGACATCCGAGAGAGTTTAATCTTGGGAAAACAATATTTGACAATATGATGACATATTCGGGGAAAGTGTCAAGCAAAGGGTTGCTTTGCCTTACCCAAGTCTCGATTCACTCATTGATTTTACGCTCAAGGGTTTCAAAGGGAGAACAATGAGATTATCACTCATTTGCACTAAGTTTAGCTATTTCACATGTACCGAGGACTCGGACCACGTGTGATTGATCCGCCTACGAGAGATCCTAATGCACCTGAACACGAAGTTCCCTCTTGATCAAGCAGCCGATGTGCCGAGAAATGTTGGCACACACGCCGCCAACACTCCGCAATTACACCCGCAATTCATCCGAGATCGATTGCTATGACGGAAAACTCGATCACAAATGCCAAATGTCCGTTGAGCAACCTTGAAATGCACAAAAGGGTCTCGGGAAGCTATACTTTCTCTTGTCACAGGGGAGTAGAACTCGATGTTGTGACCAGATGCTCTAGCTGCGGATGTTGCCGATGTTGCTACCGAACAGCCGAAGATGGAAATGCTAATGGTGGTGATGGAACCGAAGGAGGACCAGATGTTGATATATCGGAGCTGGAACAAGTGCGGCTCACGGTGCGAGGCCGAAACAGAAACCCGAGAATGCGCGGAGAATGTGCCCACAAATCTCGACAACAATGATGGACCCGGCTCGAACATGGACGTAGATCTTTGAGAAGATAGATGCGATGGGTGGGATGATGAAGATCTCATTGTATCGTATGATGATTTGGATGATTGGGGACATTAAGCAGGGGAGCTTTCGAAGATAGAGAAGCTTGAAGATAGGGGAGTTCGTGCGGACTCTTGAAGATGCATTTGTTATTCTTTACAAAGACAATCCTCTCCTAAACCTTCATTTATAAGCTTTATCTGCTTTTTGTAAAGACTCAATTTATTTTTCCCGTTTTTATGTTTATGTTTAGATCTTTTCGAACTTATATTACGTGTTAGCTATGTTGATGAACTTAATAGTATTATGGTATTTAGGTAAGTTCGTGATACCGAGCTCGATTTTAGTTTTGTTATGTTAAGTGTTTTTTCGATTTTTGTTAATATGTTTTTTGGTTAAAGCTCGATTTAAGTTTAGTTAAGTCTAGTATTTTGTCTTTGTTTTATTGCTCTAATTTTATATTATCGTATGTTAGCTCTGATTTTGTTTAGTCTATGTTTTGTTCATAGTATAAGTCGTTGTGATGTTAAGTGTTTATTGTTTTTATGTTCGTTTTGGCTAAGTAAAAGATGTCATTTACTTGATATTTATTTACTTATCTCTATTGTGTACACATTCTCGCATTTTGTTGCAACATCGGGTGTGTTCCAAAGAGAAAGGCCGAATTGGGGAGATTGTTGATGTTATGACGAGTGTTACTCGTAATGTGCCAACATTCTCGGTCACAACATCGTAATTCGTCCTTCCAACTTTCACTAACCCTTAACCCACGTTTTGTCTTGTTTATTGACTTGTTCTTTCAGATTGAAGACTTACGGAAGTTACCTAAGTCATGCGGTTGAAAGAAGCAAGCAATAGAAGTTATAAAGATCATGGGGAAGTTACATAGAAGTTACCTATTTTCAAGGGAGATGTGGAAGTTATCTTCAAGCATTAAGAGTCCAGATTTTATCTATATATACACGGCTGCTATGAAGATTAAAACTTGAAGTTGAGGGAAACACAATCTAGCATAGTCGATTGGCATAGACTATAGAATTTATTGTAGTTTCATACTCGATACTTCCGTTGGTGAATGTTCCAACATTTCACTCAACATTGGGTCTTTATATGTATTAGTGATAGGTTAGATTGATCGTTGTCTAGTCACTATATACGTTGATCCATTCACGGTGTGACTTATGTTTTCATCGATTGTATCACTTAACAATTACTAGTGATAATACGCCGTTTGGCGGTATAGACTTATTTATAGTCTATACGAAAATTTTGATATCCATCTTGCAACGTGTTTAAGACTTCCATTGTGTACATTTTTGATTATTTATTTGTTCTGTTGCTCTTCGAATGTGCCAACATTCGTGACAACATTCTCGCAAAACACGTACGCACACCTTCAAATATAATGTAATTATGATGGTTAACAAAATAAATAAATGATTATGGCACAATTTTTTTCTCTAAATAAAGTAATTACTATTCAATTTGATTAATTTATTATTTCTCTCTTGAAATCATTTCTCATCAATCATTCATCTCCACCACTACCAACAAGTTTATTTTGTCTCATTTTTTTCAAAATTGGAGCACAACACTAATGAAGTAATATATCAAAGGGGACAAATTCTTGTATGAAATATTGCATCGTGAAATAACTCATTTAATGAAATTCGCGGATTCTAGTCGGATCGGATCCAATGGATATTTTCAAAAAAACTCCCAAGGGACAAAAAAATCGTCCTCACGTGCTCCCGGTGTGTTACTATTAGGTTACACATGTGTTACTTTAACAATAAATATGTGTTACTATAAAATAAATAATATGTAGTTGTTTAAAAATAATTGCCTAAATGCAAAAATAAAAATGAAAAAAATGGTTAAATAAATCTCTAATCTTATATATATGGATCAAATAAGTCTCTAATCTTCGACAACTTTATTTTCATTAATAGAGTGTGATTTTATTAAGACGATGGCTTATTTGATCCCTATATTTAAAGAGTGATTTAAATGTATTAAGAAAAAGTTCATGGGTCTATTTGATCCCACGTATAAGATTTTGAGGTAAATATGTATTATTGTAAGGGCAAATATGTGTACTAAACTCGTGCAAAAGTAAAAATTAAAACTCAATCTCGTGTGTTTTATTATAAGGTCAAACATGTGTTATTGTATGAAGAAAATGTGTTACTATTTAACAAACTAGTACAACACATGAATAAATATTTTATTCTTTTAGTAACACGTATTTGTCCTTACGTTAACATATGTTTGATCTTATAGTAACATACACGGGAGCGAGATTTTATTTATGTCTTTGCGCGAGTGTTACTATATGAACACAAATGTGTTACTATATAGAGAAATATGTGTTACTATACGAATACAAATGTGTTACTACATAGAGAAAGATGTGTTACTATATGAATAAATCGAAACATAGTAACAATTGCGATATTAATTCCATTTTTTTAGAAAAACATGTGCACACATCAATTTGATGTTATTGATAAATTTTGTTATTGTTTTGATCGGATCCGTAGCAATTATTTGACAATTTTTTAAAAAATCATCCATGTCTTCTCCTCTTTTCCTCTTTTTCGTATTTTTGCGTGTTTCTCTTCAATTCGATCTCGTAGTTAAATTTTGTTGTTATTTTTCATCATAATTCACTGTTTTATCCGTCCCGATCGTCGGCGTTTCTTCGTCTGAAAGAGTCTTGATGCGTGGTTGGGGAACACAGGCACAACCATGGAAGTTGTGGAGCGAGCGGAAGAGGAAGAAGAATAAGAAGAGAGGAGGAAGAAGAATAAGTTTGCGTATTCTTTTTATTTTGACCCGTTCTTTAGCTTGACCCGCAAGATTTAAAAATTTTCTTTTTAAACCGATATTGCAAGATGCAATATTTTACATGAGACCTCCTCATCAAAGAGCATTGAGAAAAATTACAATTTCATTCTCATTAAAGAGCTTAAAACAAGGGCTTCCTAAATTTGTTCACGTAGCCACAAGGGTATCACATGGCTTGCAACTATGCATGCCAAATATTTGCATCACTTTGTTTATATATAAACCTTTTATGATAATCCAAAAATATCTTAAGAGCGGTCTTGACGTCTTTGTATCCCGGAACAAAAGAGGTCTTTCCCAAGATCTTTCATTTAAATCTCTTTGATAGAAAGATCTTGGTGTCGTGCAATAAACTTAAATCATTGGTGGCAAGTAGTATGTCATCGACATATAGCACCAAGAAAATAAATTTACTCCAACCTGAACTTGTGATACACACAATCATCAACAACGTTAGTCTCAAAACCAAACGAGACAACTACTTCATAAAATTTGTAATACCACCGATGAGAAATTTGCTTGAGTCCATAAATAGATTTCTTTAATTTGCGGACCATATATTATTTAGGTCTCTTGACACAAAAATTTATGGTTTGCATTATATGCATGTATTTGGAGTTGGTTCTCTACGAAAAATTGGATTAAACAGATATTTGTTTCTTTGATTGGTTGGTGAATCCTAAGAGTTGTCTATTGATATAATTTTTTTGATGTTGTGATTTTTCTCGTTCATTGCTACTTGTAGCTTTGTAACTTTGTTTTATGAGAGGTATACCTTATATCTCATTGAAATGAAATTTTTACCGAGCAAATATATATATATATATATATATTCTTATTGAGAAATATTGTCTTTACATCCATTAGTTTACATTTTTCACAAGTTATTAATGAATCATTTATGGTCATTTATCCTACCTATCACAAAAATTAAGCAAGGAGCAAAGTTGAAAAAAAAAAAAAAAAACACGATTTAAAATCCTTTGAAAATCAAAAGTGACAGATTTTTGGGGCAAAAATTTTCTTTCAAGCGAAAGTTAAATCGAATGGAGGGAACAATATTTTCAAAATTAGATTAAACTCAACCAGTTGAATAGGGAACCAGCAATTAGTTGAAGTTGGACCGGGAATAATTGTTTTTGAAGTTGGAGCAGGAAAAATTGATCATAATCGAAAATACCGATTAAAATCGGTTGAACTTTTATTTTTTAAAAAACAAATCCTTATAAACAATGACATATCCTTATCCCCTTTTATTTAATATTTTATATTATTAAATTTATTAAAAGTCAAAACTGTTTAATGCTAATACTTATTCATTTATTTCTCATTCTAGAATTTTTAGTATTTATTAAATTGAGTTGGTTTAATTTTACCGTAAAATTAATTTATAATTAATACCTTATAATAAAACAACTTAATAAAATTATTTATATCATCCAAAATTAATACCTTATAGTAAAAATAACTAATATCCTTTGATGACAACTAATACTATCAACATCGGGTTCACGGTGAAACGTGTTCACATAAGATTTTACCTATTAAATTTTGCCTATGATTCTATTGTGTTTATTTAATTAAGATTTTGCCTATTAAATTTTGCATATTTATTTTTAATATAACATAGATCATATAAAGTTGATTCATCAATCGATACCAATCCAATTTGATCCGATCCGATTATGAAAATACTGATAGTGAGTATGACATGAAGTTGACGAATTAACTACTTCCACCATGTTTGAAGGTGGATAGACAGTATAAGTTGGTATCTTTGAACTTGCCCATAAGGAAATGTCCCCATATTCACCTCATATTTATATGTATATATATTTATAAATATATAATGAATTGTATTTATATATAAATATATAATTCTATCCAATTTGTTGGTGTGGGACCCACTCTCCTCCTAGTTCATGCACATGCTCCAAGAAACAAGCAACCAAATTGGTCAAAAGGTAGTCAATGCTAGAGTATGTCTTGCGTAGCATCGTCCGATGGTGAAATAGAATATGAGTTGAACATGATATATTAATATTTTGGGAAGAAATATATATTAATTTGTGTTAGTTTATGTACCGTGTCACATAAATTTTTGTTCGAGGAGAAATATTAATATTTGGACAAACACTTGTGTGGCATCAAGTTTCGCGAATCTCATTTCGTGAGACGGTTGTAAAATTATTACTCCCTCCGTCCCGCGACTACTTTCACACTTTATTTTTTCGTCCGTCCCACAATTACTTTCATACTCTTAAAATGGAATACCCTATATAAATTACACCCTCACAATATCATCTAAATTAAAAAAATGTCACTCTTGTGTTATTCTACTTTATTCTCTCTTCTCGCACTTTAGTATAAAAGGGATAAAATTTTATTAAAAAATTCAATCTGCCTCATGAAATGAAATCCGTAATACGCTTTCACATAATACTTTATCTAATATTTGAGTTAAAAATAAATTTTATGTGAGACCGTTTCATAAGGTGGCCTTAATTAATTAACTCTTATCATTTACACGAATTGGAGATCCCACACATTTCATTATCTTTAAGGCAGCCTTGGCCCATTATAATCTGTCTTTCTCATGGGTGCATTGCATCTCTCCCCCTACACACGCCTATAACACTTTTTTAGTGATTCAGTATTCGATTACACTAATTTAGTGACCAATTCCATTAATTGAATTCTAATTGAAGTCAGAGCAAATTAAGCTCTTTATAAACTAATCCAACACATAAATTAATAGCACGTCGGGTTTTGAACATTGGAACTAAAGAGAAAATATTATGAAGTTTCAAAATCACTCCACCAAGCTATCGAATGCAGTATTTGATTGAGCTCGACTATCGACACCCTATGCGAAGCATTAATAATTTATCTGCATCCTGTAATTTTTGTTACAACACAAAATATTAATACATGCTTTTGTATTGAATAATTGAAATGGACTCCACGAGAGTCCAAATTAAATGGAGTTGTATAAACAACAAAGTGGTGTAGCTCAAGTCATTACCTATATAATGAGTTCATAGGTTCGAGTTACAATTTTATTAATTAAAAAGAAAAATGGAGTTGTATAACCATATTCTCGTGTTTATTTACATATTTATTCTCATGTTTCATTATTAATTATGTTATTGCTAAAAATTACTCTCTCCGTCCTATATTTGATTGCTCAAAATTAAAAATGACGCCTTACTTTTGTTTTCTCACACCCAAAATCGAAAAAAAAAAAAAAAAGCAACACTACCCCTTTAAATTAAACCCTCACAAACATCTTTTGTTTACACCTCAATATCACTTAATTAACCATTTCAATAAAGTTGACTTTAAAATAACTCCTTTCAATTAAGTTGAACCCTTCACTTTATACTTTTAATACTAATAAACAACATATATTTTTAATTTTTATGTCAATTCCTCTTAAACAAACAAAATTGAAATGGGGGAAGTACTGTTTTCAATCATTCATATCATGAAATGGCAACATCCATGAGATTTAGTGTGTGAATTATTTGTAGGTACCACTTGATTTTGTCCACATGATGTGGATAGTGCTAGCTATATGTTGGAGAGATTTTTGTTCCTCAATTGCCTTCTTTTTTACCCTCAAAGAGAGTATTATAGAAAAAACACATTGACCAAATTGAGTTCATGAACATAGTCATTGTTAGGGGAATTATTACTGATGAATTAATTTTACATTTTTTTACAAATTTGAATTTTTAAATAAAATAATTTTTTATGGTATTAAAGTCATATACTTTAGATCAAACTCCTGAAAGACTGAAATTAACTCCACTATATTAAATTGTTCATTTTTTTTTTTGATCAAGAATTGTTCATTTGATAAGTCTTTTCCCTAAAAAAGAATGCATTAAAAAAACTCAGTCCACGAGTGAGGGGATATTAGTGGAATTAATATTAATGAACTAATTCACATCTATCTACAAGTTCAAACTTTTAGATGAGATGAAATTATTCCAAATCATCAAGACTCATGGGGTGATGCCCCACTTAATAATCAGCCAATTACTACAAGAATTTTGAACTATTAACTTAGACATAGATTAACTTAGCCGCTGAATCTAGTCAAACAAATTTTTTCAAGAAATTATGTCAAAGTAAAATAGAAAAATCTGCTCTCATTCGTGTTATTATAAGGACAAGTATGTATTACTAACCCTTACGTAAAGTCGAAACACATAATATTTTTCACACTTTCTTTTTTCGTCCGTCCCACAATATTTTTCACACTTTTAAAATGGAAAATCTTCTCGTGAACTTGCCCTCATAATATCCTCAATTTTACACAAAATGTCATTATATTTTGGCCAACAAATGTACACTATCTAACTCATTTTTTTATTTTATACATAAATATTTACAAAATTACTCCTCAAATATTTACTCATTCTTTTACTTTCTTAAATTGTTTGCCCTTCCTTTTTATGAAATGTTCTATGGGATGAAGTGAGTATTACTTTTGGACTCACTTACATACAATCCAAGTCATTTATTTCCCTTTATATATAAAAATTTACAAAATTATTCCTTAAATTTTTATTTATTACTCAATTTTTTTATTCTGTGTGACTTTGGACATGAAATAAATTATGGGGAGAAGGAGTAGTAATTAACCAGCAAAAAGTACAGAATATTCAAAGGAAATGAGACAGTATTAATCCAATTAACCAGCAAAAGTACATAATATTCAAAAGAAAGTATTAATCCAATAACTAAAAACGATGGAGATGAAATACAATTATGAACTTGACTTGTTGGTGACATCATACAACAGTGAAAGACAAGTGCATTAGTTGGCAAATCTGTCAACAATTGTCTGAAACACTTAATCTGGTCAAAATAATACTATTCAATAATATTTTTCAGTATAAATAATTAATATTATATGTGAATTCATAATTTTATTCAAAGAATTTGAAAAGAGAGGAAAATTATACAAAAATATTATATACACCATTCACACTTATCACTCTTTTAAATAGTATTACTCATTTAGTAAAATAGTATTACTCAAAAATGATATTGCGTCATACATATCAGTTGAATGATACTATTTATTTCACTAAATAGTATTATTTAGAAACTAATGCAACCGATTCACACAAGAATTCGCTCGAAAAAATTTTTGTTTTCAAAAGAAGGAATTGTGATTGTTGAATGCTTGAATTGCCTTTGCCCTCTCCAACGCATCTGTCTCCATGCTTGCAGCCGTCAGCCTCATTGACAGAAACTGAAAATTAACAACCAATTAATTAATTAATTTATCAATTTATTGCAAAACAATTCGTTTCAATGAAAATTTCTCATTGCTTTTTGACATCATATTTAAAGAATTATAGTAGAATAATAATATAGTACAAGTAATGTGATGAAAAAGATAAAAAAATGTAAAAGTGTATTAAATATATTATTTGGATATACCAAAAAATAATAAAAAAATTAATTAGGACGGATTAAAATGAAACTTTCAGTGAAACGAGGGGAGTATTTATTAATTAAGTACCTCTACTTGGTTTTGCAAGGATTGCACATAGTTGATGATCTCATCTAACATCACTGCCATTCCCATATTCTGTTCATTTAGTTAAGAATATTGTGATTATCATAAAATCATATATATATATATATATATATATTCTGAAAAATATAATAATAAAATAAAAAATTTGAAACATTATATGGTTAAATACGAAGGTGATTTCAAGAGAAATTTCTTATTTCACTTTTGTTATCATACTTAAAAATGATCATTTTATGTGTTAATTGTAAAATTGATTACAAAAAAAAATTTTCACACTTTTTTATTTAAAAAGGATCAACTGTGCATTTAACCCATGATGATATTTTTATATTACATGAAGTCAAAACAACACCACATTTCATCTACATCAGCTATATTTCACTGTATTATTTCATTTGAAATCCTGCATTCTCATGAATTTCAACCCTATCTCTTCTACAAATAATTTTTACGACTAAATTTAAAAATGTTACATTAGAAAACTATGCATTAATATTAATCAAGTGTGGTTAATTTTTGCTACTATTATATACTTAAAAGAATGATATTTAATTTAAAATTAATATTACAGATATAAACAGTGATGTACCTTGTAGCATCCTGGAACAATGTCCTGCAAGCATCTTAATTTCTCATTAATTTTTTGTCTTCTTACCTGCTTATGCCAATCAAGAATTGGCCTATGATAAGTTTCACAACTATTATAAAAATAAATTTTAACGTGAAACTTGTTCACACAATACTTTGTGAATTGCGCTTACTCTTTCAGCTAAACTATGATTATCAGTGGCTTGCCCTCTCTTCGCTCGAACATGGACAACCTCCGTCGCCTTCGCCTCGTCTCGTCTCGCCTTTTTCCCTCTACCTGATGCATTCTGCCAACAAATTGTCAACAAAAACAATCTCCAGAAACTAAAGTATGAAGCAGAATTGCTCACATTTTTGGCAGAAAATGAATTTGCAGGGGTGCTTAATTCTTTCCTTTTCCTGCAGACATCATCATTGGAGATAATTTGATTATCATGGAAAGGGAAATTTTCTAGAAGAAGATTTTCAATGGAAAATTCCATCAAATTAATAGGGTTAACGCCTGAAAAATTGTTGAGGCCTGGAAGGAAGTTATCAGCCATCTTTACTTGTTTAAATTAAATTTTGGCTTCTTAAATAATAATGGGTTGTAGCTTGTGATTTCTATATATGTATATATACACATAAAATATGTATGTGCATATATATACGTGAATGTGAGGCAAGTTTTGATCACTATTGTTTTAGATTTCCTTTTCCAATTTGATGAATAAAGTGGTGCATTTTAGGGTGCTACGTGGAAACTTGGGCTTCTATGGTTGTGTTTGATTGTAGGGTCCACTCTATTTCTCTATTTAACTTCTTATATTTTATTTGGTGTTTTTATAAGAAAATTATACTTTTGTTTCATAAAAATATTTCCAAAACACTTTTTAATCTCCTATGTTCAAAAGTGTTTTTTTTTAATTTTTAAAATTAATCCCAGCGATTAGAAAAAGGATCAATTTTGCAATTAATTTTGTAATTTTAGGACCAACTTTGGAACAAAAAAGTTGAGCATTTAACGATCGGAACCTACTCCTATTGATAAAGGGTTTTGCTTACATAAGTATTGCATCGAGAGGGAGACATAATTATTACGTTGTATGCTTCCCTTAACGCTTTAAATGTCAACTCATCATGATAGTGGAGGATCTCGGACATCTTTGTGGCTCGGACAATTGGGTTCGGATACAACTCCTATGCATCCTGGGAAGCCTTTTTAAGCTAATTATTTTTGAACTCTGGTTAGAAATATTAGATTACCGACCACCTATAACAATATGTATGCTACTTTTAGAAATACTTCTTCCCCTACTTGGAAATGAAAATTCCTTCTTTTAATGTCTACATATGATTTTTATCTGCGTTGAGCGATCTTAAGGTTTTCCTAAATCTGAATGATGGTTTTGTAGATGCTTCGATAAGTTCAGGCTCCACACTTACTTCATAGGGATTTGATGATTCGGGAAATGAAGGATATATTGGGAGCTCGATCAATAGGATGAAGGAAATTATGACAAGTGGACACGAGAAGAGGAGTCCGGAAAAAGACTAGGTTAATTTACCTAAAGCGAGATCTTATTGCCACCATTTCGATCTCCCAAAAGGCCTTATACAAGCTTGGAAGCTGTTATTACGGGCCTTTCCAACCGATAGACAAATTCGGAGAAGTGGCATATCGGCTAGACTTATCGGAGGGTCGCACATCCATCCCTGTGGTGCATGTATCCCAACTAAAGCGACGTCTTGGGAATGGCAAGGTTGTGAATGACCGTCTACCGGTGGTAACCGAAGATGTGAGACCAACGTTTCGCCCGACAAGGGCGATGGAATATCAATGAATAAAGAAGTGTGGGACAGGTTTCGTTGGAAGTGCATAGAATGGGAAGATTTGCCAAGTTCATAGGCAACATGAAAAGTTTGGAGGCAATGAAGAAGAGGTCTCGAGTTAGTCCCCTGAGGACAAGTAAAATCTTGAAGAACACGGGAATGATGCAAATGAAGGTTATAGGTTAAAAATACATACAATAGGGCCCGTCATGCTAAAATGAAGCCTGCCAAAATAGCAGGCCCAACAAGCATAAGCGAGCTCAAGTCAATTTGAGCCGAGATACGTGCCGTGAGCGGAGTCAAAAATCGGCCCATAAGAAAATAAAGATCTAGTTTTAATTAATTGTAGATTAGCATTGAATATTGTAACTATAGCCGAGAACTTAGATAAATAGGGGAAAATGTAAATTAGGGCTGGATTTATCATCACAAATTGAAGAAAATTCTTCTTTTACCAAATTATTTGCTACCACCGCCGCTTGTTGACTGAGTCGAAGCTCCGGTGAGTCAACCTTAGACGTGATTCTCACCGGCCCTCTTCAACTCAGTTTCCTCTCCCTCCATTAAGGTAAATATTTATGTTCTTGCTTCGTATGAAACACCAATAAATTTGAATTTAATCTTCGTGGAGTTTTAACATTTGTCAAATTACTTTAGGTTCCATTTGGATTGAGTGAATTTGAAATAAGGGATTTGAGGATAATGTATCATGCATTCACACAAACTAAAATGAAGAAAGCTAAATGAAGGGATTTGATTCACTCAAATATGAAACACAAGTGGGAGAAGTGAGAGGATTTCAAATGACTACATTTTGTTGGGTATTTGAAATCCTCCCACTTATAAGTAAAATTTGTGTGAATCAAATCCATTCATTTAGTTTTTCTCCATTTTGATTTGTAAATGTATGGTGTATTCTTCTCAAATCCCTTAATTTCAAATGACTCCATCCAAATGGAGCCTTTTTTCATTTCAATTTTTATCTGCTTTTGATTACAAGGAACTCATTAATCATCAATGTTATGCACTTTTTATGTTGTTCTTATTGTTGCTTGGCCCATTTTCGGTCCCCTTTCAACTCCAATTCGACCATTCCTTTCAATTCTTTTTAGAGGGATCGCAGAAAGAAATCCCTTTGAAATTTGTACACTGCTTTTGAAAATTTACTATTTTAAAAAAATACTCTCTCCGTCGCACATCAATTTTCATACTTTTCCTTTCGATTTGTCCTATATTAGTTTTCATATTCCAAAAAAAAAAAAATCACTCCTTAAACTCCACCCTCACAATATTCATATACTAGATGAGCTCCCAGACGTATTACGCAGTATTTTCGTTAAATAAACTTTACAATATAATATATTATATATATATATATATAATATTTTCAAATAATAATATATATACTAAAATAATGTATATGTATAAAAAAATTATAATTATAATATTAAATTTAAATAATGGTAATATTAATTGTATGACAATTCATGCTAGGGATTAGAATTATTATAATTATGTGAAAAAATTTGCTATAAGATTTGTTTCAAATTTATTTTACAATTAATAAAAAAAGGAGACGATTAATAGAATTTTTTTCTATAATTGATGCATAAATATTACTCCGAATAATATATATATATATATATATATATATATATATATATATCGTATATTTACAATAAATATCATATATGATTATATTAAGTTTATTTTTATAAAAGTTGACACAACCACAATTTTCCTACATACATTTATAGGCTTAATTTAAATATAATTTTATGTTTAAAAATTATCATATGATAACACTTTTTAGATATAAAATAGATATTTAAAATATTTAAAGATTTATATATTGACTTATTTATTAAAAAATATACATATTGTGCAAGAGGTCTAAGGTTCAAACCTCCTTAGAAATATATTTTTAATTAATTCCTATAATAAAATGCCACATAGGTACCATATATTAATTATAAATCAATAGGAAAATGACACATAAATTATTAACATATATATGCATTTAATAAGAATGTGATACATCATTCAAATTAACCTTATGACGACACCTAAGCAAAAACAAACTTCCTATTAGTAATATAGGGATTTATACAATATGTTATTACTTTTTACACTCAATCCAACCACCTTCCTTATTTTAATAATAAAAAATTATAAAATTACCCTTTAATACTTCACTCATTATATATTTTTTTAAAAATTTATGCCCATATTAATATGAAAACTAATCTAGGATAAGGAAGTAATTGGTTATTTGTGGGAGGATGGAGTATTTCTTCGATTTTGAACGGAAATGGTATGATGGTCAAATTATGAAGTGTGCTTAGTAAAGTTTTTTTATATTTTTAATTTAATGGGGATATATATAGTGATCATACAGTATATTTTGGAGTTTATTTAGCCGCGACTTTTAATTTATTGAGAGTAAAAATATTTAAATTTTGTATTCCATAATTTTATTCTAAATATTTGGAAAAAATATTTATTAAGAGTAGTCATTAACTTGTTTTTGGTAATCTTTTATCATCTCTTTTTTAATGTGTGGCATTACGTTGACTATTATTTTGAAATTTTACAATTTTAGACTTCCAGTTATTTTTCATCAAAAAAATTTTTCATTTTAAATTTAAGTTTAATTATTTTTTGGCAAAATCTTGTGTGAAGCGGTTTAAGTAGTATGAAATTAATACCATTAGAATCATTTACCGATACCATAACATCTTTTTTTTTTTTTTGATCGGTAAATGTTAGTTGTTAGTGGTTAGAAGTTAGCTCACCAAGTCTCCTTACAATTCCAAACACTCCAAGCCCTCCTTATACCTCCCACTCCAATTCGTTCCCAAAGGGAATCGAACCCGCATCTCCCACTTAAGTGAGGAGCCGGTGGCCAAGTGGGCTAAGCCCCCTTGGTTCGATACCATAACATCTATTTAGTGATACTATTACACTTATAAACCGATATCACAGTATAAAATAGTTATGATATCGGTGAATAATTTTTCTAATGGTATCAAAGAGTGATTCTAATAGTCTGAGTTTCATATTATGAATGCTGCTTCACTGGAGAGTCACTCTTTTTTTCAAAAAAAGTTTAAATTTCAAATTTAAAATATATAATTTAGATTTTTATAATTTTCAATTCCAATCTTATCTTCATCCCATTTTTGCTTGGTCTCTTTGCCACTGAACAATAGTATGAAATTTTAAATAATAATTGATCGATCTTTTATTTATACTACTCAAATATCAATTCAAAACTATTGATATAAATTTAAACTACGTTATTGAGTTTTAAATTAATTTATATTATATTATTATTATTCACATATATTATAAAACACCCCACATAGACATATTACTCGAGTTTTGTATCAGAACTCCTATAATTTAAAAGATCTTGAGATCATTCTTAAAAAAATAAAAAAACTTGAGATCATTCTTAAAAAAATAAAAAAACTTGAGATCATTCTTAAAAAAATAAAAAATCTTGAGATGAATCTAAAATATACATCTAATTTATCCCTAAAATAAGATTATCTACCATGATTTTTACATTTGTAAAATTTTCCATTTTCTCTCACTCTCTCAAAAGCCCCCATCAAAAGGAAAAGAGCCTCCATATTTCGACAGGCAGTAAGAGAGAGAGAGGGGGTAATTCTGAAATCTAGTGAGAGAAAGTAATTATTAGAAGAATGTCCGGAGCGGCGGTGGCGCCGGAAGCGGTGTGCAGGAATAGCGGCGGTGGTGGCAGAGGGGGAGCAGGGGCCTTGAACTCAGGCTTAAGTGCATCGGAGCTTAACGCATTCCGCATTTCAGCAGTGATGGATCGCTTAAACATTCACTTACAGAGCTTCAATAGCAACCCTGCCGAGTTCTTTAATCTCTGTCTATCTCTCTCCAGGCACTCCTCTTTCCACATTTTGTTTTTCTCTTTGATATTATGTGACACTGTATTTTGTTATTTTTATCCCTCGAAGTCTTTTCAGAGCGTCTGTCAAGTTGTATTTCTGAATTGTGTTTCGCAGATGTTGAATGTATCATGCTTTCTGTGAACATGTGTAGTGCTTGTGTTTTGTATTGAGTATGACTGTGACAGAATTTAAAAACATTTGGGAAATGGTTCCCTTTATATGCATGTCTATTTATGCGTGTATTACATTACCCATTAGCCCGTATTTCATTTAATTTGTGGAGTGTTGTGGGAAAAATGGTATGTGCAGGACTTGTTCACTAATGTTTTGAACTAGCAGGTTTCTCTATAATTTGGAATTGATTCTATTATATTCTGAATAATGTATAAATGAAGAAATCTTCTCCTCTGGATGTGTTTGTTGAGGTTAAGTTGATTATGCCACCAGAATGTGTTGAAAGCATTGTCTATTTTATCATTGATGCCACATTAGAATCTATATATGAATTCAAAACCTTTCTACGAATATTAGAAATTTGGAGAATATCTGCAGTGATTCTTCTTTGGGATAGGGAAAAAGTAGGCCTTCCTAACATAGGTGATAGGCCGAGGATGATTTGATGATGCCCATCTTGCTGTCGGTTTAGGCATGCTCTGTAACTTCGGTGATTCTGGGGATGTGCACACTAGTTTTTTTCTCCTTTTCCTTCTGGCCATACTATGATACTGTAATTGTTATCATACAATTGAGAGATATGTTGTTTTTTGTTGAGAGACCGAATATACAATCAAAGGTTTTTGGCTGTTCTCTTCCTTTTCTTTTCTGTTATGTTATTCATAAATCAGAACTATATCATTTATTGTACCAAGTACCAACCCCATTGCTTTAAACCTTCTAGGCTACCCCTGAATAATGTATTTCCTTTGAAATGATTAGCTTTAATTGAATGATATTAATTGGCATACAATGTTGTAGCTTGACTTGTGAGATTTATGTACAGTCTTTAATTTGTTTGCTGATATGTACTAGAGTGAGATCTGTGTAATTTGCATTCATTCCCCAATTTATCAAAGTTATTTCAGCTGTGAATTTGCTGCAACTCTATTTCTTGTAGACCAAGATAAAGTAATTGCCTATTAATGCTTATGCTCTTTTTTGCAAGCTTTCGATCAGTTCTTACTATCCCCTTCATTTTTTCCTTGGGTGTGCTCACTGCTCATAGTCTTATTTCTTGCAGGCAGATTATTATTGAACTTAGCTACTTTCTATGTATATCTACTTTTATGTTCCCATTGCGCACTTGTAGTAAAAATACACAGTTACATATTTCCAACACTATCCACCACTATTCTCATGCTGTTTCCATTATGTAAGGTGGTCGGATCCTGTACTAATTAGTGTGATCCTCTGTGGTTGCGTGGTTGCATAGATGTAGGACTACATACTTCATTAACTGTATGTTTTTATAAAGTTCCATCTTGGGTGATATCTTTTTATCATTTTTTTAACTGCCCCTAATGTGAAGTTGTTTCCTTTTGGTGATTTATGAAGCCACACTGATATGCATTGTTCTATAATATAGTAATATAGTTCACATTGCAGTAAAAGACATTTTACATAAATCTTTTGCCCCTAAATTAAATGGGTTCTGCAGGGTTTCATTTTGTCTTCTTTTCTTTTTTGGCTGCACCATGTGACATTTACTTTAAGCATTCACATTTAGTGTTTCTGGCTGGATATATTGTGCTTACCATTATTATTATTTTTATTTTTGGCTATGCAGAGGCATTGATTTTGCTATTGCAAACCATGAGGTTTCAAACAGATGTCATGAATTCCCTTCCCTCATAAAGCAGGTAATAATTTATGACTGGCTCTGGATGGTTAAAGAAAGGACCAAAAATTTTGTAGTTTCAGCTTGTGGGTATGTGAGGTTCTGATATTTATTTTGCTGAGGAATCTTTATTGTCTTCTTGGAATAATGCTTACAGTGCCATTAAATGAACCATTTTCACTATCTGTTCACTTCTTGAAGCTTGATACGTGAGCACATGTGCTTAGTGCTCCTAGTGCATGTACATAATGAACCATTATAATAATGGCACAAGTAGATCTGGACACAGGATCTTTTCAATGTCTTTTTCTATATCATGTCGCACAAAAAGACAGGCAAGCAGTATATCATTCAGCCCCTGGTCTGTTTGCATGGCTTCTATAGCTGACTTGTTTGAAACATGACTTGATTTCCTGAGAAATTTATTTGTATCAGTAGAACTGCATTGATGTTCGAGCCTTTTCTCATTCTGTATCAATAAATTTTATATCGTTAGGTGTGCCAAAATAAGAATGACACCCACCTGCAAGCAGCGATTATGGTCCTGATGATTTCTGTTAAGGTAATTTCTTCTGACTAGCAATATTAGGTGTGCCTACTGATTTTATGCTTCAGTAAGCATTCAAATGTAGTCTCTGATGTATATGAGTAGTATGTGAGAATCTATTGCTTTTCCTCATATCTTATCATTTGTTTATGGACTCTTGAAACATATTGAAAATATGATTCTGGTTTCTGTAAAAGCTATTGGAGTTGAGTTGAGGCTTATCATGAGGGAGTGAATAGAAACCACTTAGTACAAATGCTTAAAGGTCCTAGGTAACCATGTTAATGCTTGAATTTTATGAAATCAAATTAATCATCTAGATGTCATCTTGTGGCCATTTGCGAGTATGACCTATCTGCTTCTCTTCTTTAAAGCACATGAAGCAGACCATTTATGATGGTAGACCTGTTTTTATCTTCTAAATTGGAATAAAGCTGTACTCTGGCAGGATTATCGTTTCTGGAAGTACTAATATATGTATAACAGGAGTCCTGAAGTAATGCCATACAAAATTTGCCTTTCTTTTGTTTCAAGTTATCTTCCATGTTCACATGAATCCAGTAATATTGCCTTTGTCATCTGTCTAGACTTAAATACCAAATCTCTTCTTTTTTTTTTTTTTTTTTCTCACTAATTATTTATCTCAATGTGTAAATTATATGGTAGAGTGCTTGCCAGAATGGGTGGTTTTCTGATGGAGATTCCAAAGAGCTTGGCAATTTGGCAAAGGAGGTCTTTTAATATTTATTTATCATTTCATACTCTCTATCTATCCTTTTTACCTTCTTATAACTGCATATGTAATTCTCCTACTTTTTGATATGTATAGATTGCGAGCTATTTCGGTAGTGCACCAGATCTTGATGCTGGGCCAAGCTGTTCTCTTTCGGTTATCTCAACAATCATGTCAAGGTAATGTATACTCTGTTACTATGCTTGATCTCATTTTATGGTTTGAGAAAAGGTTCACGATTATTTGTTAGCCTGCCAATTGAAACTATTTTTTGCAAGGGAACCACTAACTGAATAGCCTTTGATTAGACTATGTGTGACTGAAGGTCACTTCCTTCCCTTGCTTTTTTAGTTAGTATTATTTTGAGCCAGCTGCTTGAATAATTTTTCGTTACCTGATGATGATGACTCTTAAGAATTTCCTAGTAAAGAGGAGTCACACAAAAGCCAAGTTACCTTGATTTAGTCCCTCTGTGCAGATAATTATACATTGTGAAACTGTCATGTGAATGTGATGTGACCAATCTTCTCATCAGGGTTCTGTAAACATTGTAAACCTGTAGGCTCTGTAGGATCATGGGTTGAGTGATTTGCTTGATCAAATAGTTTTACGTAAAAGATGTGAACTTGGATTCAGTTGCTTATATGTTTCTCAATACCTGATACTGCTGTGAAACTGAAGTAGAACAAACAACAGGTGTACATCATTTTTATGTATTAACTTGTGAGCTCCTAACCATCTGGTGTTAGGTGTAGTAGTTAATAAATCATGTTTATTTGCATATTGAACCTCTTCATTTATGTTGTTTCATAGATACATAAGAACTTGTCACAAAACATTGATTAAATTTCAAATTGATGTGGATAATGATTTAACTATTCCTTACCATATTGATGCTTAATTCTTGGGTTTATTTAATTGCTTTTATCTTATGTTTTCCCCTGTAAGCAATACATAGATTTCTATCTTGATTCAAGTCATTTTTCTTGATTGCAACTAAATAACCTGGCTGTGTGTATGTGTGCAGATTCTATCCAAAAATGAAAATGGGTCATATGTTTGTTCTTCTTGAAGTCAAGGTAGTTATTTTTGTTCGTTTCCTTATCCAGGTTCTTATCTGATGTTTTTCTACTGATAGTTCTCTGGTTCATTTTGTTTATTGTAGACTGGATTCGATGCTTATGTGAGTGACTTCCAGATCTCAAAGAATTTAAAGTGTTCTCCAGGAGATAAAATAGTAAGCATGCAAACTATCGTTCTTGTTTTCAATTTTTGAATACCATTTTTGATTTGTCTAGGAATAAGGGTGCTCTTGGCTCGTTCAATTCTTTCGAATTCATTGGATCCCTTTCGCGCTCGAGAATCCCTTGTCTCAAACAAGAGAAAGAAAAAGTAAAATTATTTGAGAAAGTACCTATGTTTCATACTTGGTCAATTTATGAGTGTGCAGCAGTTAAGGCTGTTTATACTGTATCTCATTGTCTTTCAGAACTTGATTGAATTAGTGGGATCCCTTTAATACATGATAATGGGGATAGTAGTGGAGCAGTAAATAATTCAAATGTGTGCTCTGGTTGTACGTGTCTCTCATCTTATCTTATCTTATCTTATCTTTTCTTTGTTTGTTGATGGGTCACATGTTGTTTATCTTTTACTTCTGATGAATGCTTACTGTTTGCCTCACTCTCACTGTCTTCATAAATGAGTACCCTGTGCTCCTTTTATGTGTTGAATGTAAGTGACATACTGTTTCTCGCTCTCCAATGTACTATTTGTGCTCTCTTTTTTTTTTTGGTAATCTTTTTTATCACATTACTTCTTACATTACATAGCAATGCTTGTAAATGCATGTTTTCTTTATGGAAAAATTGTGTAGCGTCCAACATTGGTTGAGGTATGGAATTTAGATAAATTATCTACGACTCCTTCTTGAGTTAATTTTTTTGCAAGCAAGAACAAATGTTAAGTAATCTAGTGAAGCACAATTACACAAGTCTTGCTTGTGGACCCAAACCCTGTAGGCTTCTATATGACCAAACAATATCAGCGTTGATCTCTATGCGCTTGAGAGGTTCAATGAAAGCACTAATGATGGTCCGAGACTGTAGAAGGAATGTTTCTATAATAATATTGACAACTACGATGATGAAGTTCATGCCTGTTTATCTGTTTTCCAAGAAATTTCTACTATTAGGCTGCGTTTGGTAGGCTATATAAGGCCCACATTATGGGGTATATTAAAAACTTTGTATTGCTTGGTAGCCCATATAAATTATATAAGATCCATATTTTTATCTTACCGACCCTATATAACCCGGTAAGTAATCTGAGAAAACACTATTCCCTTTTACATAAATTATCCGGCACCACCCCCTTATTAATTTATCTTGATTGAACAGTGACATTTATTTGGGTAATTATGTGTGTTATTTAGGGGTATTTATTGTAAAAGGCCATGTAATATGGTGTACTAAGCAAAGTATTAATTTATATCATGTTTTATTATTTCCTATCAAGCAAGTTTGAGATATTCATTAATTTAGTATGTATCTAGTTTTATCACCTACCAAACAAAATAATAACACCAAACCCTTACTAAATTTGTACTATCTCACCTCGAATAATAACCCCTACCAAGCGGAGCCTTACTGTGAAAATTAGTATGATGGTGTTCTTGGGAATATTAGGACTTTTTCCTTTCTGTTGCTAGACCATCTTTGATATATCTTATTGTAGATTTAGTCTACAGTACACTATGTACATGTGAATATCTTGTATTTCTTCAGATTCATGAATAGTTGGACCTTTTTCTTGTTCATCTAATCATTGCTTTTGCCTGCAGAGGTTATTTATTGTCCAGACGGATAATATTGAGACATCTTCCTGCCTTGTTACTCCTGCTAAAGTAAAGTAAGCTGTTATTTTCCTGACAACCACCAACTTACATAGGGATTTCTTTACTTTCTTTTGGGCCAGTTGACAAATTTTGTTTTTGATCTGCAGCTTTCTCTTGAATGGAAAGGGGGTGGACAGAAGGAATAATCTTTTGATGGTTTGTTGCAATTTTCTTTAATTTTTTTTCGTGTGAGAGTTCTACTTTATATTATTTTTATTTTATCCTACTAGGATACAGGGCCGCAACTTCCAACAGTAGTGACACCTGTGCTGAAATACGGATCCAATCTACTTCAAGCTGTGGGTGATTTTAATGGTATGGTTCAGGTTTCCTTGTCTGATCTTTTGATTTTGGCGTTGAATATTGCGAAGGTACTTACTCCTGATATTTTTGATTTTGAAGGAAATTATATTATAGCAGTTGCTTTCATGAGCGAGTTGCCAAATCCTGATATTAGCTGTCTTCGAGATTATGAACAACATACTCCTGCAACTGTGGATGCAGGTACCCTTTCAATTCTCTTCTAAATTTGTATCTCATTATTTTTTCCAGAACTGCAATGACGTCTGTATAAGATTATTGTAGACACACGGTTCTTCTTAAATCATTTTGTTTGCTAACTTCTTGCTTTCCTTAATATTACTCGTTCTTTGTTTTAGATACCGAAGTAATTGAGGGGGCATCACGGGTATCACTAAATTGTCCTATTAGGTAATCCTTGATATTTGATCCTCAATCATAATTTATGTTTTTTCCTCTTCATTTCTGCTTTAGTTGTTTATAGAAAACCTAATTATTTACATTTGGGCATCCCATTCGCTCTTGCATCTTATGCTGCATGATAACGCTTTAAATGCAAAGGATAGTTGATCTGCCTGAGAACCTGTTACAACACCAAGCATATTTACCCGAACTCCAAAAGATTTGCGTGTTTATTGAAAGTCTATTTCCACACCTCATGTCTTCCCTTCACTGGAGTTTATCTCAAAATTTCCTTCGCCAATCATGCACCTAAAAATCTAGCTGCACCTTGATGTCCTGATTTTTTCTATCATCATTCTTAATCTTGGCAGCTTCAGGCGTATTAAAACTCCCGTCAAAGGACATTCGTGCAAACATATTCAGGTAATTTAAGATTACATAGTTGAAGAGAAGTTAAACATAAGAAATGGGTGGCTACAATTTTCATTTATTACAAGATAGCTGAGATAATTGTTTCTTCTTCTAATGCAATTGTGGTTCCTATGACCTTTGAGTTTTTGTCATGAGTGTTTCTTATGCTTTATTCCATAAATGAATATATTGTACTAAGTAAACTCAGATGTGATAATTTATCACATCATTTTAGCAAACTCTTTAACTGTGCAAGTGAAATCATGAACACCGTCCTCTTCAACCATACAATTTTCGACATCGTGTTTCTGATGAACTTTCATGACATGGTGGCTCAGTTTGTATTCTTTCATTCTAGTCTATTAAAATAATTTTCCTTTTCTTTTAGTGTTTTGATTTTGATAACTACGTGGACATAAACTCAAGAACACCGTCCTGGCGCTGCCCCACTCGTAGTTGTAATCAGCACGTCTGCTTCTCTGATATTCGCATCGACCAAAAAATGGTTAAGGCAAGTAGCTCTTGAATTTATAGTGTATGTTTCTTTATGCTAATGTTAATTTGAATAATATATAATTTCATAAATAATTAAGTATCGTTCACACGGAAAAAGAACAGACATAGGGAGCATGTTTTACAAGTAGTATTATATACATTGATACATACAATGTTTTAATATATGAATCCTTTCTGAATTGAAGTATTTTTTTATTAATTTGAATTTGTATGTTTAGATATATATCCTGTTGCACAATTCACACAAAATAATTGTCAATATATTAATTGTGCAGAGAATTTCTAGTTGATAATAATATTCACTGACCATCTTCTCTGATGTTGTGTTGTCTCAGGTACTGAAAGAGGTAGAGCCCAATGTCTCTAATATAATTATCTCCTCAGATGGGTCATGGACTGCTGTTATGGAAAGTGATGATACCGTAACGAAGCCAGTAGATAAGACGTCGAATTCTGGACAGGATGACGACTCTCCACAACCTTCTAATATATTGGATCTAACTCTGACTGATGATGTGATGGATGATGTTCCTACATATGAAGCAGAAGACAGAAAACATCCATTGTTAACTCAGACGACAGCAGTCAATCCAAACACGAATAATGGTAATCAAAGCGGTGGTCAGGTTGACAATGACTTCTGGTCTGGAATGTATATGTCGACGCTTGGGTCATCAAATGCTCAACCGAATGAACTGACATCTGGTGCTTTTGCGTCGTCTTCAGTTTTAGCTGAGTCCTTTATTAATTCTCCAAATGGAGAAGTTGAGGCATTCCAGTATCAGTTTGGAAATGCGTCTGTTAGTAATGAGTATGGAAGATTCCCATCGGTTCCCAGGCATATAACGAGAACACCGACTGCAGTTCAGGCACTTCCTGCTCAGACCCCTACTTCAGTTCTCCAACGAAGCTCGACAAATCGTCTGAATTCCTGTATTACAAATGGTCTTTCATCATCTCTGCCAGTGCCACCTTCTGCACCAAACTCGACAAGGAGTTTTCCAGATCCGCGTCAGGTGTCACCAATGTCTTCGTCTTCATTGATACAGGTAAACTGTAAATATTTGGCTCACGATGAAGGGCTTTTGCAATGTGAAGATAAATCTTTATGTGAACTGTTATTTAAACTAAACCTCCTCTGTTTTCGTCATGCAACATCTACGATTCACTCTTTCTATATTGGATTTCTCATTCTCCTTGTGCAGCAAAATTGGGAATATCCATCAGCTCGACTACATCATCAGAATGCTGGTTTTCCAGACCAAAATCAGGTCCCTCATATTTACAGCTCAACACAGCAGATGACGAATTTAAGGGTGAATCGAGCAACGAGTCCATCTCCAGGCAGCATGTTGCGTCATGGAGCAGATGTAACCCGTAGTCAACAATCTCATCTCGTTGCAGCTGCCAACAGAGCTGCGCAGATGTCGGTTGATGCATCACGAACTGTCCCCGTGTATCCATGGAACTCTGATGGACGTAATATCCCAACACCACCAGGAGACCAAAGGGGCAGCAGTGCTGTTAACAATCCTGCTGATCTGAGCTGGCGCCCTCCTGGCAGAATGCGCGGGGCCCTATCTGGGCAGGCTTATAGCGATTACTTCAACCAGATCATTAGTCGGCCGAATCAGCAAGCACAAGGGGCTCGACCGATCTCCAACCTGACTAATGTCCGGCCGCCATTGCAGGCCTTGGTGGCCAGTGGAATCATTGAGGAAACTCCACCTCCAAATTACCCTAATTCTATGGGTTCAGATATTTTGCCCAACTCCTCATCAGGGGTAAACTGATTCTTTTTGTGTTTATAAATTAGCATGTGAAAAATCTCAAATCTGGGTGAAGTTTGTATAGGGTATGGCTATGGAGTTTTATCAATCACATGACATGACATGCTTAAACATCAACAGACTTGTCAACACCTTTATTTCTAGGGGAAAAATGTTGAAAGATAATTAAAAAAAAGTGAGCCATATTCAAAAGTGGTCGGACAAAAAAATCTACAATCCCTAGTATTTATTAGGTAAATATATTGGATAATGCCCTATATTATTTAAAGTTTTTCTCCACAAAATTTTAAATCGTATCGAATAGTTTCGAATCAGAATGAATGTTATCGAGTCAAATAATGTTTAGAATATGGTCCAAAAATTCGAATTGAATACTCGAATAGTTGAATTCGAATACAAATATTCTCCTGTTACAATTTAGATTGCTCAAAATATAAAAATTGGATGTAACAATTTTATTTTTCTATACCCAAAATAGAAAAAAATTAATTTTACCCTCTCAAACTAAGGCTTACAAAAAGTCTCTTATTTATATCTTTATGTCACTCAACATTCCACTATAATTAAATCTCTCCCTCAATTGCTCACCCCCAATAATGTTGAAAAGACCCTTTTACCCTTTACTTTACACATTTTAATACTAATAACATTTTTATTAAAACTCGTGCCATTTAGTTTGAGCAATCTAAATTGTAACGGAGGTAGTAACATTTATTATTCAAAAATAAACGAATACAACTATTTGAATACTTTCACGAATACAAATCGAATACGGTAATATTTATTTCAATTCGATTACAACTCTAGCCACATTATCCAGATTGAATAGCTTTTTCTCTTCAGTACCCAACTCGTTTTGAGGTTGGGCATCAATTCACAAAAGTCATGGGTTCGAGTCACGAGTCACCATTTAATCGACAAAAAGAAAAGTATCCACAATTTTCAAAGAATGAATGTATAAAAAGATTTTCAGCAAATAAAGATCAATTGACTTACTAACAGTCGAATACATGGAGCAAATGAAAATATCCTTGCTAAAGCATTGTATCAGCAACGCAAGCCCTTTATTTTGGTGCCAAAAATACCCTTGCAAAATCATAAAACCACCCCCAACTGGAGAGAGTGAGAGGGAGAGACGGGCTGATAAGTTTCTTACAAATTAGAGGCGTCTAGACGAGGGAAGCAAGCAGTCATACACCCGTTCCATGCGCGAAGCAATGCTTAGCTTATTTGCAGATAGCACGCCTGGCTTTGCCAAATCAATTATGTCCTGCCTCAAACTGATGACATGATACATTGTTAGTCAAAAAGCTTCCAAAGAGAGATGAAAAGTCGAGCTTATATTGGCACACAGGCAAAGGAAAAGAAACTAACCATATCCATTCGCCAGTTTCCCTTGCGTGACTCTCTACTACACAATATAGAGAATCAAGAAAATATAACACCAGACCGTACATGCATTGAGCATCATTTTCCTGAAATATTCAATGAAAAGTGTACGAGTATTAGTTTTTAAAAAGATAATCCACATTAGAGTCATGTACAAACAACCATGATTTCAATTAGCAATTGCGTATACCAAAATTAATCTTTGTGAAGCTAAATCAGTCAAATTAGTACTAACCAATCCTTGATCTTTGCAACTCTGAAACTGCATAATTGCTCTCTCGATTTCCACAAGCATTAGCCTCCTTTGAATACGAGCAACTCTTCCTCTACCTTCAGCTCTGGTATCCTGATTTCAAGATAATAATGAACTCATCAGATTTCTCAACAGTATCAACTCTGACATTCAGCATCAAACATGATATAGTAATACTGAAATTTTACCTCTTGCCTTGCTCTACTAACAATATCATTTATCAGAGAATTTTTTTAATATGCAATCTTTCAACACCATATTTGTACAACATGGTAGGAGACAAACTGCTTACCTTTTGAAACCATGCTCGCACCAGCATGGCTAGAAGGAGGGACAGAAAAAAAAGCAGGTAAAGCAGCTAGAATAGCAAAGTTGATCTCGTTGGCCCTCAGGATTTGATCTAGCTCAAGCATTGCTCTGTTGCAAAGATTGATTATAAACAACAAACTTCCAGTGAATTACATGACTTCAAAAAGAACATATCAAAGAGCAAACTCACTCTTCTATGTCCAGTTTTAGCTTCTGAACCTGTAGAAAAGAAGCTATAGTGAACAACTTATATCACAGGTGGCAAGACCACAAACTACAAAAAATGCATTGAAGTCAAGCATGTTACCTGAATAAGAAGGGACCGAACAAGCTCTCCGCCGACAAGACCCTGGATTGGATGCATAAGTTCTTTTTCGTACCTAGAGATTAAATGCCCTTAGACTTTCTTCATCAATTCATGCTCAAACATTGATGCAAATGCAAGCAGTGGAATACACATGAATATTCCAGACATAACATTAGACAATATTGCATGAATACCATATCATAGAATGGATCATCACTAATTCATTAGGAGAGATTTCTTTCATCATACTCCCTCCGTCCCAGAATGTTCTTCACAGTTGACTTTTCAACCATTTTTGTGTGAGAGTTATATCATAATATTATGTGTACAAAACTTATTTTATATGAATGATATGCTAGTTAATCTTATGAACTAACATATCATTCATATAAAATAAGTTTTGTACACATAATACTATGATATCATTCTCACACAAAAATGGTTGAAAAGTCAACTATGAAGAACATTCGGGACGGAGGGAGTATTATTTTACAAATGGTTGTGAGTTCTCAGGTAGTCGGGTTGTATGACCTATCTGAAATTTCTCATGAAACCTCTAAACTTGAGAAAGAGCATTCTCTGCTTGACGGGAGAGAATTCATGTATAAATGTGAACATTGAAACCTAAAGAATTTGTTTAAATCAAATGTTAGCAAAAACTACTGTTACTGAAATAAAAAGCAAATGGGTGATTGCAAATGACTCTTGGGAGAAGCTATGAACCAAAGCGACAAAGTGGGCAACATGTGATTGATCCAGAACTACATTAGGACATGAGATCCTCATCTGCACAACTAGATATGTGATAGAGATGGTTCTACTTCGCGAAAATTTATTCGAGTAACTGGAAATGGTTTGGCTTGATGAAACAGATGAAAAATATCCTCATCTGCACAGTAGAATATGAATAACAGATAACGTGACACACACATAAAATATTGCTTATCCGATTAAGGGATTTGGTCCACCAGTTCTGTATAACAATTGAAAACTCTAAGGGGGTGTTTGTTTCTAGACCCACACCCCACATTTTTATTTCAAATCCATATCCTCGTTTGTTTCAACGGATTTTGGTAGAGGATTCCTAATCCTATAAAATTCTAACCTATAATACCTATATTTACCCTATTTTACTTTTTCCAATAACAATCAATCATCTATCTCCCCTTTTAATTATTATTATCTACTCAACTCAACACTGTCTCTCTCTCCTCCTTTTTACTTTACACACTCTCTCCTATACTGTACACAATTTTCAGTACACAATCAATTATCTATCACCTACTTTTCAAAATCATAACCAATGAAATCCTACAAAATCTGCACTCCCAAACATAAACATAATCCAAATACACCTTTTATATTAATCAAATCTACATAATGGATTTGAAATTCAATCAACTCGATGAAAACACCCACTAAATTTATAAGAACTCATATCAATTTAAGTCAAGAAATTAAAGGAATTGTTGCTAGAGGGAGTCAGGACAAAGGAAAACGCACACATTCAAATATCAATAAAATCTACCTCTAGGTTATTACATAGAGAAATGGACTGCAGACTGGTTTACAGTATTTCATTCTGTATTTTAAGGGAGATGCTCGTGAACATATTACATAATCAGAAAGAACTTTACCTAGTCATTACAATCTCAAGCATTGCCTGGTCAGAAGCATCCTCATGAAACTTTTTACCTGCTGTCTGCTCACTGAAAGCTAGGAGCATTCTGCATAGAGAAAATAAGCCTAATGTCAGATTGAAATTTGAAAGGTTATAGAAATGTCAAGAATAACGCAGTCCCGATAGAAAACAAACTATGCTTCACCTCAAAGGACTGATCAAAATTAGAAAACTTACAAACAGTTACCAGCATGCAACATCAAGTCAAGAAGTTTACCAGAAACAGGTCAATATAACAGAAAAAATATGCCCACGATCTATACAAACGTACGGTAGGAAACACCTAGCACTAAAATAAATAGTAAGGAGACCAAGGTGAATGGACTTGTAGCAATTTTTCTTGAAAATAAGCCGGGTAGACATCAATGCACCCATTACAACTTGAAGAACCAACAGTTTTGTAGAAAAGGGATTGGTCATATGTGCACATCTATTAGTTTATTTAGTTCCTTCATTTTAAAGATTAGATTTAGTTTCTTATTATTTGGAGTACAGATATCAGTGTATTTAGTTTCTTTGATTAGAAGATTAGACTGAGTTTCTGATTGATAGGAATTCCGCTTCCTTTTTTAGTGGACTGGAATTCCAGTCAGTCTTTTGCCTACATTAGGATTTAAATACATTCTTTTCAATAGAGCAAAATATTTCCAGATTCTTTTTCAGTATTCTTACTCGTGTAAAGACTCTTCTTTCTTTGAAAGAATTAAGGCAAATATAGCAGATGAGACTTGAGGGAGGTGAGAAACAGCCACATTATAACATATTTCTTTTCTTTCTGGTAAGGAATTTTTGGACTAAATGGTAAATGGCCCCAGAAAATATCATAGCCAACATTAGCCATAGTCAGAAGGTCAAGTGCATATCAAGTGTTATGTAGTATCTGAAGGCTGATTAACAGTAGAGTACAAATTGAAGTTCACAAATTAAACTAGCATAAGCACAAAAATAACGAGGCAACTTCTTTTGTCAATCTAAAACACCATACCTTAATAAATAATTAATATTATTATTTTAAATTTATAATTAAAAGAAACATTGTGCTGAAGGACAATTTTATACCCACTTGGATGTAAGCATGTACAGAAAACTAGGAATCCATGTTTAGCCAACATTTAGAAAAACCAATGAAAGAAAATCAATCAGCTATCAAGTATTGAACCATGACCTATGCAGAGAATCAGAAGTCAACTGCACTTCTTCACGCTCCATTACACCTTTTGCCTTTTCCTGAAAGTCTCAAAAAGCTCGTCCCTTATAGCCAGAATCTAGATTGCAAAAATTAACAAGGGTAGGATGGTTCAGAATAGAGCCACATCATTGATTAACATAGTGCACCAAATTATTTAAAACATGCAGCAAAATGCAAAATTCCAGTAGGAGCACATATATATGAAACAAACCTCAATTCATCAAGAGGGAAACATTCGCGCAGATTCAAAACAAGAGAATGATATTAGATACAATACCCCATACTATTCATATATATATATAATACAGGAGTCCTGGAATTTTTGATTCAAGTAAAGATTACATATAAAATATAACATAATCATTTTCAGATTATAACTAACCACTCTATTGCTACAAAACACTGCTAAGAGAACTTGATCGAAGTCAGAGTTGCAGAATTTGTACGACAGGAGAACCCATAGCTATCATATGGCAATAGAAGATCAAAAGGACAGGAGTCCATGATAAAGGCATTGCAAAAATGATCCAAAATACAGTAATGCAATAAGAACTTTCTTTTAAGCTAGAGATATATAAAATGTACTAACCACTCTACATAGACATGAACCGACAAAGTTTTCACTTTTCAATGAACCAACACACACAGATCCTTGAAAACAGCACCCCACGCCCCACAAAAAGAACATATTTTCAAAGCCTTGAAACAATCAATATCTTCTCAAGAAATTGGAATATCAACAGACCATCGAATATTTAAAGATGAGTTTTTTCACCATATAAGCTTATCTCTTGCTTAAGTTCAAGCTGAGCGACAATTTCAGTAACAGGAGTATCTTCAGAAGGGTTGGAATTTATTTTAAATAATACTCATCTGCAATTCTGGTAAACTTTGGTTTGGGAAAAGAAAGTCTGTTCCAGTGGCCCAGTTCACATAACCAACAAAAGATGTGCTAGCGATAAGCTGAGAAGGTTGAAAGGAGTCTTACTGGCTGCTCTACGTGATCATTCCAAAAGCTTATGGTTGAATCCTTTGCCTCTCTGATCCAGTTGTCAATGTCAGAGCTTCCCATCAACTTGCTATGACGAAGAAGCCACAATGAACAAACAGAAATTCCAAAATCCCACAGCTATAGCGCATCCAGTGCAGAGTTACTTTCCTTGGCTTCCGATGTTTGGAAACCTAAAGGAAGTTGAGTCATGTACAAATGTAAGCCAGGGAGTAACATGACGGTAAAATCCAAATGTATGAAACATGTCCTATTATGGATTACAAAACTCATGCTAAAGCAGGTAAATTGCTATCTTGTCCTAAAACAGGTTATCCTCAAGAATATAGTATGGATGGAAGATTACAGCAAATACTAACAAAAACTACACCTATATGTCCGCATAGATATGAAGCAAATACTAACAGTGAAAAATCCATACTTATTACACAAACCAATTACCATTAAAAACGAACATGAGACCTGCTGAAAATTTTGTTAGTTAAAAAATTAACGTAATAGACTAAGAGTTATTCATTGCAAATGATTGACAGATGGAAGTCCAAATGATAAAGAGTGAATACCAAAAGCCCATTAATGTGAATCATATCAAGAAAGATTCTTACAAGTACAGACAAATAAGTGTCCAATCTCTGCAGGTTTTCATAAATTAAGTTGATGGCATCTCGCATCTCGCATTCTGTCCACTGAGAACCTTCCTGATTTACTTCTGGAAGTTTTGCAAATATCAGAGGGAGCGAATAGCTTCCATCCACTGATGAGCCAGTCTGCAAGCCCATTGTATGATAAAGATTTTCATGGAAACAGCAGTAAATAGAGAACCATAGAAACTAACATGTGAAAAGGAAGGCCGTGCCTCATACACCAGAGTTACTCAAGAAAGATGATGCAGTAAAATTTTGGTATAGAAGTCAAATTTAAGTCTGATACATTTTGGATAGTTAAAAATCTGGTCAATCATGGAATTAGCTTTGACTATGAGGATTATAAAATACATTTGCAGTAAATAGTAAAGAGTCCGTCCAGATTCATCATTTGTAGGAAAGTTGTCTGCAATAAAATTATTAAGTATTCTCCAGGAGTTCCCTCTTGAAGGTTTTCCGAATCTTCCTTCAACACATCTTGGCTCCAGCGGCGTTGGAGTAATTTAATCACTGATTCCTTCTTTAAGGAAATTAGTTTGCTTTAACATATATGTAAAACAACATTCAAATTTTACGAGGATAATTATGGGAACAAAAGAGTAGTTATGCATACAATCTATAACTTACTTGACGATTTGCATGAAAATGGCCAATGGATGCCTCCAAGTTAAAAAATAAATCACTGATAGCAACCAATAACGAAGGCAGCGAATTTTCCAGATCCTTAACCAGATCCTCTCCAACTCTGTCAAGCTCCATGTAAACCTGTGTCCATAGAGGTAAGTGGAAATTTATGTATGAAAGCCAACACTTTATTTTATGTTCTTTCAATTTCATTTAATTTTGCTATTTCCATACAAATCAGCCAAATTAATTTGTCACGCAAGATAAGAGGTAGCCGGGTTATACCTTTACCTTATGTTAGCTATGTCAAAAGTTTGAGAATAAGTGACAAGGGAGAAACTAGGAATGAAAGTAATAGGTACAAGGAGAATCTAAGCAAAAGAACCAAAGTTAAAGGCCGCAGGCATCTTTGTTGATAAAAGAGAAGAGAAAACAAGATTTACACACTTTCAGCAAACCATTAATAACAACCGAAGAGTAAAATGCCAGTACTTCGTCTAGGTAACATGTATACAAATTGTTCACAGGTAACTCATATATAATTGGCTCCGGAAAGGTAACAACAATGAAGATGTACCTGATGTAAAGTTTGCAATCTATTATTGTATTTCATTAAATTCACTATATCCACGAATAAATCATTTCAGGGTTTTCCTAGCGAGCAAACTCTTATAAGTTGTGAAGTATGAACCTAACTAATGTTGTTTAGAATGTGTCATCACTGAAAGTGCTTTATGAGTTGAATAAAGTCCTAATTCAACATCAAGATGAAGCCTCCAATATTAGGCTGAGGAAGAGCCTTATTTTAAAGCAATAAAAGGGCCAGTTCACTTGCCTTCCAATAGCCCAAAAGATTTGAAACTGCCAATGTTATGGTACTAGGATAACTTCAACAGAAAAATTCATGTATCCAACTTAATATATCATGATGCCAGATATCTAACCTTGGCCAAAAATGTTGCTAAAGAGTATCTCAAGGAATTCAATACGCTAATCCTCTCAGAAATATGAGAATATGCTGAGCAGTAGAGCTTCTGGATGCTAGTACCATCAGCATGGCAATCACGTATCATTTGAAGGGTACCATTTATAAATGCAGAAGGCCCTCTCTGGCATACCATGAAGTATGCTTTCTGAGCATTTGAACCCTGAAACATCAAAACACAGTAAATCTCGAACAGGTGAATCCACATTGTAACAAATAATATTAGTTTCCACCACAGCACATACAATAATGCATGCTGACCTCAGCTCTGGACTGCCAAAATGCTAAATTCTTCTGGATGATGTGCAAATTCCGAAGTGTGTGCTCAATGATATCCTCCAACGCCTCAAAAATTCTACATGCCTCAGATGTAGTCCTGCATGTGGAGCATGGATCAGCATTTACAATCACGAACCATTATTTCAATTTAATACAATCGAGTAATTAGCATTTTATCCTCTCTGATCATCCTACATAATTTGTACACGAAACAAAATCTTAATTCATTTCCGTATTTCTGTGCAAGGATATATAATACTCCTACTTGAGAACATAACGAGTTAGTGTATTGGAAATTTAAAAATAGAATGCTCTTCAATCAAATTTCACATTCTTGCTTGAAATCTGCCACAAAGAACTACTGCATAACGAGGTCGGTCGTTCTTCCCCCTTGATTTTCTTTATAACCTCATACCATGATGCATAAACAATTATGTCGTGGAATAAAATCAATCCAATCAACATTCTGGACTTGTCCAAATTGAGTGAAAAACATGTTAATTAAAATTCATACGCAGAAGCTAGGTCGAGTGAAGTAGTAGAGCCGGCGGGCGGCAGTGGCAGGGGTAGGCAAGTTTTCCGACGCCGCCTTTTCGAGGATGAATAGAAGTTCGCGATCTTCGATAGGTAACTGTCAGCGGAAATTATTGATGTAGGGAATAAGGCGCGGAGGCGGTTGCGAAGATAGTTAGAGTAAAATGAGAATAAAGCTTTCACATTGTTTTCCGATGGATCATCGTTCTCCGATGCGACCTCCATTTTTGAAACGATATGAATATGACTTGCAGAGGGAAATACAAGTCGTCCGGCAGAAAAAAATGAGGAGAGATGAGTAATTAGCGCAGTTGGGCTGGATAAGCCCAAAAGTGTATGGCCCAGCCCACCAAAAGTAATTGGGCTTGGTTATAAATACCTCCAAAATTAATAAATAAATACGTCGATTATTCAATTTTTTTAATTTTTTTATCAATTTATACCCTTCTTTCCTTTTCTTTCCCAACAATTTTTTAGATTTTTTTATCAATCTTGTTTTTTACGGTACCGTTTGTTAGTGACTGTCTACCGAAAATAGAAAAACGGAGATTTGGAAATGAAAATAAACGAAAAGCAAACCGAGTCGAAGGTAGCCTTCGCCCGCAAGTTTAATACACCCTGGTATGTGCTCACAAGACGGTGTAAAAACCCCAAAGGTGAAACGGTTTCGTCTCTTATACGTGTAGCACCACAACGTATAAAAGCTACAAATAACTACCGAAGTAGAACCGAATCAACTCTATAATGAACAATATTTTTATGCGGTGCGTATGCAAGCCTAGGATTTTTCTAAGTATGATTTTCGAAAATATGATGCAGCCTATACATAGGCACCAATCTCACGTAGGGAGTTGAGGAGATTCGAAGTTGTTCCGCTTTCTTCACCTTAAGAAACTAATCGAATGACAGAGACGCGAGTTTGTTCCGATTCTTCACTTAAGAAACGGAACCGAAAGATCGAGACATGAGTTTGACTTGCGTCCAAAGAAATAAATATTCTCGAAGGATCTGGATATTTAATTTCAAAATTAATCGCTCTATAATGAACAATATTTTTATGCAAAGGTCGTATGCAAGCCTAGGATTTTTCTAAGTATGATTTTCGAAAATATGATGCGGCCTATACATAGGCACCAATCTCACGTAGGGAGTTGAGGAGATTGAAGTTGTTCCGCTTCTTGACTTAAGAAACTAATCGAATGACAGAGACGCGAGTTTGTTCCGATTCTTCACCTTAAGAAACTAACCGAAAGATCGAGACATGAGTTTGACTTGCGTCCCAAAGAAATAAATATTCTCGGAAGGATCTGGATATTTAATTTCAAAATTAATCAGCAAAATTAATTCAAAATTAAATTCATACCCATTTTCGTAAGTGGGTCGACCCATTGGGTCACCCGAAGTTTGGGTCTCCAAAAAGATAGGATCGCCAAGAACCAAAGCCCACCAAACCCCAATTGCCAAGATCCAAGTCCAAGTCTAAGGCCCGGCCCAAACGGCGGGCGCGCGCGTGTGGTGGTGTAGCATAATGAGTGCATACCCACTGGCACACTTTAGTCCAAGTAGTTCCTTTTCATACTTATATCATGTTCCAAATCCTTGTAATTTTTCTATGTGGGACAAGAGCACTTTTAATGCCTCTTTGACTTCCACTTCAATCAATCAAAATTGATCCAAAGTCTCAACTTTAGGTATCAATATCTCACTCACCACAATTCAATTTTATGAGTTTAGATACACTACGATTATCTACTCACGGAGTAGAATTAACAACGCTATATCATTTAATTTCCTTGAAATTACATATAACCCCTCAAATAATTGGTCAAACATGAGTAAAATTGCACCTCATGAAACCTAAATAATTCCCATTAATTTTTTTCTATTATTTTCTCCAACACCGTTTGAGTCCGCGATCTGTGTGGGGTGGTGCGTTGGTGTTCGTGTGTTGCCCCAACGGTGGTTTTGTGGAGCTTTTCATCTCATCTTCGCACGCTTATTTATAAGTGGGAGAAAACATGTTGATTGGTTGTAGGGTACGGTTTTGGAGATATCATAGTCTTAATTCTCTCCAACAACTAACCATATCAACCACACATCATCATATATAAGGTTAGGATTTAGGATTTAGATTTTTGTTCATTTTTTTTTATTTTCAAATTTAATTCTCTATCCAACACATCCACGGTCCACCTCTATTATACATACATATATATATATATATATATTTAAAAACTATCACATTATCTTACATTTACTTATTATCTCTCATACTTTGCATACATTTATTCATTCTCCCTCATAATTTTCATATATTTACTCATTCTCCCTCCTATTTTTTTTTACATTTACTCATTTTCTCTTTTATTTTTTTCCACCTAATTATTATTTCGATTTGACATAAAGTTACATTTATTCCTACTCCTCCATCCCTAATTAAGTCGAGTTGGTTTCTTATGAGGTGAATGTATGCATGCACTCGAATTCTATTATAATATTTTTTAGTTAATTTATTGTTATTTTTATTTTTAGTTTGTAGAATACTATTATTTTAAAAGTGAATGCATGCGCACTCACCCCATATGAGATCAAATCTTAGGTTGTGTTTGGTTGGTAAGATAAGGACCTAATCTATAGCTTATCTAGTGTGAAATATTGTTTGGTTGTTATCTTAAGGGCCCAAGATAAGTGAAGGGCCCTAGGTTATTATATGTTTCAAGCCCGATGACAAATCCAATCGAAAATACGGAGATAACATATCCGAGGTGCGCGGCCATCCAGTTAGTATGGGCAATTACATTTATGCCCCTCACATATATATACCTATGTGAAACCCTAATTTGTGAACATATTCTCTATTTAAGCCGTTTTGTTGAACTTTCCTCTCATCCACACAATTTTTAAAAACCCTCGTACCTTCTCCTCCCCCAAATCGACGCTTTACAAACCTTATCATTCAGTCCATTCCCGATTATACGACGAATCTCCATTGCCGGCACGCTTTGTTGTCGAAGATGGGTGCGTGCGAGATGTGAGATGTGCGGTGGAAATCGACGATAGAACACCACCACTTACTTCGTGACTCACCGCCGTTGAACCCGAAGACGTATAACAGCGTCCGATGGTATGTTATCTATGCGCTATGGTTTCTTTTCATTTCCATGGGGTTTTCTTCTCGATTTTTGTTGAAATACACTTGTTCGTATCTTTGTTTGAGATGGGGTTTGAATGATCGTCTCATTTTTTTGATCGTGCAAAAGGTATTTTATTAGAAAATACCGGTACAAGAGATACCCGTAAATATACAAAATAATAGTATCATCTCGTAAAAAACGGTGAGATGATAATTAGAGAAGAAGTTTTGGATTTTCAAGCCAACAATGAAAGGAAGCATTACAATGAATGAAATTATTGAGTAGACACCATCTCCACACCCCGCTTTTGATCTCCTCAATGATAGAAGCCGATGAACTGTTCTTCCCATTAAAAATATGATTATTCCTCGCTTTCCAAATTGCCCAAACAACACACTCCCAAATGCATACCACTAGTTTTTTACCTTTCGACCCATGCAAGATACAGGTGGGCGTAAAAGTGTGTCTTTAGCTCCTTAGGTTGGGCAAATCAAACGCCAATCCACCGGTAGCAAGTCGTCCAAATCTCCACCGCCTTAGGACATAAAAGAAACAAGTGTATTGCTGATTCTTCCAGAAAATGACAGCAGTAGCACTTCTTTTGATCCTCGTAAAGCTGAATATTTCTTCGTGCAAGATTAACCGTAGTTGGGAGTCGGTCACGAGTAATCTCCACACCATTGTTGCCACTTTGAGAGGAACAATCTTACACCACACTAACCTTAAATCATCTTCCGGCTTCGGAACTTGAGGGACCAGCCTGTGATTAATGATAATAGAATAAGCCGAGCTCGCCGAGTAGCATTTATCCGAATTTTGCAGCCACCACCAACTATCGCTCTTATTGTGAGAAGGTGGAACTCGTTTAACACGAGAGAAAAAAGGAGTAATAACATTCTCATCACGATGTAACAAAGGTCTCCTCCACACACAATTCAAAGACCACACTTCCCCCTCCCAAGACCCCATATCTCTAACCGACACCTCCTTATCTCTACAAAAGACTAAAAACCCGAGGGAACAAATTCTTTAAAGAATCAGTCCCAGCCCAAACATCCTCCCAAAAGTTTATATCTCCCCCATCTCCTAAAGACCTCTCTAAATTATTAAGAAACCAGTTTCCCCCTCCCCCACTCGACACCGGTTTAATGACCTCCCTTCACCATTTGGAAGCTAGTCTACCACTCCTAAGTAATAAACACCCCTCCTTTGTAACTCTAATTTGACCATGAATCGATCTAAGAACTCTACCCCACAAACTCTCATTTTCTCAAAAATCACCAAAACCATTTACCCAAAAGAGCCAAATTAAAACTCCCCGGATCCCTCACACCCAAGCCCCCTTTGATTTTGGTAAGCAAACAGATTTCCAATTAACCCAAGCAATTTTTCTATAATTCTCACCCCCAAATAAAATTCCGAAAGATAGAATTTAAATCCCTCAAAAGTTTAGCAGGGCCTTATAAAAGGACATGTGATATACCGGCAAAGCAGCATAAAACGGCAATCGGGAGAATAACCCTACCTCCAATGGAAAGTTTCTTGTGTTCCCATGCTTTAATTTTATTTTTCACCTTTTGAACAAGATGACTCCATTCGACAAAGTGACTTTAAAATTTACACCCACCGGATGCCTAAATATTTGAAGGGAAGGAGCCCACATAACAATTGAGTGTGGCGGCTATCTCATGCAATCTCTCTCTACTCAAATTTAAACCCATAATGTCGCACTTCTGTAGTTAACCTTCAAACCGGAAAGTAGCTCAAAATTCCTTAGGATAGCCCGCATAGCCCAAGCATTAGATTGATTCCCGAAGTGATGAAAATAGTATCATCCGCGTATTGCAAAAGAGAGACTTTGATCTTTTCTCTTCCCAATTCAGCCGCTTGCAATAAATTTTCCTCCACCGCCTTATTGACCAAAACCCTCAAACCTTCAGCAACTATCAAATATAAAAACGGGGAAAGGGGTCCCCCGACGAAGGCCTCTTTCAAGATTGAATTCCCTGACGGACTTCCATTGACCAAAACATTCACCGTGGCCGTGGAGACACACTCCCTTATCCAGCTTCTCCACTTCTCACTAAAATTAAATTGTTTCATCATCCTATCCAAGAAAATCCAGCCAACCGAGTCGTAAGCCTTGGCAAAATCAATTTTAAGGAAAACTCTCTCAATCTTTTTGCCTTAGCTTCCTCTATTGCCTCATTCAACACTACCACTCCATCATGAATATATCTCCCACCAACAAACACACTCTGCGAATGCGAAATTATACCATCCATCACCCTACTAAGTCTAGCAGCCAACACTTTTGCAAGGATTTTATAAACACTCCCAATTAGAGAGATATGCCGAAAATCGTTCATCAATCTAGCATCCTCCAATTTCGAATAAGAACAATATATGAAGAATTTATTCCATTTACCAATCTGCCATTGCAATGGAACTCCTCCATAAATCTCGATAAATCGACCTTTACTAAATTCCAGCCTTGTTTAAAAAATTTCGTGTTAAAACCGTCCGGCCACTGGACTTTTCGAGTCACAACTCCAGTTGCTTTTTGGATTTCGTCTTCGGTAAAAACCTCGCACAACATATTGTTATCGGTCTCTGTCGACTTTGAACTCACCAAATTTTGACTCGAGTTCGGCCTCCTTACTATTTGTCTTTTGAAATGATTCTCAAAAAAATCTTTAATCTCTTTTTTCACCGTTTCAACAACTTCCGACCACCCTGCACTAGTCCGAATCCCAATAATCTCATTTATTTTCCGCCTCGGTTCCATGACTTTATGAAAAATTGCGTGTTTGCATCTCCTTCCTTAGCCCAACTCATTCTTGCCTTGAGCAATCAAACCATTTTTCCAATTAAGTTGCCTAAACAGATTTGCCGTTCAGCTTTTCTGCCGTTAATCTCACTATCATCGAGCCCGAACACATCATCTATAATATTTAACTCTTGAATAGTATTACGCAACTTCTCTATATTCTCTTCAAGGGAACCGAACACATTCTTGTTCCAGATTTTAAGCTTCTCCTTTAAGCCTTTCGGCCTCTCTTTCAATACAAAACCACCCCACACGACCTCCATATTATTCCAAGTATTTGCAACATATTCCTCAAAATCCGGATGTGAAATCCATGCGTTCCACGAACCGAAATGGCTTTGGGCCCCGGTCAACGAACTTAGTTTCTAACGAGATTGGATAATGGTCCGAAACCGATCTTGGTAGTCCCTTCAAACGTGTTTTGCCATTTTTCTAACCACATATCATTCACTAAAAATCAGTCGACTCTTACATCTGCCATTGTTCCTCTTTTTTTTTTTTTTAGACGATATATTAATTATTTTATTTAATTAAGTAATTATTTTTGCCATAGTCATTGCTAAAAACATTAAGCATTTAGTTTGCCATAGTCATTTTTTTCTTTAGTTATTCAATTTCTGTAATGAGAGGTTTCTTTGAACTTGGGTTGAAAATTTTGTCTCGATTGAATGTTTCTTCTTGATGATGGCAGATTAGCTCTAACTGGATTTCGATGCCTATCCTGGCCTTAGTTGGAGACAACATTTTGAAAGAAAGAGCACGTGCACAGTCTGTTGTATGTATAATGACATGCTTATATTTTTGTGTAATTGTAAGTTGCGTTGGATTGTTGGTTAAAATATATTTATATATGGCTTGAACTTTGTTTGAATGACAAAATGAGCCAATATTTTAGGCATTGACATAGATGGCCGGAAAGAATTCTAGTGACATTAAGCTATGTAATCTATATTTAATTCTAGAAAACAAGCTTCTTGGTGATCTGTCCTTCTCACTTGTTCCATGAATTAGATTAAATATCTGATTTGAGGGATATTGAGAACATTGTCTCTTTCTTATCATTTGAGGGATACTAGGGTAGTGTTTGTAAATTCTTAATCACTTTCAAAACACGTCCTAATAAATTCTCTGTCTTTTGGAATGCACGCTTTAAAGCAAATGAACTTGGTGTGACAGAGCAAATTGCAAATGTATGAACATGAGTTTTGTAGCCAAATGTACGAACATGAGTTTTATATGTATTGTTATTTTCTTTGGCTAATTAGTTTATCTAGAGAAATGTCAGTAAAATTTAAGGGCTTGTACTAAAGAAAAAAATGATGATAATTAACCAATTTGTGCTTGGTCTTGTTTGAACAATGGTTTTGCATATATATGTTTTCTTGGTTGTCTGTTGGACTTCTTTTTAAAATTAAAAAAAAATAAAAGAGTCTCTTTATTGTGTGCGATTGCAAATATTGTTGAGGAACGAATTCATTACTAATCGGATTTTTTATTTGTTTTTGTTGTCTTTTCCTCCGGTCATGCATTCCATCTCGGAGGTGTCAATTGACCCGCTTCTAAGTCCGTCTTTGTACGATAGTCGAAGGTGTGATTGCTTCAATTAGTTGTAATACTAATGCATTTTCGCTGCCTTCATTTGTAATCTTGAAATGAGTGGTTTGTGATTTTAATTCTCCTCACAATCTGTAATTTCGGTAATTATATTTTTCATTTGAAATATAAGTGCAATTTGAAATATATAAGCTCAAGAATTATATTTTTCATTTAAAATATATAAATGCCAAAATTAATTTTCTTGTTCAAATGAAGATTCAATTTTGTTGATATGTATGTGAGAATACACATATTTTCCAAACTACTTATTACATTTCCCAATATTCACTTTTGTTGATATGTCTAAAAATAGTAACACACTAGACCCACTTTTTTCCTCTATTGTTGTCTCATTACCTAAAGAAGAATACCCACAAGAACTTGGTAATGGCGGGAACCACTCATTTCTTAGAGGGAAAATGCTTAATTTTTCAATTAATATATTTTCACATAGTACATATCAGAAGAATAGAGGTCAGAAAGTTTTACTCCTCCAAACTCCAAAAATTCTTCACTGCAACTAGGTAATAACCGAAAACTTGAATTTTTTTGTTCTTGTTTGTTTATTTTTTTTTCCTGTAAAAAGAATGCTTACAGCCTTACATATGTTGTGTTATGTGTTCTTCTTAATTAAATTCAATAACAACGAAAGAAGAATAATGGTGTTTGTTTTTTTGAGTAAAAAAATTACATAGTTACATGTAGTAACAACGAAAATGGTTCTTGTTATGTGTTTAGGGATGGAAGATGACGAAAGCTGGAAACGCCGTTCCCGGTGGGGAAAATCCCACCCCACCGCTGTTGGCATGGAGTCCATGCATGTTCATGAAGACGAACCCTCGGGGTGATTTCACCCCCACCAGGCACGGGGTCTGGCCCCCATCCCACTTCGGGAGTACCAAACCCCGAACAAATTCGGGACGGCCATCAAGCTTCTTCAAGCTCGAGGCCGTGAGCTCGCCACGGCCAACCCCCGGCCCCTCTGCTCCCCGAGAAAAGTAAGGGGAAGAAGAAGAAAAAGGCCCAACGAGCTCGGGACGGACTGGATCTCCTAGCAGGGCGACCAGCCCTGTGGGTCTAGGATCGCCTTCGAGCGGCTTGGAGTCGTCTCGACACTGGATTTCGGATCGAAGTCCGAGACGGAGTCCGTAACGGGAGCACCCTGGCGCGGCGAGCGGCCGAGGACCGCCGGTCCGCATCAGGTCCTCGCACCTGGGCCGCCTCGGGAACGCGAGGCCGGAGGTGTCGGTCAAGGATAGGCTAGGCCCGGCTCCGCCAGAGCACTCTGCTCCCCAAATCAGTAACCAGATTCTCGCGATGCTCTCCTCGTCGCCATGCGAGAGGAAGATCGACGAGATGGAATCCCGCTTTGGGGCCCGCAATGGGCAGCCAAAGCGAAGCGTGGCGAACGAGCCTCTCTCCATGGAGATTGAACAGCGTCGATTCAACCCAAGATCCTCCCCCTCAAATGCCTATTTATGAGGGGAAAACCGACCCGAGACCCACCTCGGCAAATATAATATTTACATGGTTGGCGGGGGCCTCCGATGCGACCAAGTGCCGTCAATTCCCATTAACTTTGGGCGAGCTCGCTCATAAGTGGTATGTCTCTCCCCACTCGCTCGATCGGCACCTTCGGCGAGCCGGGTGAAAAATTCACTGAACTTCAAGAGCTTCGAGGACAAACCCCGCATGCATCCGTCAGGTCGTGGACAAGCTCAAGTACTCCCGGCTTTTGTCTTCAACGCAATCCAGACACCGGGCTGATCCCCAAGCCCAAACCCCTAAGGGAGACCCAACCAAGCAAAATCCTAACAAGTTACTGCGCCTATCACGACTCACGCCGGCACAACACCAGCCGGTCCGAGACCTACTCAAACAATTGTGGAGGTTGTTCGAGGATGGGCTTCTTAACAAGTACGTCAAGAGGCCACCACCACGGCCGGACACGTAAGAGCGAGCTCCTAGGCGACAGAGGGTCGCCTCCCGAGAGGGTCGCGGCAGCCGAGGTCGCGGCCGACTTGGAGTCGTCGGGCGATGAACTCCCGGCCACTCGCCCGGTGGACGGATCAATATGATCCAAGCCGGGGGTAGCCTCGGCGGATCGGGTTGAGGTGTTCACCGGTCAAACAGAAGAGGAAGGCCGAGGCTGCGAGCCATTGACCATGTCCACCTAATCGGCGCCCCTCCGAGCCCACCATCTCCAAGACCGCGGTAATCTCATTCTCAAATACCGAACGCGAGGGGGTTCTTCGCCCAAAGAATGATGCTCTAGTCATCTCGGCCAACATCCTGGGAATGACCATGGACCGGGTCACAGTCGACAACGGCAGCTTCTCGCAACATCCTCTTCAAGTCCGCCTTGGACCAAATGGGCAACTTTGGCCAAGTACATCAAGCCCTACGACCTCCGGCTCAGCGGTTTCGGCGACACCGTCGTCTCGGCATATGGGAAGATAAAGCTATCGGTCGAGCTAGTTGACTTTGCAAATGATAGGGTTAGGATAACTAGGCTGTCGAATTTGTAATCGTTGACTGCCGAACATGTATAACGATTTTTTGGTCGCCCTTTTCTTGAAACCTTTGAGGCTATCGCCTCTTCCTATTTCTTGTATCAAGTTCCCACCGCCGAAGGGAAAGTTGGCACCATTAAGGGTGACCGAGAAAATGTCAAAGAAGTGTTTGAACTACTTGTGTCGATTTAATTTCGCACTTAGTTTAGATTCTTCTATTTTTACCACGGTAGAACAACAAAGTGTCGAGCACTCACGGGAATATGCTCCACCCGGCCGAGCCGGGGCTGGACAAAATGAGGCAACTCCAACGGATTGCTCTACTTCAACACAAACCGAACAGGCCCAGTCAAGCTTGCCCGCTCGGCCCCGACTCCCATGGAGCTCGGCCGGGCGAGCGAGCAAGACTTAGAGTCTCGCCTCGGTTTTGAACCTATGCCGCTAGACATTGACCCCAGGAAAACCTCAAAGACCCCAACGGTCGGTGGCGAAACGCACCGCCCGATCGAAGAACTGGAGCGCATTCCGGTGGATTCTACTCGCCCGAGCTTGAAGTCTCCATCGGCTCCAAAATACCCGCCGAAATGCGGGGGATATCATAGACTTCCTAAAAATAGTGTGGATGTCTTCGCACAGTCGCATCGGGATATGGTCGGCATATATCCAAAACATGCCTGCCATCATCTAAAGATCGACCCCACTCGTAAGCCCGTCTCGCAGAAAGGCGTAAATTCGCCCAGAGAAGTATGTCGCTCTGGCCGAAGAAGTAAAATAGCTGCTCGACAACAAGCTGATCGAGCAGGCCGAGGACGAGCCCCAATGGGTGGCGAATGTCGTGCTCGTCAAAAAATCCAACGGTCCTGGAGGCTATGCATAGATTTCACGGACCTAAACGCGGTGTGCCCGAAAGACCACTTCCCGATGCCGCACATCGATCACACGGTGGATAGCACGGCCGGCCACGAGATGATGTCCTTCATGGATGCATTCGCGGCTATCACCAAATTCCGATGGCCGTGGAGGACATCAAGCACACCTCCTTCCTCACCGAGAAGAACGTTTCTGGCTTAGGATGCCCTTCGTGTTGAAAACGCGGGCAACCTATCAAAGGCTCGTAAACAAAATGTTCGCCGAGCAAATCGGGAAAACAATGGAGGTCTACATAGACGACATCGTCGTCAAAAGTGTAAAAAAGGAGGACCATCTGAGGGACTTAGCGGAAACCTTCGCGATCCTCCGAGAATACAACATGAAACTCAATCCCAAGAAATGCGGCTGGGGTCGGCTCCGGTAAATTCCTCGGCCACATCGTGAGCCAAAGAGGAATTGAAGCTAACCCTGCCCAAATCAAGGCCATCCTCGACATGAAGGAACCTCGCAATGTCAAGCAAGTCCAGAGACTCACCGGGTGTCCGACGGCCTTGAATAGATTCATCTCTCGCCTAGGCGACAAGAGTAAGCCTTTCTTCGCCACCATAAAAAAGCAAAAATTCTCATGGAACAAAGAAAGCCGAAATGCTTTCCTTAAGTTGAAGGAATATCTCGCCAACCCCAACATCCTCGCCAAGCCGGTGCCAGCGAGAAGTCGCTTTCTATACTTGGCAGCCTCCGAGTTCGCTCCGAGTGCGGTGCTTGTCGAACGGACGGCGGGACCACCTGCCAATTTACTTCGTCACCAGTGCTTCATGATGCCGAGCTCAGATACACCCCACGGGAGAAGCCGCGTACGCCCTCATCATGAGTGTTAGGAAACCGAGGGCCTACTTCTTCGATCACCAAGTTGAGGTCCTCACGACCCTTCCACTTCGGCGAGTCCCGCACAGTGCCGGACACCGCCGCCGCTTTTAAAGTGGTCGCTCGAGATCACCCAAGACGGCATCACGTACGCGCCAAGGACAGCGATCAAGGGTAGGTGCTCGCCGACTTCGTCGCCGAGCTTACCTTTCCGAACAACCCATCAACCTTAAGCTTCCCGCCCGAAGTTATTCGTAGATGGCTCCTCAACACAATCTTGTTCGGGAGCAGGAATCGCTCAGCTCGGACCGCAGGGGCGTGCTTCACGAATGCCATCGTATTCGAGTTCCCGCCACCAACGATGAGGCCGAGTACGAGGCTGCGTCGGGCGGTCCAGCTTGCCGCCGGTCGGTGTCCAGCGACTCCACATCTTCATGGATTCCCTCCGGTGGTAAACCAAGTCAAGGGAGAATATGAAGCCCGCGGGAGCAGATGATAAAATATCAGAGCTTGTCGCCTCTATATACAAGAGGCTTCATCAAGTCTATATAGAGCAAATCCCGAGGGAATAAAACTCCCAAAGTGACGCGCTTTCTAAGCTCGCCACCTCGGAGGGGCGGCAGACATGTCCAACATTGTCCTCACGAAGCTCGCCACTTCAGCCCATCGCCGCCGAGCAAAGGCTACTGTCTGTGCCGAGGAGACGAGCTGGATGACGCCCATCATCCTCTACCTCAAAATCGGCGCCCTCCCGGATGACCGAGTCCAAAGCGAGAGCCTCGAGCCGCGAGCAAAGAAGGTACACTCTAATAGAGGATGCGCTTTATAAACGAAGTTTCTTTCTACCCCTACTCAAATGCATCACTCCCGAGGACGGATGGAAGGTCCTAGCTGATATCCACAACAAGACTGTGGAAATCACGCCTGGGGCAAAGGCTGTATATAAGACGATGAGACAAGGCTACTATTGGCCCACTCTCCGAAAGACGCAATCGCGTACGCCAAAGCATGTCACAAGTGCCAGATCATGGCACCCAACATCAAACTCTCCCGAGCACTTGAAATCAATCTTCAGCCCTTGGCCGTTCGCCCGGTGGGGATCGATTTAATTGGACCCCTGCCGGCGGCGCCCGGGGTGTAAATTCGCGATGGTCGCCGTCGACTATTTTACTAAATGGGCGGAGGCCGAGCCGCTGAACAAGATTGATCAACAAAGCTATCATCGTATTCATATGGAAAAACATCATCTCGTAGATTTGGTCTTCCCCAGTGCCATAGTCTCGTATAATGGCAAACAGCTTGACGGACTCGAAATCTTGGAGTTTTGCGAGCGTTGGAAAATCAAGAGATTGTTCGCCACTCCATACCACCCTCAAACCAATGGTCAAGTGGAGGCGGTCAACAAAATAATCAAGCACACCCTCAAAACCAAGCTGGAGGAGAGGAAAGGAAAGTGGGCGGCCAGCTGCCGGACGTCCTGTGGGCCTACAGGGGCGACTACCGAGAATTCGACAGGCGAGACCCCTTCGCTCTCGCCTTTGGCACCGAGGCCGTCATCCCGGCCAAGGTCGCCGTGCCGAGCTTTCGTACTTCACGGGAGCTCGGTGAAGACAACGACAGCGAGGAGGCTCGACCTCGACATGCTAGAAGAACGCCGACTTGACTCAATTCACAAGAACGCGGCCTACAAGCGGCATTCGAAAAGTACTACAACTCTAAAGTCAAGGTCGAGACAATTCTCGGTCGGACGACCTCGTCTTAAAAAGATTCACGGCCCCGGCCAAGGGGTATTCGGCCCGAATTGGGAGGGTCCGTTCGGGGTGTCCAAATGGCTACCCAATGGGGCGTACGAGCTCGAACACCCAGATGGCACTCCGACCAATACCCTTGGAACACATGCCACCTCAAGAAATATTTTCAGTGAGCCATCACCTAGATCTTTTCTTGTAACCTAGAAAATTTTTGGGATTCTCTGAATTTTTGTAGTCCTTGTAAATTCTTACAAATTTTCATAATAAATAAAGCGAAGTTCCCTAGGAATTTTGTGTCAAAAATCCTCACAAGAGGTATCCTTGCGACCCGCTCGAGGCCGGCCGGCCGAGAGTGGGTCCCTCTCATACTCGCGCGGGCCGGATAGTCCGCCGAGGTAGGGACTCGTCCCCATAAACTCCTCGCAGCCTAGTTTAACCTTATGGCGAGGTCCGCCAGCCCATAAACCGGGAGGCTCCTACTAAACTCCTCGTGACGCGTCCTGCTACCGCCCAAGGTCACCCGACTTTCCGGGTCGGTGTGCCCCTCAAATTCCTTGCAACGAGCTTAGCCTCCGCCGAGGTCTCCTAGCTTTCCCGGCTAGTGAGGTCCACAAGCTCCTCGGAGTTAGGACGAAAGTCGCGTGGTTAGGTTCCCGTGACCAACCCAAAGCGCATAGCACGCCACCGGGCGCAACCGACAGTCGCTCAAGTGCCACCGGGTCCTTCCCGAGAAAAAGTCTCCTACGAGCTAAACGTACTCTCGGCGAGCAACCACTTCGTAACTATTCCTAGCGAGCGGTTCGGTGGTCAAGTCTCCATTTAGCGAGCACCTTCATCGGCTCGCCCGACCGAACTCGCGGCACGCGGAACCGGTTTGGGCGACGAAGAATCCGGCAGCCGTCAACCCGCCATGATGCACTCGGGCGAGCACAGCTCCTTGAGTAAACTCTCACTTGGTCAAAAGCCAAGCTAGCCAATGCCGAAACAAAGTTGGAAAGGCATGGGCCGAGCTCGACTTTCGACCAAGTAAGGCCAAGGCCCGACAAGCCGACAAAAGTCCGAAATATTTGGCAAAACTTTGAAAGAAAAGCTAAGTATTGAGAACAATTGTTATAGAAAGGCGGGCCGAGCCCCCAACTTAACCCTTACTCGACCAAAGTCCGAGCTTTCCCATGCCGAAACCAAAACGAGAAGGCATGGGCCAAGCTCTTTCCTTCGATCAAGTAAGGCCGAGGCCGGTCAGGTCATCACAACTTGTTATATTTGGGAAATTTCACAGAATTTTCTAAGTACGTAAAGTAGTAAATAAAGCCGAGAAATATGAAAGGAAACGTAGATTTCATTAATTACAAAGCGGTGCGGCCAATGACCGAATACAAAGATCCTAAACCCTAAACCTTAAACCAAAAGAAAACAAGAATTACAAGGGCAGCGGGGAGTTCAAGATATCCCTTGGAATTCAAGGTATCTATTAAAAAGAGAGAGTAATGACGGTGGCGAGAACGAGAGTTCAAAGTTCCCCTCGCTCCTGCAAGAGCCCGGCCGCCGGTTGCAAAAGCCGAGGGGGCACAGGTGAATCCGTTGTTGAATACTTTCAAGAGACATATGGATTCGTTATTCACCGATCCCCCAGGCAAGAAGGGAAAGCTTGTTAAGTCTCGCCGCCGCGGTCCCCGGTCTCCCGGCGCCCGCTCTGTCTGCCTCCGCCGGAAGTCCAGTGTTCTGGTCGGGGTACCAGGAGAGGTCCACCCCATGGTCCCTCTCCGGATCTTTGATCTCTAGTGTTAGCTCTTCGTGGAGAGGGTGGGCGGCGTACTCACTGAAGTACCTCTCAATGGCCCCGGTTGGGTCGCCGGCCTTCTTCGCCGCGCGCGGATGAGGTCGGCGGAGGCCATGTAGTACGCGAACTCCCCATCACGGCCGGATCACTGGGTCGGGGAGGATGACCGCCATCGGGTCGCATAGGCCGCGGCCAAGAGGTTCTCAGTTGCTTGACCTCTCTTCCAGCCCGGCCTTCTCGCCCACTAGCCGAGCGGCCTCCTCGCGGCTCTGGTCCCTTTCCCTCTCAACACAGGCGGCCGCGGCCCGTTCGGCCTTCAACTTCTCCGCGGCCGACCTCTCCACCGCCGCCTTCTCGGCCTCCCGGCCGCTCACGGACGGCCGCCGGCTCCTTTTCACCCTCGGCACGCGGCGGGCGACCTCCTCCTTCGAGACGGGCCACCTCGGCATCTCGCTCCCGAAAGACCGCTAACGCTTTCGGCACTGGGCTTTCTCAGCCGCGGCCGTGCTTTCTCGGCCTCCTTCCCGGCCCGGTCCCGCTCCCGGCGGACCTCTCGATTCCTGGCCACCTTCCGGTCCCGCCCGTCCATGCATCGCTCCGGGGACGGCGGCGCCTGAGACCCGGGACACAGGCGAGCGTAAAAGCGCTCTCCGAGGTTCCAAGAAGAGTCCGCATCCACCTCGGTCGTCGGGGCCGATGGGACCTTCTCCATTGTCCGGATAACGTAGTCCGGAAGCTCGTCGGGAGCCGGGTCCCGCCGGGAGGTGAGAAAATCCACCACGGGAGGCGTTTGCGGCCGCCGGCCAGAACCTAAAAGGGAAATCTTCAAACAATTCATCAAGGAATCGAAAGCCAAAGAAGATAGAGAGGTGCAACTTACTTCTTGTAGAGGGCCGGGTCACGCCCCGGAAAGGAGTGGTCATCCGGTCCGGGCTTGGCTCGACCTCGGCGCCGAGCCGGATCGGCTGCGGCGCAGGGGACTCTCCTCGACGCGGGGTCGCTTACCGCGGCGGTGGGATGACGGGTCCTCCACGACCTCCACCGAGGCCTCTCTCTCCCTTCGCGCCCCTCGGGGATACGAGTCGGTCGGCCCCTTGGCTCGAGGCCAGGGCATCCACCTCCCGAGCCGGAATCGGGATAGCTAGCTCGGCGGGGACCGGGAAGCGTGCTCGGCGGTGGGCTCGGCTGCGAGCTCGGCGGCCGGTGGGGCGAGCGGGACCCGCTTCAGGGGACTTGCTCGGCGGCCTCCTCATCCGCCGATTTCTCCTTCCCGCGAGGCTTGCTCGCCTTCCGTATGCGGATCTTCGCCCGGCTAAAGAGGTCGGGCACCGCCGACATGATTCTTGAATGGGCGGAGCGAGCGGAGGATAGTTGAAGCTGCGACATACGAGACGGTTAGTTCTCACTCGCCATGTGGTCGAACACAAAATACAGCCCGATCCAAGTTCGGGATCTTACCGGCGTCCCGGCGAAGGTGGCGAGGATAGGCCGAAGAATCGAGACTCAAACCTCGACTCGTCGTTGTTGACCGCCGAGCACTTCCTATCGGCGAACGGAATGAGAGTTAGCTTGGCGAGTGCGAGCCGAAAATCGGTGTACAACTCCCCTCCTTAGGAACGAACAACTCTGCAAAGAGAAGGAAAAATTAGATCGGATAATAATTGTTCGAGTATAAGCAAAGGAACCTTACTTTTAGGTTTATGCCCAAAGACAGATGGGACATCCAGTTGGAGTCGAAGTCGACCCAGGCGATCGCTGCCAGCCCGCTAACAAAAAACCACCTCCGGTGCCGGTCTCGGAGCTTGGAGGAGATTCCATTGAAGAGCGTCCCACCTGCCGAATCCGTATGAACAGCTCCCTCTTGGACTCCGACAGGTGAAAATGAAGTTCACCTCGGCCGGGAGTCGGCATCTGTCTGGTAGGAACTTCCCCAAACAAACAGCGTGAGAAGGTTCATCCACCCGTTGGGATGAACTGAAAAGGAAGCGACATTCTAGGCCGCGAATAGGTGCGAGATATTGGGGTGGAGAGGAAATCGGAGCCCCACCTCCATCATATGGTAGTTCTAGGCGAGCATCCCTCGCGGGGGCTGGTCGGGCCTCTCATCGTCGGCGGGCACAAAGAAGTGCACGTCGAGATGGGACCTGCCACCTCACTCACCAAGAAGCGAATCGGCCTCGAGACCGAGCCGCCTCGCCTCATCGTTGGCCGGCCGATCAAGCTTCCGCCGTTCGGAACATCTCGCGAGTCCGCTCCGGGCGAGCGTCACGGATGCTCCCGTAGATATGTCACAGTAGTTAAAGGTGGGGACCGGCCCGCCAATCTATCAACGTTCTTGCTCCCGGGCGGAGTAGGCGACAGTGACCTTCGCGGCGGCTTGCTTGCTCGCCTCTTCATCGGCCTCTTCCCCCTGGACTCTCTCGCTCTCGTCTAAGAGCTCGGCAACCGTAGGGCTCTAGGCGACCGGCGAGGTCCCAGCCCGCACCCCCACTTGCGGTCCTCTCGTCATCACTTCCCCGGAGGAGAAAAGCTCGGCCACCATCTCCGCGGTAGCCCTCTCCAAATCAACATCGGCGGGGGCATCCCCGGATCCTCGCCGATCCTCATGCCGATCCCGGATCGGCGAGGTCGGCAAATGGGGCATCCTCGGCTGCCCCCAAACCCTCCACCGGTGGAGGCGGCGCTTGGACCCCAGCGCGGCCAAAGGCCGGATCCGAGCCTTCGCGATCGGACAGCCCATATCTCCGGGCGGCGTCTGCCGTCCCCAGGAAGATTCCCTCTTGCGGCGGCACCACGCGTCGGAATACCCGAGCCAATCCCACGAGAAGAAGCTCCCTCGATCTCACCATTTCAGTCGGAAGAAATGAAAGAAAAATGGAAAAGAAGAAGTTTCTTCAATAGGTAAAGGGAAATTACCGTTTAAAATACGATTAGAAGCTCGAACACCGAAGAAACGGAAGAGATGCACCGAAACCTCTCAAGGAAGCTATGGAAATCACTCACAACGCTCTGAAAATCACACAAGGTAAGAAGGTTGAAATGGAGAAGGAGACTCCTATTTATAAAAAGCGGGAAGGACCTCCTTGCAAAATCCCCGCAAACTTTTCGACCGGGGCAAAAACGCGATTATTTTCGCGAAAGGTCAAGTGACCGTTTTTGGCACCGTAGGGCGTGCCACGTGTCAGCGTGGTGGTTGGAGGTAGTCACCTCCAACCACGCCCCGCCAAAAATTCATTTTTGCAGAGGCACGTGGGATAAATGACCCCTTGTCAAATCCAACCGCCATTTCTTCCAAGTCCGAATCCAAATCCCATCGGTCGGACCCCGGGGGTACTCGGCGTGAGGAAACTCGGCAACGAGGGCGAACAACTCGCCAAGAGACCAGCCCGGCCTCCGAACCCCTCGGAGACCGGGTTGTGGGGCAATTGTTGTATACCGATTTATTCGCCCACGGGCCCAATGGCAACCGGACCGGCCCATTTAAGCTCGGCGCGGCCCACAAGACTTTGGCCCTTCCAGTCGACCCGCCGGGACGTGGTGAGCCAACCCCGCTATATCCGGGAGAGCTCGAGTACGCCCGGGCGAGCTCGGCATCCCTAGAAACCGGGGCCAGGGCAAGGCGAGCAAGCTCGGCCTGGCGGAACGGATCCTCGGGCCACGCCCGCCGAGGATCCCGCCCACTGTCCGAGGTGGGCTCGCCGTCCGGCGAGCGAGAGAATTCATTGAGCAGCGAAGTTGCGAGTTCGGCGTCAAGCTACGGGCTCGGCGAGGTCGCCACCCGGCTAAGCTCGGCAAGAACGGAGGCTTGCCGACCAAGCCACACCCGAAATGGTATCAAGTACAAGGCATCAGCCACCATTTAATGTCAACTTATCCCGAGAAAAGCAAAAGTATCCCCCGACCATCGAAGATCCCCTGCCAAGGGACACATGGCAGACGCGAATGGCCGGCCGTCTGCCAGTGCGGGCGGGTACATCCTAATTAATAGGGGATAGTACAACATTTAAGTTAATTTGTACTTTGTTGTACCTTTGGTGCCAAAAAGGCAACCAAAACCATGTATAAATATGACCTATAAGGCATAATAAATGGATCTGAAGCATCCATCCTTAGCACAGGACTAACACTCCCGGCAATCCTTGTGTTCTTACTTGCATTCCTGCATTTATTATCACATTCGGTGCTCATCATTTCCATTTATTGTTCTTGGGTGTTTATCCTCATAAATACTCCAATCAATATTGTTTTTAACCGACTCCAAGCCACATTAAACACGCATTAAATATTTTGGTTAACAACAAGGGATTAATTGAATATTAATGTTTTAAATATGGTTTTTAGCAACATATATAGATAATGGTGCAATTTTTAATTTGTGTCTTGGCATATATGCGGTTTGTTTGATTTTTTTGTTGTTGGACATGGAGTTGTGTGATTCACTTATGTAATGACATGATACATATTATGATTTTGAATTTATGATTTTTATGGGATTGATGCATATGAATTTCTTATTATTTGTATTTTTTTATTGCTATATAGATATCGTATAAGTGTGTACCGAAAGAGGACAGAGCATAAGATGAATTCGAGTAGAAATGAAAATGAGAATCTGTATTTGATATTAGAGGAGATAATACAACACATTATCTTAGTCATCACTCTAATAATAGAACTAATGTACAATAATAATAATAATCCAATCAATCGTCGACCAATTAGGTATAGAATGGAAGATCGTATTCCATTTCAAATAAATGAGATGAGAAGGCTAGTGGGGAGGTATAACTCGGATCATATAGACAACCTCCGAATGGATTGAAATACATTTGGTAGGCTATGCTTGTTGTTGAAAAATTTAGGCAGGCTTTTGACGATAGATTCGTAAGTATTGAGGAGCAAGTTGCAATATTTTTGGGTGTGCTTTCACACCATAATAAAAACAAAATTGTTAAGTATAGGTTTCGACGATCGGGACAAACCGTTTCTCACTATGTCCACCTAGTATTGTGTGTTGTTCTTCAACTACATTCGATTTTGCTTACCAAACCAACTCTTATTCCAAATGATTGTAACAATCCGAGATGGAAGTGGTTTAAGGTAAACAAAATAATTAAAAAAATTAATTATCTACATTTATTCACAGTTTCTTGTCTTTTTATGTTTTCGGGGTTGTTTAGGTGCACTCGATGGGACATACATTAATGTACATGTTCCGGTCAATGAACGAGGATGTTACCGAACTCGTAAAGGACAAATCTCAACAAATGTCCTTGCGGTGTGTAATCGAGAGATATAGCTCGTATATGTCTTACAGTTGGGAGGGTTCGGTATCCGACACTAGAATATTACGCGATGCAATCAATGCACCCAACGGATTGAAGGTTCCATCAGTGATCAATTCATTCTTGTTTGAATTAAACCTCCAAAATTCTCTTAAATTTTATGTCTGATTTTTTTACTAAGCTCGTTTATTTGTAGAAAATTATTATACGTGTGACAATGGCTATGCAAATAGCCCTGGTTTCTTAACACCGTTTAGAGGTATTCGCTATCACCTAAATGAGTGGGGATCATCGACATCCAGACCTATAAACTATCAAGAGCACTATAACATGCATCACACTCGAGCACGCAATATTATAGAGCGAGCATTCGGAGTACTTAAGAAGCGATGGGGAATTCTTAGAAGCGCCTCTTTTTATCCGATTTGAACCCAAGTACGCCTTATAATGACGTACTTTCTACTGCATAATATTATTCGTGGTGAAATGGTGGATGACCCGATGTAGCGGCGGTTGGATGCGAAGGACACGACAATGATGAAAATGCAGATGGAATTGAACATATTGCAACAGTTGAGGCAACCCAAGAATGGACGTCTCACCGAAAATTGTCACAATAAATTTGGGCGGAGTTTAATAACATATCCTAGTGCTTTCTACCTTGTATTCCAACTTTGACTGTTTAGGGTTTAGGGACATGCTAGAACAACTTCATCTAATTTGGAATCTTTGTAATTTTGAATTTGGTTTGTGTGATTTAATTGTTATCAGTACTTTCTTATATTTTCATGTACATTTTTGTGTCGTATTCGTTACTTTTGATGATTTATGGTTTAGAATTATTTAATTTTTGTGTCCTTGAGAGATAATAGATATATTCATAATTATTCAATTTCATGTTTGGGTACTTGAAGGATGGAATAGGATAACTCCGGTGTTGTTTGAGGAAGGGGAATGTGACGACCTAGTTTATAAAGACTTAAATTTTAAATAAGTAATTGAAATTAAAAGATTTTAGGCGCCAAATTTAATTTTTTTAAATAATGAAACGATAAACTTTATAAAAGAGTTAACATCTAATTTTTCAAAAGTGAAATAATGTTATGGCGGAAACGTAAATATTTAAATACTTTCTAGAAAAAACACAAATTCTTAAGTTCAACATAAATTTATTTATTAAATAAATAGTAAAAGATGAAAATGAGCACGATGTCCCTCGTCATCACTCCTCGCCGTCCATTTCATTACCCGAAATGGAGTTTATTGGGAGTGAGTATGTAAGCACACTCGGTGGAGATAAAATTTATTCAAAATTTAATACACAAGTAAATACATGATAATCAACTAAAATTAAATAAATTCACATGAACTTTACCAATAATAAACTTTGTCATTAATACTTTGCCACTTTGCCATTGATACTTTGCCTACATAGAAATGGACTTGTGAGTCTTCCCAAAGTCATTTAAAGACTGCGGTATTCTCACACGTAGAATGGAGCACGGCGGGTTAAACCCGAAGATTCGTCGATCCCGGACTCTATTAGGGCCCCTGGCTATTAGACTTTGCCATTGAGCACGGCGGGATACACCCGAAGACCTGTCGATCCGGACCTCATAAGAGCCCCTGGCTATTAGAATAACATGGAATAATAAAATTCAAGCATATAATCACATAATTACAATAGGCATTAAATATTGAATAAAATATGCAATACTCTACGATACCACCGTAAAGCTTAGAGCAATTAAATCCCCACCTTAATTGATCAACTGCAGAGTGTAACAAAATAGTCTCGTAAAATTAGCATTCGTAACTTTCGTCACCTAGCATAATAATTATTTACATTTAATTAGCACATATCCTAATCAAATTTCCAAGAAGGCTAACAAATGTAGTTGGGAACTTAATTATAAGAAATCATAAATTAATTTAGGATATTCTAAATCCCTAAATTAAATTCTAATCCCCAAATTGTACATCAACTAAATTTATATTAATAGTAGTGAGACTTGAATTACTGCATAATTAATCATATAAATAAAATTATTAATAGAATAAAATAAGTAAAATAAAATGTTAATAATAGAATATAAAAAGAAATTGTATATATATATATATATATATATATACATATATAAACCCACGCCATCCGCACAGTAAACACACGCACACATACTAACAAGAATACACCAACACACACACATCAACGCACACAACACAAATTACACACTGCACAAATAAATACTCTCGCACCGAATACTCACACACAAAACACCGACGCACACACCGAATACTCAAACACACACCGCACACACATCACACTTACTCACGCACACATACGCACGATTCACTCAACACAACTCACACACCCACAATCACACATGAATTAAACACACACACACACACACACATATATATATATATATATAATACAAATAAATAAATAAATAAATATATATTATATCATATGAGAAATAATATATTTAATAATTCATTGACATTAAATTCAGCTTGGGGGTTTATTAATAAATTGATAATATAGTATTGATTACGTAAATTATACAACGAAAAATAATTGAAAAGGATTTGGTGGAACGAAAATACCGTTGTTCTTGAAAAATTGGAAAATCAGCTGCCGTCTTTGAGAAATATGAGATTTATTTTGTGTGCGTAGTTTTTTCTAGGTTAAAACTCTTATACAAATAATATTAGGCTTGGGCTTGGGTGAGATAAGGACTAAAAAAATATTAGAATTTAATTGAGAGATAAAAATTGAAATTTAAATTAGGATTTAAAAATTGAGGGCGAAATTGAATTAGAGATTTAAAAGATTTAGGAACTTAAATATAGGGAAGAAAATATATATTTTTAGTGAGAAAAATTAGGTATTTGCATCTCATGGAAAACTCAAGATTTGATTTTAAATAAAAGATTCTTTTTAGAAAATAATGAAATTTGAAAGATATTTTTGTTAAAATTTGCAAGATATGAAAAATATTTAATTTTAATAAAACACGATATTTGTAAATTAATAAAAATAATAAATAATACTAAAATAATATTAAGGGTATTACAGGAAGCTCCAAAAGACCACAGGCATGCGCCGTGTTTGGTCGACACGGGAGGAACAAGTGTTGATATCGGCGCTAGATGAACTAGTTAGTAATGGTTGGAAAAGTGACAATGGATTCCGAACGGGTACTTGACTAAGTTGGAGGAGGCTATGAAAAATTGTACCCACATACCGACTTGCGAAGGATCCAAACATCATTTTGAAACTAACTACATGGAAAAAATCTTATGGTTCGTTGGTCAGCCCAATGTGACACCACGGGTGTCGGCTTCAACACAACTACTAATACGCTCGAAGTAACCGATGAGCGGTGGGAGATGATAGTAAACGACGTTGATAAATTTATTTTTTATATAATGTGTTATCAATATTTTAGTAACTCGACTAATTTTTTTGTTACTATTGTAGAAGGACCCGTCAATGCGAGGTATGCGCCACAAGGAATGGCCTTTGTTCACAAATTGGGTAGAGGTGTTTGGAAACGATCGTGCAACAGGTGAGGTGGCCGAGGATGTAATTGATGCGGTTGTGAAGATGAAAGAACAAATTAGCGAGCAACAAACGCATAATCAGATCGACTTTCACGGTGAAAGTCGGTATGTTCACCTTGATGATATTTCTCCGGAGTGCCCATATAGTAACCATCCTAGTGACGAGCAAACCGAGGATAGCAGCCCTAATGCAAACGTTCCAAGAGAACCATCATCTCGCTCGGGAAAAAACGCAAGGCGAAGACCCCAACTAGTGATCCATCAATGGTGGAGCTGTTAAAAGATCTTTGCAAAACTACGGGTGAACGACTTGAGAACATTGCACGTAGAATTGGTTACAATCGTGATGTTGGTGAGAAGTGCTCAAAGGTGTACGGTTTAGTTAAGGATGTTCCAGGATTGACACCGGTTCAAAAGCTAGACGTGACTCAAATCATTGGTACAAAAGTTGAAATACTAGAGATATTTATGGGACCCGAGGATGCTAGAGTTCTTTATGCCTTGCGTCTATTGGAGAAGGAGTGTGGGTAATGAAATGGAGGAAAAAATATACAACCCATAATTAATAGTTTTATTGACTAACACTGGTTCACACCATTTTTGTCACCACCTCTAAACTCCCTATTTGGTTGTGTATGCAATTATGAACTGTATATTTTTAGTAGATTTTAGTTGCTTAGAAATTAACATGCTTAGTTTTTTTTTTCGGGAGAAGGCTGCTACAGGTCATAATGCAATTTTTTCAGTTTTATTTGGATGCTTAGTTTTTTTTTTTTTTTTTTTCCAGTTTTAGGCTGCTACAGGTCATATTATGGGTTGTATATTATGTAACACAAATGTTTTGACATGTGGGTTTTTTTCGAATATTTTAATAATATTAATAACAATACTACTAACAACAATATTAATACTAATATTAATAACAATAATCAAAACATAATAATAATAATACTAATATTTATAATCCAAAAATAACAATATTAATATGCATCAATATTTATGCTAATCAGTTTTTTGATTTTTTGGGACGACTACCGCAAGCTCTTTGCTAGCGACCTAAAATATTAGAAAAATGTCACTATTCATACAAAATAGTGTAACATTACTTCAAATAAAGACATAAATACCGGTTAATATATCTAAAATATTTGTCCTCGTAATCACCCTATTTCTCTTACACAGAGAGAAATAGTCTTTCGTTGGACTTGACGGTGTGCAAGAGCTAGCCTCGTTTTTGTGGCTCCTTTAGGACGAAATGGCACGAGTGCCCGTTTGTAATCAAACATGGACATTTTCTCTTTCTTTTTCACATCGGCATAATAGTTTGTCGTCTTCTTTGATTCGAGAGCCTCAAGTGCTAGAACAATATTACTCCCCGAGTCGAGTACCAAAAAGATTCTTCTTACAACCAATCTTTGTTTTATTAGGCAATGGAGATTCAACTTTGTGATGAAGATGAGTACGTTTGAGTTGTTGGTGGCGCAACAATCGGACCATCGAGCTAATGCTTATGACCTCATCCGAGCCAAACAGAGCACACGGTTTGTCGTACATGATATCTCCTTTGTGATACAAAGATTTGGCGAACTCATTAACCTACATATGCCAATAGTTCAAGCATAAGTCAAATAAGAAGAAGTAGATGCGCATGAATCAATAAGAAAGAAAGAGGACTTTCGCCTACGTGCCTTAGTTTAGTATGAAAAAAATGAAATTAATATTTGTGCTATGCAACAAAAAGATGATATACATATTATTAATATATATGAAATTATTTTTACATGAAATAATCATAATTCGTTAATTAATTAAAAATATTTAACAAGATCTGTGAACAAATAGGTAAAATTACACTTAACTTTTATCTTTTTCGTGCAAATAGTATGTCGTATTTATATCTTTTAGTTGTTTATCACATTTGTCCAGTTTAATTATTGAAAACATTCATGCAGGGATTTTTTTGGCTTATTATGTTGTAATGCAACCCCCTGACGTTGTTGATAATATATGCATTATGCTGCAAATTAAAAAAATTCAAACAATTAAAAAAATAGAAAAAATGTATAATATATGTTAGGCTAGAAATATTTTTTGAGCAGTTCACATCAATTAAATTAATAGAAGAAAAAATTTAACCTTGAAGATTTCGTCCCAATTTGGTGCATACACGTGGTTAACATTTCGATCCCACCAGACCCCATCCATGTTAAGAACACTATTGAAAGTCTTGTAGCGCTTCTTCGGCATGTCTCGTAGTGCAAGCGCATCATCCCAAGTGTATTCATGCTCCATCATAACATTTATGAAATCTTTAGCATTTTCAATGCGGTGATAGTTTTTCATTTTCATATTTCAATTCCCCTTCTTTTTATCTTCCACAGGAGGTGGATGAAGAGTTCGACAGAGTCCTCTTCCCAGCTCCCTCATAAAAATAGCTCTCTTGTGGAGGGATGGAGTGAAAGCTCATATTTTTATTTTATTTTTGTAGTGGTAGTGGAGTTTTTTTGGTTTTAAGAGTGGTGTTAAGGGAATACATGTGTGTTATATATAGACATGAACAAGTACATGTCAATAAATATGTAACACTCACAATAATAAATGTGAAACTTACCTACCATCCAAGGTTCAATTAAGTTTGCCAAATTTTAAAATGTCTTATAAACGATTTTGTTGCAGGATATTTTGTGTTTATATGTGTTTGTTTTTCATAGCACATCAAATAATAAATGACTTGCAGATGCTATTTTTATGTATATTCTTACTTCACAATTAAAGACAACAAATAAAGGACCATCATTTATTATGTTTGCAGATGTTGCTTCAAATAAACAATTGAAACAATTAACATGAATAACAATGATTTGCTGGAAATTGAAACAGTTTATGTATTTAATATGGTCTCTCAAGCAGCTTTCATTAACCACTACAACTACAGTAGCCTAGGATGTGATTTCGACTTTCACTATGTGTTATAATAGCTTTAATAACTTGATTGACAACATTGGAAAAATGCTACAATTAATATGGTCTCTCCCTATTTGACGGTCTGATGTTTATTATCGAACAAACCCTCTTTTACACATTAGTTCTTGCCAACAAATTTTGCTTTAATTAAATATTCATTCATCAACTGCTATTAATACAACACACTATGCAAATAAAATAAGAACCACTCCAAAAATCATTATAACATTTAACCAAGTTAATACATAACATAATGCATAACATATGTCAAATATTCAACTACAATGTCTGCACTGGCACCGTAACGAACAAACTAAAATAACAATGACTAAACATAGATGACTGAAATAAATTAATTAAACCAGTTATTTTAGCTAACTTGCATACCAATTAGTACACCTAACAAAGTTAAAACCACTGCAAGAAAAATAATAACCATAAGCAATGCAAATAACATTACTACTTGTTTTTAAAAAAGAGTATTCATACCAAAAACCCTCCCTCTGAACGCATCAGTAGAAAAAGAATCGTTCCTGTGACTGGACTCGTTAGTCATTGGATGACGATGATGTAGTTCATTAACCACAGTTTCTCGATGATTAGCTGACGAAGTATTTGAGGTCGACTCCAGCGGGTTGAGGGTGGATTGATGAGTCGAAATAATATTCCTTCGAACGGTGGTAGTCATCAAACCATAAAAAGTGCTTCGCGTGCTTCTCATTAACGGGGCATTTGTAGTAATAGCGTCCTGAGTTTTTGGCATGCTCACTGACTTTGAGCTTTATCATTTTGCCCCACCCACAGTAGCATTCAAGAGCAGACGGTGGATCAATCACAGTCTTCATAAATATAAACACTGTCACTAATACAAGCACATGTAAGATATTCATGTTTAATGTTGCATACATACTCATGTGGAAAAAAAAACAAATAGGTAATAGAGAAAACTACTAATCATCTCTTTGAAAAAAATTAAAACAGCTCATGTTATTTATAATCAAGCACTAAAAAACTCCTTTTCCAGAATCTACATTTAGAAATTTGTGAATCTGGCACCAGGGTACTAGACCGTCTACAACCATACATAACTTCAATGTTTTTACCTCATTATAATATCTTCCCAATCTAGAATCCAAATTGGAAGATGACAAGCTGAATTAAAGCATTAAAAATTTCAGAACTAAACTGCGAAAGGAAGATAAATTGATAGGAGGATAATGAAGAAATGATTGGCTTACTTACTGCTAAGTTCTTCTAATCCCCGCTTTATGTCCCTTGCTAATCTGATTTGAAAAATCAACAGGCAATTGAGAGGCAAAGAAAGTATGGATAATATGCTTGCATAAACAAATAAAAATTTAAGGCTCCAAATTGGAGTAAATCATGTAGAAGATACAATCAGAGTGGCTAATGAAGTTCATACGTAGGTGCAAGCTGAAGAAGATTTTGACGCAGTAAAGGATACACTGGTACCTATAACAAGTAAAAGCAAATGGAATTATAAAAATTGTTGATTACTTGCAATTATTTTCATTGATTTGTCATTGACAATAACTATGAGGTTAGTAGCTATTTTTATCTGAAACACTCACCAGACTTCACTAATTCTAAATTATTTCTATTGAACACCCCGCATCGTTCATGAATCATTGACGGAAAAAAATTTCAAGAAAAAAGCCGCTCAAATATTAGACAAAATTCAGCAACATCTAAGGCTTTAATTATTTCGAAGATTATCGAATTATCGCCGGAATTGGGTAGCCAACTGTCTTACAAACACAAGAATTGCCGAAGACGGACCGGAACCCTACCCAGCAACCAAACACCCAAATCGAAATGGACCTCTACCAGCAACTCGAAGCTCAAAGCCGAACGGACTGTAGCAGCGAAATCAAACACCCAAATCAAGCGTCATTTCGATTAATACGCTGGGCAATTAACGACGCACGATGTAGGCTGAGGAGACGGATGAATGGCCAGCGGAAGAGACGACGACGGTGAAGGCGAGTAAATAAACGATGGAGGTGAAGGCGGGGTAGGTGACGGTAGAGAAAGTTGGGGGTGGGGGAGTGGTGGCAGAGGTGCCGTGTGGATCTAGGGTAGAATTTTGTGTGTGCCCTTGAATAGAGATGGTAAAACAAATACTGATTTTAAAAGGGGCATGATGGACATTTACTTTATTTTTTAAAATAATATATAAAACTTATCTTGGAATAGGGGTAGGTAAACCAAACATAGGTATAATATAACTATACTGACTAATTCTCTGTATGATAGTATATCAGACTAATCAGCAAGATTAGTATCTTACCAACCAAACACAGTCTTAAGGACAAAGATTTTATTCATTGAATTTATCTCATGTACTTTATTTCTCTCAATGATTTCAAAATCGGACCAGATTGGCGGTTCAATCGGGAACCGGCCGAGAAATCGATCCGAAAATCCCTAAAAATCGTTTTAGTGGTTGAACCACTTTGAACCGGCCAGAACCAGTTTGAACCGGTCAAAATCGATAAAAACCAGTTTTCGTTTTTTTAAATTTATTTATTCTAAAATGTGGATTTAAAATTTAAAATAATAAACATCAAGTTAAATGAACACATAAATGTCCTCATTTTATATCTCAATAATTGTGTTCATTTTTTCTTCCTACTTGATGTGGGATAAAGCTTGTAGTGAGTGAGAATGAGAAATTACTCCTTATTTTATATCCCAATAATTGTGTTCATTTTTTCTTCTCACTCGATGTGGGATAAAGCTTGTAGTGAGTGAGAGTGAAAAAAACTCCTCATTTTATACATCTAATAACTTTGTTCATTTTTCATTCCCACTCAATGTGGGATAAAACTAGTGTGCTCATTGATCAAAATTCATGTAACAAATTTTATTTTGCATATTAAATTACATTATTTTTCAAATCCTTACAAATGAATAATACTAATAATAATAATAATAATAATAATAATAATAATAATAATAATAATAATAACAACAACAACAATATAAAAATCTTGTCAAACTCATTTCTAATATCTAATTTATGATTAATAAATTGTACAAAAAATGTGAAATACGTATTTTTATTTAGTTGATTATTATTATTTTGGATCGCCTAAATCCTATTGTGTTTATTTTAGTATGATTATGATAAATTATAATTATAATTTTTTTATAAGTACATATTTTTTTAATGTAATATAGCAAAATAAAATATTAAAAAAATAGGCAAGAATTAATTTTAACGTCGACCGCCGGTCCAACCGGTCCGATCGATTGATCCGTGAACCGGCATCCACCCGGTTTGGTCACCGATCCGATTATGAAAACACCAATTTTTTCCATTCATATTTGTCAAATTTCATTAAAGTCGAGAAAGTCGGAATTATTCACCCGCCGCCGACCTGGCGGCCTCAGTAATAAAATTTCAAAAGGAAAATAAAAAGTGCCGAGATAAATTTGTGCTTCTCCAATAAAAGTAAGCGTTTTTATTTTCATCAAAACAGAACAGTTCAGTTAAGCAACGACGTCGTTCTCTCCTAAAAGGGCTTCGTCTCTCGCAGTCACACACAGACGAGCGTCTTCCATAGCATCAATACCAGATTTTTCTTCCAAACTGGAACGATGTTCTACAGAGGGTACCTTTTATTTTCTGCAATCGATGTTCATAATCCCTAGTTTATTTTACGGGCTGCATTTATATCCTTTTATTTGTCTAGGTTTTGTTTTGTCACTCTGTTTTCGGGGGTCCTTCAAGTATTTGTTACTAGGTTTTATAAAATTTGTGCATTTTCTTGTTTCCGCCTGTTGATTATGCAGATTTTGTTTCTTGTTTTTCCTTCATGTTCTTGTAGTCAAGGCAATTTTGTTAATTTGTTTTGTTATCCCTTGGGTTGATCATGGTAGCAGACACTGGTTAAGGGATTGAAGTGCAATGTAGTTACGTTTTACTTTTGTGTGATTTTTTTTTTTCCGAAAGTTCATTTCCCAATGTGGTGGAACGTGCCGCCAGTGTTGCCCTTATTTAGGAAGCTTCGGTTTTCTTCTGCCAGCTTGTTGTTACTTCATAATCTCTTCTACTGTTGTTTGAAATAAGTATATTACTTGGGCTATAACCACTGGCTATACGTTTGTTTGAGCTAGCACGAACAATTGACTATATAAAAGCATTTGTGCAGAACCATGATTTCTCTGACAAATTTAATGGTGATTAGTAAATGCAGTCCTGATATGTTGAATGTTTTAATTTTTTTGTCAATGAAGTAAATATGTGGACAGTGGTGATGCGAGGGAAATGGGGTTGAAACGCCAGCGGTTGATGGATCAAGGGCCATCATATTATGGTGGTTCTGGCCCAAGTTATATATATGATGCTCCACCTCCTGCATATTCTTATATCCCCCACCTTTTCCTGTCGTCCGACTTCGAGGCCTTCCGTTTGATTGTGCAGAGGCTGAAATTGTTGACTTCTTCCGTGGACTAGATGTTATTGATGTTCTTTTTGTTCATAAGAGTGGCAAGTTCATGGGAGAAGCTTATTGTGTTTTGGGGTATTCTGTTCAAATTGATTTTGCCTTGCAGAGGAATAGGCAAAACATCGGTAGGAGATATGTTGAGGTTTTCCGAAGTAGGAAAGATGAATACTATAAGGCCATTGCAAATGAAGTATTTGATGCTCCTGGAGGTTCTCCTCGACGTGGTGTCTCAAGGGCAAGATCTACTGAGGAGAGGGACTTGTCAGAATTTAAAGGGGTGTTGCGGTTGAGAGGGTTGCCATTTTCTGCAGATAAGGAGGATATCATAACTTTCTTTAAGGATTTTGCGATTGCAGATGACAAAGTTCATTTAATAGCTACTTCCGAGGGAAGGCCAGCTGGAGAAGCATTTGTGGAGTTTGCAAGTCCTGAAGATTCAAGAGCTGCAATGTCTAAGGATAGAATGACTCTGGGACACCGTTATATAGAGCTTTTCCCTGCATCACGTGAGGAGTTGGAAGAAGCTGCTTCAAGGGGACGGTAATTACTCAAACCCTTTCACTTTCTGTTATTTTTTTACTTGTAGCTCTGGATACCATTGTGATTGATATTTGATTGTAGGAAACCTTTGTTCTCCATTTGTTCCCCTTTATATGGTCCATTGCTGAACTTGCAGAAAGACTTTCTTATCTGTTGGGTAGTCAAATAACATCTTTCATCCAATCTTCCTTTCAATGTCTTGCATACTACCTCACTATTATACACATCATGGACCAGTGTGTGTAGTGACTATATCCTGTTTTATTTGGTGATTGAATTCTAGTAGCATCTTTTTAAATCCATTATGGATTATATAGGTTGGTTTCCTGCGATTAACTGTTCATCCATACTTTGGTTGTCTCTCATTATTGAAGGCATAATGAATACATCTATAATTTTTTATTAACATTTTTATTATCTCTCTCACTTTTTTGGTTGCTTAATAAATAGTTAAACCAGCCTGTGGTTGTTCCTGTGGTTTCTTTAGAAAAATCTTATGACTTACTGCTAAGGCCATATTCAATGTTAAACCCAATACTCTATTTTCCATTCTCTGTTCTCCACCACAGAGATTTGCAGTCTCTAATCTAGAAACCCTCTCTAAAACAAGAATCTTTAAACATGTCTGTTCTAGTTTTATTAATTTCTAACTAATTCAATTTAGCCTGCATTCGAATCAATTTCTCAAATTGTATAATGATTTCCCTTTACTTCCAAATAGTATAATTACAATAAATAAATGGACGTAAACACGAGAAAATCTGAAATCATTTGGAAGTGACAATGAAATAATTGACAAAAATGTGCAAATAAATAGACATGAAATGAACCAAAAATATAAAATGAAAAGGACCATTGAAATTTTGGAGAATTGATTTTTTTTTTTAATTAATGCATCCTCGCACTATGTGAAATAGAGAGTAGATTTAGAGAAGGGTTGGAGAGGCCTAAGGGTCGTGGTTCTGAAAGTACTTTTCAAATTTAAAATAAAGCAGTTATCTTTCCTATAAGGGGCTCCTTTACTAGGGGTGATATGGCAGATATTGATACCTTATCTCCTTTATCTAGCATTTGCCTCGGTGTTGAACAATACTTTTGATCAGGTATTAAATAGTTGTTCAAGGCGCGCCTGACACGCGGGGCGCATGGATCCGCGCCTCTCCATGATAAACACATGATGTGTGCTAGGTGTGCGCCTGACCGCGCCTTCTACGCCTTGGTCGAGGCGCTTGGGGTGCGCATAAGGCATGCCTCGGCTACAATAGGGTTTTCAGAGACTAGAACTAGGAAAATACAACAACATGTGCACCTACTAGTGCTTGTTCTATGCAATTTAAAGGCTCTAAACAAGTCGAAAAGGAAAAGGGCAAGGGAAATAGTGAGAGAGGAGCTTTTTCCTCTTTTAGACTAAGAGATGAAGAAGTTGAATTTGACTATTTGGAAGAAGAATTTTCTGATGAAGATCCCCAATTTGATGATGAGGTCGAGAGGTATTCAGATGATGAGTGTGATAATAAGGATGATTAGTTTGCTACGTGTTAGCCTTTGATTGGGATACTTATTTCTTGCTACTTATTAGCCTTTGAAGTTTGCTACTTGTTGTCTTATTGAAGTTTTTGCCTTTGATTTGTGTCATTGAGAATATATGTTCTTTTGAACTTCATTTTATTAGTTCATTATATGCTAGTATGTTTAATTTCAGTTTATGGAATGTTTTTGTGAGTTTTTAGCGTTAATGTACAAAGGCGTGCCTAAGAGCTTCAGGTACTAGGCAAGCCCTTGCGCTCTTAACAACTACCGGTATTCATAATATCTTTTCAAAGAATAATCCATTCCACCCCCATGGTATTATTCAATCGCTCATGCATTCCACCTCTTAGTTTACTACAATACTCCTGATTTCTCCTTTGTTAATTTGAATGATGGACAAATTTATTTTGCTATGTTATCACATGTAACAATGCACAACATCAAATACAATATAATAAATAACTCGAGATATCGCTTGTAGCCTTTTTCTTGTAGCAAATGGTTGAATAAGTCTATCACGTCAAACACATCACTTTTACATTATCTCACCTTATCACACACCCAATAGCAAACAAGTGTATTGCAAGTGGAAGAGCTACAGTTTTTTGTTGGGTGCATACTATGATTTTAGTGGGAGGGGCTTGAATTTCTTAATATTTGTCTTCAAGGTACTTATTTGAGTGACTGTAATTTAACTAAATCAGAATTCATCTGACATATTTCTAATAGCGAACTGAATTCAAGAATTATAGGAGAATAGAAGCTCATTTAAAGAATTGCCAACATTAAGGATAGAGGACATGTTAGGAGATTTGTCTTTGAGTTGTCTCAATCACTTACTGGAAGGAAAGAGAAGTTGAAATGCTTAATATGCTAGTCTCATTGTTTTTTCTTTGTGAACCTTTCATGCCATCATCGGTTTAGGTTATAATTTTCTGTATATTAATAGTTTAAATCAACCAAGCCGAAGGTTTGAAACTGTGGATACTTCCAAGATGAAGAAATCTCTGTTACAAGAATTCTTTGGAAGCTTTGGTTGATTCAGTCAACTCTTAGCTACTGCTTGGATTTAGTTATTTGACTATTCCATCTGAGAATTTGGTGACATGACTATTACTTGCTGGCTTACTGCACGAACTTAGTTATGTGGCTGTTCCAGCTACAGCCTGGGTTTATTGGTGTAATCTTCTGCATGATATTGTTTCTGGATATTATCACACACTGTCTTTTGCGCTATTCAACATTATTAATAGTTATTGATGTAGCAACTTCTTCGGAGGGTTAAATAGTTAGTAAGTTGTTGGATTCATTAGTTTAAATTTTTTTTTTTCGAGGGGTCTTCATGTTAATGGTAAGCTGCCGCATGTTTAAATTAAAATCCATGGCCGAACACTTTCTCATGGGTATTATACAATATTCTTGTCTAAACTTGTTATTCGGTGGCTTGATTGTCAAAAATAAATGCTCGAATATGCATGCAAACGAACATGGGCTGATACTGTAAGTAATCCTCAGATATCCATGGGCGATCACTCTCTCATGGATATTCTTGTCCAAACTTGTTATTCGATTGCTCGATTATCAGAAATAAATGTACATTCATGTGCACAAAATGAATGATCCTCAGATATCCAATTGGGTAACTGTTCCCAAGCTCCATTGTTGATTTTGATTTTTTAACTTTGTAAACTCTTGAATGGCTTTCATACAACACATAGGCCTCTAGTTCTTTATCACCCTTAAATGAATATCATCTCAACTATGTTCATATCTTGTGGGAAAAATATGGTACAATTTGAAATATATTCGTAATGCAAGGGAAGCTGTATGTGATTGTTTGACAATAAATTGGTGGGGTTCTTATTAAAGAATCGACTTTTGTTCTGTTAAATTTCATGAGATGTTTAAACATTGTTCAGGTTAATGTCAAAATCGTCTGAAGGAGGAAAGGATGCTACTGAGCCTTCACCAGTTGTGCGGATGAGAGGATTACCATTTTCAGCTGGAAAGGATGACATAATTGATTTCTTCAAGAATTTTAGTTTGTCAGAAGAGTCGATTCACATCACCTTTAATTTCGAGGAGGCCGACTGGAGAAGCTTTCGTCGAGTTTCCTAGCGTAGAAGATGCAAAAGAAGCGTTGGGTAAGGATCGGATGACGCTGGGCAATCGTTATATAGAGTTGTTTCAATCATCACCTGAGGAGTTGAATGAAGCAGCAGCAGTCTCAAGGGGAAGGTGATATTTTTTTGTTACTACTTAAATATATAATAGTATTACTATGTTCCTAGTAATAGTATTGCACAATCTAGCCTTAGGGTGGAAACTTTTGCTCTGTTTATTTTTACTTGGATTGAGAATTAATGCTACTACTCTGGCCCTATCTTCATACTTGTTATAAAGTTCATTTGTTAAATTGTTATAAAGTTTATTTGTTAAATTGTTAAAGTTTAACCACCATTTTGTCTTAATTATTGTTTGTTGATTACATTTCATTTGATAAAGAATGAAATTCTTGGGATCGTCTCATTTAAGTTTTGGTATTTTAGTACTTCTCTAAAGTTGAAATGAAAGTGAAGAGAAGGTCAAGTGACCAAATCATGATCCCTGCTGGGGTGTAAACAAATCAAATCGAAATAAATATATTACTGTATTTAATTCGTATTTGTACTCAAATTATTCGGGTATTCAATTTGAGAAATATTATTAGATAATACTCTATCCGTCCTGCAAAAGTTTTTATAGGTAGGAAGATACACACTTTAAGAAAAAAGAGTAACGATTGGAGTTTTAAGGGGTAATTTTGTAAACTTTTATGTATAAAGTAAAAAAAAAAAAATTATTGAGTTATATGTATGCAAGAGTAAAAAGTAATGACATTTGTGTAAATTAGTGAAAATTGTGAGGGTGAAGTTTATAAAGGGTTTTTCACTTTAAGGGTGTGAAACTTATAATAAGACGGATGAAAAAGGAAAATGTGAAAGTTTTTATGGGACGGAGGAGTTTATTATATCCAAAGATTGAAATATCGCGATATATCGCGGATATATCGCAAAAATTGAGGTTGAGATACGGATATTAGGGGTAATGTATTTTTTCGGGATATCGCGGAAATATCGCAAAATATTGATATCGATATCGGTCAGTGTAGCGTATTTTCCGGATATCGCGGAAATATCGTGGAAATATCGCAAAAATTTCAAAAATCGCAATTTTTATTCTTTACATAATTTATAATTTTTTTATTCTGTTTGTTTCCCACAAACAATAGAATATTTCGTACATAAACTTATAGGCAATCAATTGTCTGCAAGATTCCCAAAAACAAATAGCTCAACCGAGGATGGAGGAAATAGTGATGGGAAAATGGTGGAAATGACGGTGATGGTGAAAATAATTAAGATGATTATTTTCAAATTAGGTGTTATTAAGTTCGTTCCGGGTGAGACCGACTTCACTCATAACTATGTCATTCTTTGTCTAAACAATATTGATATCAACTCATCACATTAGAGTAATTTTGGACATAGTTATGCACATGTGAACCTACTACATTTGAACCTCATAGGTCTTCATTTTGGTATTAATTGTATTGTATCATGTATATTTAGTCATTTTGTATTGTATTATGTATTATATTGTCACTTATTTTGTGTCGGACAATATTATATAATCTATTATCCATATAGTTGCTTTAAAAATATAATTTTATTTTAATTTTTAATGGAATATGTGCATAATAATATGTTATAATAATCCATGAAATATCTTATTAAATTTTCAAGATTTTAATAAAGTTTCCGTCATTTTTTTAAATTTTTGCGATATTGATATATCCATCGATATATCCGTAAAATTAAAGTTGCAATATTTGTTGCGATAGCGATATTTTCATCCTTGATTATATCCACCCACATTGGAAGCAGTGTTGATTAGAAACTCCTTTCAAATTCAATGTAAATGATAAAGTGGTAAGTTTTTTCACTATTACGTAAAATTCGCCGTCCACCGCCATTCGTACGATGACCACTTCGCGTTAATATTCGATTTTTATATGTTTTTGTTGTTTAATATTACAATATTATTTTATTATAGTTGTAATGGAACGTATATTTATTTTTTGTTGTATAATCAAAATATTTTGTGCAAAAAATTAAAAACCCGGCAAACGTCAACGTTCTCTACTGAATTTTCGAACATTCATATTATGTACGGAAAAAGATACCGAACATTGTGTTAGTGTTTGAAAAAAATTGTTGAAGAAATGGGGTGAACTCAATAGTTGTTATGGTTGAAATGCAATAGAGATGCTTTAGTCTTTTAACGAAAAAAATTCAAGAGGTTGAATTTTTTCAAAAAGGAATCCATAAAAAAGGGGTCCATAAGACAATCTTTTTCTACATGCTGACACACATTGAATTATATGATCTGTAATTGAATTAATTTTACATATAAACTAAATCACTCAGTCAAACAAACCAAGCATGATTCTTAAATTCAAAAATCGAATTGTAAATGGTACAATTCAATAAAGGCCCAGGTTATTGCCACACACCAAAGATCCAAGTACACACACTTTTACAAGGCAACACACTTTTCTTCCAAGTACACACCCCCAAAATCTCATAACTACCCTCCCACTAACCCACGTTCCCTCACCGTAGTTAATCTTCCCTCCCTCAACGTAACGGTACACACACGAATTTTTCACTTTCATCTCTTCCAAAATCAGTCCCGAATCTAGCTGCCATGTTTGTCTTGTCGACCATGACTGATACGCTTAGTTCGTCATGGCCAAAAGGTTTGTGCGTTTTTGTTTTATTTGAAATGTATATTTTTTTGCTATGTATGTATATATTGTATATATGTATGTATAATATATTTAGAGCTTTTGTGCTATGTTGTATAGTAGATGATATTTTATGAAATTTTTGATAATTCATGTATGGTTACAATCAATTTTTATGTTTTAGGGTTCCTAAATTTTGTTTTTTCATGAAATTTGTTGCCTAAATTTGATGGGTTGCATTGTGTTGATCGAATTTTGTGGTTGAAATTGATGAATTTTGGGTGAAATGCTTGGTCGGAAAGCGTTGTTGTTCGAATCTGGTTTGTCGAACAACACTATGTATGTTGTTCGACATTTTTTTCGCACATATATGTCATGTTCGAACTTTGTAACGCACAATGGTCTTTTGTTCGACAAAATATTTTTCGCACTTAAATATAAGATTTGAAATTTTTTATTCGCACGTTTGGTTTTGTTCGACTATTTTTTCCGCACACATCCTAATCGATATTTTGTGTCTCTTTAATTAGCGAGATGATAAAGTTGATAGACGAGAGATCTCCCTGACCTCTTATAGGCGTAGGAAACACCTTGCCAGTACGGGTGAGTTGGACCCCGAACCACAACCAATAGAAGAGTTGCCACAACCGTAGAAGAGGTGCCACAACCCGTAGAAGAGGTTGTGGAGGTTAATGTTGAAGAAGGTGATCAAGTTGATGAATTGGAGGAGGAGGCGATGGAGATGGAGATGGCGATGATGATGATGACGATGACGATGAGGAAGAGGAGGGGGTGATGGCGATGAGAGTGAGGAGGGAGGTCAAATACCGTTTGGAAAATGTTCCTACTCCTCCACTACTTCCTACATTTCAAGATCATGTGGCGACACATATGGCGTAGTGGAGAGGAAGGTGTTGAGATGCAGCCATACCGTCAAACTCCGTGCTTGGGGGTTTGATGATGATGATGATATACCCACCCCGATACGAGGCTATTTCGAGTATGATTTGTAGATCAAAGATGTTTCACATCGTTCACGGAGCATACAAGGCGGAGAATGTTAACTTGATCACGGCGTTTGTTGAAAGGTGGCATCAGGAGACAAACTCATTTCATCTTCCTTTTGGTGAAATGACCATCACTCTGGATGACGTTTTACGTATTACTTGTCTTCCGATTGATGGAACCCCGGTGCAACCTACAAGTGAAGATAGAGTGATTGGCACCGAATATTTGGAGAATTTGTTGGGATTAAGTAAAGAAAGAAGCAAATCGAGCAAGAGAGGAGGTAGGCGTGGCTCGTCGATTGAAGTTGACTTGGCTTAAGGATACGTTTATGCCTTTGATGAGATCGGATGACCACGATGAGGTAGAATATGCAGCACCGAGCTTATGTGTTGTACATGTTTGGTACCGTTTTATTTCCAGATAAAGCGGGTGCCGTGTGAAACACATCGTGGTTGCAATACACCTCGGATATGAAGGCATTTGGAGAATATGGCAGGGCCGCCGTACTAGCCTACCTATACCAACAATTGGGTAGGGCATCGCGATTCAAGGTGAAGCGAGATAGGTGGCTATCTCACCTTGCTCGAGGTAAATCATTAGTAATTTATTATAATTTTAGTTGTTTAAATTATTCACTATTAATTTGTTTGTTATCATTGTTATTTTGCGGCGTGGATCTACTCTGCATTTTCCATCTTTGATTTTACCACCAAAATCGATTTGAGATACCCTTTGGCTCTTTCAAGCATGTATTCACGGAAACACACACGGGTGCAAGATTGGATCGTGTTCGCGACTTTAGAGAGCGCCTAGATGTGTTCTGACCAGCCTTTGAGGTAGTATATTTTGTTTTAAATTTCATTAGTTGTAGTACTTGTGTAATTTAATAATGATTAAGGGTATTGCGGAGTTAACTGGACTCCGTATCGTGCACTCGAGAGATCATTACCCGTTCAAGCTGTCTCATATTTTTACGGATGCATTGTTTGTGGCGATATTGTCGGCCGTACATGCCGGACGAGTCACGAGGCGGTTTGGAGTACGTCTGAAAGTATCCTAGAAAAGCCTCTTGTTACGGGCGTCAGCGTGCGAAGTCGACAAATAAAGAACGAGGGCACTTTGGGGTGCAATTGGTGAAAGCTTTGGCACGTGGGATGCTCACTTGTTGGCCGATGCAAGACTTGGTGAAGAATGTGTCCGTGACGATGGCCATTGCAAAGATGGATACCTCGATTGGTTCATTGCGAATGGTCGCCCCTCGTTGGGAACTCGATGACTTGAATCTCTTTCGTGATCGTAGACCTCAACCTAAAGTATCGGACGTGGATCTTTGCCAAAACAAGAGCTTAAGAAGCTTGTATACAAGTACGAACGGGACGATACGTTGACTTTGGATGAGGCCATCAAGAAAGTTGAAGAAGTGATCAATATTCTTGGTGGGGAAGGTGAGGCGGGATCATCCTCACGTAGGGGCCGTAACGAGATGTTGGGAGTGCACGTAGTGGGTCATCGTCACGCGGAAGGGAACACAACGGATGGCTGCGAGTCATCCACGTCGATCGCGTCGGCTCTTGTTGCCAGAGCAACTTTCAACCATGGACTCCTTTATCTCGTGTAAGCTCGGCTCCCGTTTCGTGGATGTCTCGGCCTTCTTCGCTTTTCCTTTGCCCATTTTTGGCCGACCTCGTGTGTCCGTCTTGGGTGTAGAGTTCTACCAAGTCGGTAGTGGCCCGGGATTCGCAAGCTCTCTCATTCTCCTCAAATATAGCAATTGTTCCTCAAGTGGATTTAACGTCGAATGCCCGAGCCATATCACCTACGGCATCCCCAAATCGAGATCAAATCACGTAGATCCTGTCGGCTCAATAACTTCCTCTTCCACCTTAGAGCTTCCATGTCAAGTTTTCTCCAAAAACAGTCAATCAAATTCACGGAGTAATGGCTTATCACCGTACACGTATTTTCAATCACGATGGCCACATGGCAAGCCGTAGACCTTTCTTAGAATGTGTTGCGCAGATCCTTCCTAAATCCGGGAGTCTTAACAACCTTGATCTCTTCAAATACTTGACTCCATGGCAGAAATAGACACCACACCTCTCAAGTATAAAAAGAAATTTGAGGAGAACACCTTGTGTTGTGCAACGTTGAAACTCTTCTCGAATGAGGCTTTGATCGACACGTGACATGCGTTAACAGTGCATGAGTTTTGGTCCAACACGTCTCGAAGTTCCCATCGAGTTCACCAACAATCTCTTGAGCGAATGATGGCTTTCAACCACTAAAATTGACAATTTTCATATATATATATATATTAGTAAATTATGAAAGATTCTCCTCTTTCAAAAATTAGTAATTTTGTCTCATACCGATTAGTGGTGGTGTTGCCGTGTGCATCACCTCATTGGTCCATGCCGACGAACTTCTCCTTATATGGATTGATCCAGCTGGTTCATCACATAGTCCACGGCCTTCTTAGGAGATTTCGAGCGGAATACACAAAAACTTCTTCATACTCGGCCTCGATATCGGCTCTCCACGAGATCGTTGAAGCGGCGGTAGAATACGTCCCAGCTTGTTTTTGGACCGGAACATCTCCTTGCAGTGGCGAAACATTGCGATCAATGTGAAAAGTGCATAGGAAGTGTCGGGCCTCGGGAAAATGAACCGCTATCGCATTGATAAGAGCCTTCACGATCCGTAATAATGGCCGGATTGGTAAAAGGGTGTCTCCCAACAATCCTCTAAGCAATCCAAGTGCCCACCCGATAATTATCCTCTTTCTACGCCAAGGTAGGCGATGCTGCAGCGTCACCGTGGAGGTCACTCCAGCAATCTCAAGATACGGAAGCCGATCGGTTGGTCTTGTAGAGTGCAATCTATCATGAGGACCTTCGGAAGGCATGCACGAATCGAGGGACCGCGGGATGTGCAAAAACAACTCCTCCATCGAGTTTGTCTTCTCGCATCTTCTTGAGCTCTGAAAATAATTATTCTCCGTCAACTTCGTCATCGATTCTTTGGAAGGCCGAAGTCCAATCCACACCACTCGCGTACTCTATACTTGTGTCTCACATTGTAAATATGACGGAGTGTCGAGTGATTGTGCTCGTTTGTCTTCCTAGCGACTCCAAAAACCATCTTCAGGGCAGCGTTGCACTTGGACATATCAAGAACATATTTCTCTTCCGCGGGAGTTAGGACGGCCGGCGTATGAATGACCCTCGAGATATCGAGAAATGGGGTGATTATGCGTCCGCATCTAACGTCGATGGTCCACTCGAACTCACTAATTTAAATTGCCCCTCAAGTTAACGGGCATCCACATTTCTTTGTCCCAGTGATCCTTCCCGTGGTAAACTCGTCCTCCTTAAACTCTTGCTCATCGTCATCTTCTTTGCTCGACTTCTTCTTTTTTCGCCTCGGGATGACTAACTATTTTTCTTCTTTTGACGATATACTCCCGACCGCTCACATGATAGCCATATGCGGGCCTTTTGTTCCCACTACCCTTGTCCAGAGCGGTTTTACAACAACAACAATGTTGTGCTCTTTACCAACACGCCGTAATCGATCAATTCATCACGTGACTCGAACAAATTATGTGTTGTGAAAGGCGGCTTGTATAATCCATTGTAATATCATAACTTGCCTCTTCTGACCTTGACTTTCAATGATAGCCTTTGGCAAATCCCTTTGGACATCATCATCTTCATTGTCATCAGGGTAATAATCTTCGTGAAAAGAAATCATGGTCGGGATGACCGAGAAGCGATTTTCATCCTCGATATCATCTCCCAAACTGCAAAAAAAATACAAAAAAAAACATTAAAAGCAGTTGTTCAGCAAAAGTATCCGAACAAAGACTCGGTGTGCGGAAAAATAAAGCCGAACATAAGTGCTAAGAATGCGGAAAAAGTGATCGAACATTAATCAATTGTGCGACAAAAATAATCCGCCTGAAGCATAAAGTTCGACAAAAAAATGTCGCACATAAGGACAAAGTGCGGCAGACGATTCGCACATTTCAAATCAAATCGTCATCTTCACCCCAAAATCGGGCCTTGACGTTCAAATACACGTAATATGGTAATGTAAATACATATTTTGACTACAAACTACTCAAAAAATCATTCTAGAGCAACAAAAACACAAAAAATCCAACAAAACCTAGTTCTAAATCAAAGCGGTGAAGAAAGAAAAGAAATAAAAACTTACCACAGCGTATTCATCGTCATTTCTTTGCTACCCATCCTTCGTCGATTGTATGCCGGTTTCGCGTTCAAGTTTACAGGGTTTCGAACAAGGAAGCGTGATGTTGGAGCGTTTTTGAAAAAAAAAAAAAGATGGAAGCCGAGCGTGGTGGGTGTGTACGTGAGGAGGAGGAAAAGCTTGCAATGTTTGGTATGGGTGTGTGTGTACTTGAAAAATGTCAGATTGTACACATTAAGGGTAGGTTAGTCTTTTTCACTATGGTTAGGTTAAGTTTTTTTCCGGTGTGTGTACTTGGATCTTTGGTGTGTGGCAATAACCTGGGCCTTCAATAAATTCTATTATGTCTATCCTAGCAAACCAAACGAGCCCATATAGTATGAATTGAAAAATAAAATTAAAAACTACAAGCACACCAAATTTTTACATCTAATTGACTATTACCGAAAATTTATCCAATATTTTTCTCGAAACCGTAGTCTGGTATGTATCAATTACATCGTACAATTTAAATACATTTTTAAACAGTCACCCTTGTTTTCATTTTCATTAATAGTTACGGTTGTTAAACCATACTGTTCAGTAAAAACAAAGAATAACGATTTAAAAATGCACTTAACTTATACGCTTCACCCGGTGCACAAAAACTCACTATTTCTCGAATTGCAGGACCGCTGCTGACATAAAATTATGTAGTATTTCACAGTAAATTTCTACAAAAATTGTTTTTTTCACTTTTACAACAAGAATCTCTCTCTCTGAAATTTAAACAGCTTCCGAAGAAACAAAACTGACTGCTAATCCACTTTTACCATCCATTCTCCTCAGACCAAAATCTGCAGTTGATTTGATAAAAAGATGCTTCATTCATTCAACTCTCCAATGCTTAATTTTCAACTTCCGCAGCACTTGTCTCCTCCCTAGAGTGAATCGAACGAACCGCCTAACCTTCATATTCTCACCGAGAGCCGCTACGGTTTGCTTCACCAAGTCCTTCACGAACATACCGTCGGTTTTAATGTAGTTCTGCTCCAAAAGAGCCAGCTCCGCAAGCCTCTTTGCCACTCTTCCATCAACAATCTTCTCTCTTATGTTCTCAGGCTTCGATTGAACGTCTTCTCTCTGCATCTCCAACTGCTTCTCTTTGTTAACAATGCTTTCTGGGATATCTTCAATTGATACATACTGCACTTGGGGGCTGGCCACAACCTGCATTGCTAGATCGTCAACAAGTTCTTTAAACGCGTTTCACTTCTACCCACAAAATCAGTTTCACAATTAACTTTCGATCAGGACTCCAATGCGTGAATCATGGATGTAGGACCCAATTCTGCCTTCTGCTGCAAGTCGGCTGGATTTTTGTCAGCCGTTGAAAGGCCTTTCTTTCTAAGGTACTCTTGTGCTTTCTCGAGGTCTCCTCCAGATTCTGAAAGAGCTTTCTTGCAATCCATCATTCCAGCTCCACTTTCCTCTCGCAATTGTTTAACCAATGCAGCTGACACTACAACTTTCGGAGGCCTATAGTAGGCCTCAAACATGTTAATAAATGGCACGAGAACAGACAGATATTTACCAAAAAAATGAAGATGAAAGATCGTTGAAGATATTAAATCAATGGTAATGATATATGTGCCTTTATAAGGCACTATGTTTGAATCTCACCGTCATCCATACATTTAAAATCCACAGGCATTAAATTAAATATTAATCCACTCTAACATCTTAAGCTTTTGGAAGAAGAACCCAACTTTTACTAAGTTAACAGGTAGCAGATCCATGGAAACCAAAGTATCTCATGTAAGTAAAACATCAACTCAACAACTTAGATTTGCTCTACACTTTTAGACAGAAAGTCACTCCTATCACGTAAGACTACGGGCAGTTGGCAACAACAATATGTTCGAAAGAAAAATAAAAGTATGAGGTATCCTAACCATCCACAAAAGCTAGTTTACCACATGGGGGTGTTTGCAAAAATATGATTTTGAAGTGATTTAATTTAGTGATTGTGAGAAAAAATTGCTTAATAGTAAATGTGGTTAGTGTTTGTAAAATTTGTAGGAAGTAGAAGTTGAGTGTTTGGTATAAGGTAAAATATTAAGAGTAAAAGCAAAATCAGCTAGAAGCATATCCTTCTCAGCTTTTAGATTTTAGATTCTAGGTGATTTCAACTTATATAGAAGTATTCAATTTAAAAACACTCAAATCAACTTTGGCAAAGCACTTAAAGTTATTGAAAACACCCATATGACCTGTGTACTTATTATCAGTAAGCATGCAGCAAGCTGTACGATTATATAGTAAACCATATACTCACTGTTCTGTTGTTTCTTTATTTTCAGAAGCAGCAGCAGGTTCCTGGTTTACAGATGTGGAAGCTGGCTTAGCCGCAGTCTGGGCAGCAACCTCTGCTGCAAAGTCTTGGCTCTTCTTCTTCAAACCTTCTCCAAGGTTGTATCGAACAAATCTCTTGACTTTAATGTTCTCCCCAATAGTTGAAATGGTCTGCTTCACCCAATCCTTCACTACTACCTTATCATCCTTGATGAAGGGCTGCTCTAGTAAGGCAAGTTCCTCCAGCTTCTTCCTTATGCGCCCCTCAACAATCTTGGATCTAATTTGCTCTGGCTTTGACATCAGATCTTCCTTCTGACTTTCCACTTCTTTCTCCTTCTCAACAAACTCTTGTGGAACATCTTCGGTACTAAGGTATTGTACTTGAGGGCATGCAGCTACTTGCATGGCTAAGTCCTGAACCAGTTCTCTGAAAATGTCACCTCTAGCAACAAAATCTGTCTCACAATTCACTTCTATGAGGACACCTATCCTGCTATCATGGATATAAGAATCAACTCGTCCTTCAGCTGTGGCCCGACTGGCTTTCTTATCAGCACTTGCTAAACCTTTCTTGCGAAGGTATTCCTGAGCTTTGACTATGTCTCCTTCAGTCTCTGACAGAGCTTTCTTACACTCCATCATTCCTGCTCCAGTTTCATCCCGCAACTGCTTCACAAGAGCAGGTGATATAGCAGCTGCAATCCAGTGTAACAAGATATTAGCAGGCAGGGCGGATAAAAAGATTGTTGAAAAGATAAGATCAATAATAAAATGAACTCTCTTTTGAGAAGTTCAAAATGAAAAAAGGTCCTTTGTGGTGTTTCAAAGTACGTTATCTCCAGCCAATCAGTAATTCAGTCAGATAGTTTAGGTACTAGGTAGAATAGATTTATCAAGAAGTAAATATCCTTAGACCAATATCAGTTTTCTCATTTCAAATAACTGGATATACATCAAGCCGCATTGCTTTTAATAATAACATAGACTAAAAGTACAGTTGAAAATCACAAGAAAAAGAATTACAATTAGCAAAAGTGATACTACATCCATGAACAATAAATCAGAAGCCAAGACCTTTTACTACAGTTTCTTCAGGAGAAGCATGGCTACTTTGTTCACTTGAGTTTGAGATATTTCCATTTTGTGACGGGTCAGTAGATGTTGGTGTTTCCACTTCATCTACTTTAACCTGACTTTCTGCATGCAGAAGATAATATTAAGCGTGTTTTGTGAGACAGAAAAGCGTTCTTCAATGAGCATTGGCTCAGATACGCTTTTTAATCAATTTACCTGAAGTAAAGAGAGTCACAAACCTGTGGATTTGGCCTCAACATCGTCATTCCCAACATTTGACACACCAGCTTCTTCTTCATCATGAGCAACAGATGTGCTATTTACTGTTTCTCCTTGATCCTCATCTTTGGCTATTATATTGTCAGCAATATCCAATGGTACTTTTTCATCAGTATTGAGCAAATTTTCATCAATTGATTCTCCAGATAAATGTGGCTCTCCTTCCTTTTCAGTTGCATCAATTGGCAGAGGATCTCCAGATGACTTCAAATCACTTTCTGTGGCAAGAGGAACTGCAGTCTCTTTAGCTTCTTCAACAATCTCAGATGAAAGATCTGCTACCTCTCCAGATACTGCGGCTTCATCATTGTTCTCTTTAGCTTCAGTTATAGAAGGTTCCTCAGCTATCTGATCTTCAGTAGATGAGCTTCCACCATCGCCAAGTATAACCGAGCTGACTTCTTCTTCTTTACTAATTCCAATTTCAGAAATTTCTAGGTCCCCTTTGTCCAACGCTTCAGATGAATTGTCATCTGAAATGCTGGCCACTGAGTCTGTATCCTTTGCAACTTCCTCTTCTTCTCCAACTGCTTTATTCTCCTTTTCTCTTTCATCTAAAAATGCAGAGATGACTTGGCTGCTACGAAAGCTAGAACAAAAGGGTTAGTTGCTGTATGTACCGTGCCCGTAAGCTTGGCATCCAAATTAACAACGTCTTCATCCTTTTTCATTGTTAATGTTACCTGCCCTCTAGTAATGCGCAGAACTCGAACATTAACTTCTTGTCCTATTTCCAATGAAGAACCACCCATCATGTTCACCATCCCCTCATCATTTTCCTCTGATGACGGCAGAAATCCTTCCTCACCTTCAGGAAGAGAAATGAAAGCACCAGATCTAGTTGTATTTTTACCGTCCCTGAAGATCTTGCCCCTTGACAAACTTTGTGCTTTTCTGGTTGTTCTTTTGACCCGTCTTTCGAGGAGGTCTGGATTTATCATAGCCGCCTGGGAATCTCTTTGTTGCTGCACGTTGTTTGTGTCTTCACCACTACGCATGCTTAAGGATATTCGTCCTGTTTCAAGGTTTGCTTCTACTACTCTTACTTTCACCTCTTGTCCAACACTCACTACACTAGCAACATCCTTCACAAAGCTATCACTTAACTGAGAAACATGAACGAGACCATCTGTAAAAGCACCAAAATCAACAAAAGCGCCAAATGGTTGGATTGATCTAACTTTTCCAGTAAAAGTTGAACCAGGAGTAAGATCTTCATCCTTCACGGGAGGCATATCACTCTTTCTAGTAGGTCTTGAGCGTTTGGGTTTAATAGGACTGGTTTCTTGTGTGGTGGACGATTCTATGATTTCTGGAGCATCTGCGGAACCCACTGAAGTTTCATTATCAGCTTGCGACAGATCTGCCTCCTCCAAAGCAACATCAGTACCAGAGGCGGATGCTACATGAGTTCTTAGCTTCGGCTTTAGAATGCACCCAATCTGAAATTGGGGAAACAACCTAAGTGACGTTGAGAATGGTAGTGCATATTTTTGAGCTGGTAATGTTTGTTTGCTAAGATTTCTTGAGATACTGCGCCTTGATAAAAACTTGGTTTTTGCTTTAAAGTCAAGAGATGGAGTAAGTGAAGCTATGTTGGTGGAGCTTGAGATTGAAGAAGCCATGTTGTAAGAGGGAACGATCACCAACAAAGATACTTGTTCATCACCTGGGACTCAAGAAGTATTGTAAAAGATTGATCAATGAATCTTCTGCCTCGATTAAGCCTCAAAAACAGAAAGAAACTATTCTTGGCACGTATGCTAAGCATAAAACTATGATAAGTATTGGTAACTTTAATGTAAAACACTGGAAGAAACAGCATCAAGTTAAAGAGAAACTATGAAATCAATGGACTCATTGCTTTACACATTAAAGTAGTTCAACTTAATGTTTGAAATTAACAGATTGTTTAACATATAAAGCAACTAATCGTAAATAAGTAACAAGATACCGTCACGATCAAAACTTCAAATATACCAAAGAAAAGGTATAGAGTAAAAGCAAATTCCTGTGTGAGACCGTCTCACCTATCCATTCCATGAGACATAACTGAAAAACCTGCTCTCAAGTGGCAAATTAAAATTGGTCCGCCTAACGGCCTCACAAAAGGACATCTCTAGTGAACAAGCTTGTGTAATACTTTCTTTACATCTTAGCCTATCTCAGTCTCCACTACAAAAATTCCATTTATACTCTAGACATTCCGTCCTACTCAAAATAGCAAAAACTTATGTGAAATGATCTTACTGTGAGACGGTTCACAAACTAGTGCAAATTAACACTCATTCCTTCCAATATGGTCATTTCCAAATTACGTTCTGTCAAGCTCTGAAGAAAGACCTACTCACTCAAAATACTCATCCATACAGAAAGTAAAACCGCTTAGGAGAGCTAATTTGCTGGAACAGACACCTCATTATACAATAATTCATGCACCATTTACAAAACAAAAAAGTATCCTAATACTGAAACCAAATATGCGGATAAACACATCAATCAACAGTGACCAACAAAATTGAATCAATCTGGAGTATTTAGAGAGTAAAAATAAAAAGGAAATTAAACGGAGAACACAGATATAAGTTTGCAGTCTAACAGGTACACATAATCAAGAAACTGAAAGCAGAACAGAGCAAAGAGGAAGTATAACAAAGGCTTCATACGTTCGACAATAGGAAGATTACCCAAGTGCGAAAGGGCAATTAGGAAGAAATCCCTTGAAGACTTTATCCTAAAGCGAAAGAGATTTCTTTCAGAATTGCTTGTGTGAATGTGGGTAATGTAGAGGGAAATGAAAGGTGGGGGCTGCAAATGAAATCCTTATCTGATTTATTTGTTTCTTTATTTCATTTCTTGGAAAAATGTTAAAAGTAATTTTGAACTAATTTATTTGTTTGTTTATTTCTTGGAAAAATGTTAAAGTGGGATGTAAAAATTTTGAATCGCAAATAATGGTAAAATTATTGAGAATAAGTCTTGTCCATAGTGACATTATTACAAGATTATTATTATTTTTAATAGAAATATTATTATTTTTATATTAAATTATATTTCCTTCATCCGAAAAAAGCTTTTACATATAGAAAGACATAAAGAAGATTAACGATTGAGGTCTTAAGGGATAATTTTGTAAACTTTTATATATTAAGTAAAAAAATTTTGGGTTATGTGTATGTGTAAGTAAAGAGATAATGACATTTTGAGTAAATTAGTGAAAATTGTGAGGGTGAAGTTTATAATGAATTTTTCATTTTAAGGGTGTGAAATTTATGGTGGGACGGACAAAAAAATGTATGAAAGGTTTTATGAGACGGAGGGAGTAGTATTTTTTCCGTTCTATTTTTATTACTCAAGCTAAAATGACACATAATTTAATAAGAAAATTAGTTTTTTTAATGTTAAAAGATGTAAAGTTGAGGGCAAATTTATTGGAGGGAGTTGCTTTAGTTTGAAAAAGTGTATAATGGATAATTGAGTGACATGCAAGTAAATATTTGGAAGGGTTTATTTTAAGATGATATAATTATTTTTTTATTTTTTTGGGTATGAGAAAACAAAAATAATGACATTCATTTTTAATTTTGAGCTATCTAAAATGAGATGGAGGGAGTATCACTTTTTAAAAATCATACGTAAATTGTATCATTTAAGACAAAAATTTGAAAAGTGATACATTTTTCATTAAATAAAATATATATCATATATAGTTATTATATGAACATAAATATATTAGTGTATGGAGAAAAATGTATAATTATATGAAAAAAATAGTACGAAGTGGTTATATTTTAAAATATGAAGAACAAATTTAAAAAAAAAAAAAATCCTATAACCACATATTTATCTTTATAGTTATAATTATGTGATAAATAATTATTTGTATAAGGACTACTAATATATACTCATGTTAAAGGACAGAAAGAGTGAAAGTGGGCAGAGAGAGCGAGGAACTACGAAGAGAGGCGACAAAATCTAGTGAAGAGATGAGAGGAAAGAGCAAGGAAATAAAGACGAAATATTGGTAATAAGTTCCTTGTAAAATTTATTTCAAGAGTACGAATTATTCACACTATTTTTATGATAAATGAGAAGTGAAAAAAATCAAAATAAAACTATTTTAGGAGGGAATGGTAAATCCACCCATCTATCTATTTATCTATAAATATATAATACACCAATTGGTTTCCATGTTGAGAATTGAAGGGAAATATTTATGGTGTTGATCGTAATGTGTTGATTTGATTTTGGCTCTACATTGTAATTTATGAAGTTCTTTTTTTAATATATAAATATAATTGTAGTAATACAATTAATTAAATACTATCAATCTTATTATAGTATAATGCTATCATCATATAATAACCGTCACTCTTATTAATGCTATCAAAATTAATGATATTATCATCATATATAATAATACACAAGTAATCCCTTATTATTCGTCACTCTTATTAATGCTATCAATTTTATTAAGGCTATCATCATATAATAATTTAGGAAGTTTTTATTAGAATTTTAATAACCATCTAATTTAATAAAAAAATTATTTATGAATTTCATTAATCAATCAACTAATTCCTATGTTGCAATTAATTGAATGATTGGTGCAACTTCATCCCTATATAATGTCTTCTTTTTCATCCATCATTGATGCCCACAACCTAACTCTAAATTATTTAGTACGCATTATTAACATATTACATGCGTCTATCCTTTAAAACCGATAACTTTACGGTGGCCATGAAAATGTCTTTCGGTCCGAGAGGTGAGAGAATTTAGGTTCTTCAATTTCATGTTTGCAAGTTGATATATTTTTCTCGATTTTTTTTTGACCTAAATTTGGATCAAAGTTAGTATTAGTGTTAAGTATAGTTAGAAGTATGTAAAATAATATAATTTTTTGAATCAATTTCTATTGATAAATGTATATTTATTAAAAAATATTGCATTGTAATCAATTTAATGTAAACAAAATTAATTTCTTATTTATACCAATTATTTAGTACGCATTATGCACATATTATATTATATGCGTTTCCATGAAAATTAAAAGAAAAATTATATTGATTAACAATCGGTAAATAATATTAACCACCGTGCGAAGCACGATTACGAACAAAAACTAGTAAATATATAATACACCAATTGGTTTCTATGTTAAGAATTTGAGGGAAACATTTAGGACCGTTGATCGTAATGTGTTGATTTGATCTTCATTCTACATTGTAATTTAGGAATTTTTTTATATAAATATAATTGTAATGTAATACAATTAATTAAATGATATCATCATCATCATCATCATATAATAACCGTCACTCTTATTAATGTTATCATCATCATATAATAATACACAAGTAATCTCTTATTATCCGTCACTCTTATTAATGCTATCAATCTTATTAAGACTATTATCATATAATAGTAATCGTAATTATGTCTTAATTTGTGTTGATTTTAATATAATCATAACTGTAATTATGTCTTAATTTGCTTTTATTTTTCAACTTTATATTTCATCGCAATTAAATGTTTCTTCATCAAAATTTATTTATTTATTTATCTACAAATATATAAAACATCATTGCATTCCTAATATAATTTTTCCGTCTTTTAATTTTGGTCATAATATTTTTTCATCTTTGTTTATGATATATTTGACCTTTATATTTAGTACTTCATCATTCACGTCTAATTATATGTTTATTTTAAGGGTACATTTATTATTCACTCACCTATTTAATAAGGATCACCTTTTATATTCATCCTTTTATTTTTTTTTAGTGTGTTTCATTTTATATGTATTTCTTGATTGTAGTAGTGAATTGTTCATAAAGTTTGGATGTAGTTCATATCATTACTAATTGAAGATAAATTTATATTTCGAATATACATATTTATATACATTACTCCTATATAATATAATCTTACCATATCTTATTTTTCTTGCAATAGTTTGGATATGAATCTATGTTTCGGCTTCAAGCGAGAATTGTTTGGTTTTTGATAGTTTTGATTCGGTGATTGTAGACCGTTTTAATTCTTCGGTGACTTTTATTTTCAGAATCAGTTACTTTTACTGATCATTTGAGAATTTTGGTTTCTTTGCGAATAGTTTGGGAGACTCACCGAAATCGCATTCGATCTCGATGTTATATTTTTGTGCCAAATTCGTATATGAAATTATGATTATATTCCTCAAAAGAAATAGTATTTAGTAAATAATATTAAGCACCGTGCGAATCACGATTATGGGCAAAAACTAGGGGAAATCTTTTTAATTATTGCAGTTTTCAAAATGTTTTATAGAAATATATAGTGAGAATGTAAATAATTACGTTTATAAGCGAAATCGCGTGTTGAAACCGCGATTGCTATAAAAGCATTGATTGACTGCGCATAGGGTGTATGTATAATGTATGCAACACACGCGGTCTTGAGCCGCGCTTTTTGTAAAACATTTTACATGGAAACAACCAAATGCACTCGCATATATAATTATAAATTGGAAGAATTTTATATTAGAGTTTAATTTTTAGGTTGAGTGTCAATTTAGATCTTGAATTTTGAAGTGTCTCAAATTAGGGTTTAATTTTTATTTTTCTTAATTTAAAATCCAATTTTATTTATTATGTCTCAATTCAAGACCCAAACTTTCGTTTTATTTTTCATTTTTAACCATACACCGTTAATTTTTTTAGAAAAAAATATTTTTATTATGCACTCCTATAATTTTTCTTATCTACATTCTAAATTATATTTTATATATTTTTATATTTTAAATTTTTATATAATGTTCTCACCGCATTTATTATAAATACTCACGTTCATCACCTAAATTAAAAAATAAAAAAACTTGAAATTTCATTTTTAAATAAATCTATTTCAAGTGTCAAATGAAAAATATAATTTTTATAATTTAATATATTATATTTAAAAAAATTGATTAGAAAAAAATTATATTTTATAAAAAATTGAAATAAAATAAATTGATCGGGTCTTGAATTGAGATAAAAGAGAAAAATTAGATCTTGAAAAAAAAAAAAATTAATCCCGATCGCTCGTCCTCAAATTGAGAATTTTTGAAAAGGAAGTAACAACTTCACTGCTTCACCGTAGTCGCAGCATCGATTAAAACTACTTTTATGCTTGACTTTTGCTTTGTTTTTTATTATTAATTTTTGTTCTGCAGAAACAAAAGAAGCATAACAGTAACACCACAGCGCATGCTATCATTTACTATAACCATGTGATAAACAGAGCGTTTGTGTTTGTCTTCAGAATGATACACGGTTTTTAATATACTAGTCATGAGCTAGGAGAGCAATCTCGATTTCTTGCAGCGACTTTCCCTTCGTTTCCAAAATGTTTCGCTTTACAAAAATGACTCCCAACGAGCAGAACGTACCAAACATCGAGTACAACAGCTGAGGCCCCATTGCGTCGAGCAAACGCAGGAACAGCAACCCAACGAGGAAATTTAGCACCTGAGAGAGGCGACGATGCTATGTCAAATCTGGTGTTAAAATTCAATTTCAGTCTCATAATTTTAAACTTTTTCGTAAAGGTCCTTAGAAATTTCAATTTTTGTCTCATATCTCTGTAATTATTCTGAATTTGGTCCTTTTTGCCGGATTTTGCACTTTTTGTCCAATAACTTTTCGCAAAAGGTCCCAAGAAAATGTGTATCAATACGACATCGGTTATGGATTTCGGTGACTTTTGGACTGAGAGCGGACCATTTAAGGAATTATGATACAAAATTGAAAATCATAAATTTTTTAGACCTTTTGCGAAAATGTCCGAAGTTATTAGACCAAATTTTATTTTAACTCGTCAAATGCGTGGTATGAGAAGAGGTCACTTACCCAATGCACAGACATCGAAAATGCCAAAGCTTTAGCTCCTAATTCTGCTGGGAAATATTTCGGGCAGCAAAGACCGGGAACCGGACCAGCACCAACGGCAAACATTAAAACAAACCTGTGAAATTCAACATCATCGTTAAATTTGCAATTTAGCCCACATCATTTACTACCACAAGTTCCATTTGACAGATGAAAGATATATATATATACACGGGAAATTATTTTCTCTATAGTATCTAGTCAAATTACTACACTGCAGATTCAGTAAAACCCTGACAAATCATATTGCCTTAAATTGGTATTACACACAAAGATCTTCATCCACTTGGGACCAAACATTATGTTCGTTTCGCAACTATCCCAGCAAGACTTTGGACTTTGCAATCTCAAACCCCGTTTATTTTGGGACTCAAAGTAAGGATTTTGAAAATCCTATTTATCACCTATCACTACTCTCTTCTTTATTCTCCCAATACACATCATAATAAATAATAATATAATGATACAACGTCAATCAACTTTTCTACCATCCCTCCCTATAAAATTCCAAAACAAACACATATTTTAACTTTCATTAGAATTTTCAAATACTAGAATTTCAAAATCTGGGATTTCCCCGGCACACTATTATCCCAAAAAAACATACCAAAGAATTTTATTACTTGTAAATTTTACTGATAAGCCAAGTGCCTTGCAATCTATATAATGTCAAGCTAAAGAGAAGGAAACAAAAATCAATACTTACAGCATCATTCCACCAACAGATAGATACAAACCAATAGTATTCGACATGGATGAGTCTGCAGCGAGAACTTGAAAAAACGTCGATACAGCCTGATAGAGTAGAAAAGTAGAAATTATATGCATCGTCAGTTAGGCTTTTTCTTGAAAGTGTAAAATTTGAAGACATCTTCCTAGGGTTCAATATCGAGGATAGCCACTTCAAATAGAAGAAAATGGAGATGACATCATATCTATATGTTGAAGACATAGTCTGCCAAAAACAGAAAGCCACTATTTACCCGTCAAAATCACATTCCAAAAATTGAATTTTTACTATCTTCCACTCAAATTTTAAATTGCTATAACCTTTTCAATTCATGTTCATTTTCAACATATAATATATCAATTTAAAGTTTTTTTGCAATTTTTAATTTGACATCCATACATTTATAAAAATAAAATATCAAATATGAATTTATTGTGATTTGACGTGTTTTTTTATTGACTTTAAATTTGTATCTTTTAGATATCTCACATTTTACCACTAATTCACACAATGTAATTGTTACCATACTAATCGTGCATCGCACGAGAGAATTTATAGTTGCTGCGAAGAGGCAATAAGATGAAACAGGTAGTTGTGTGTCATACTGTCATCATGCAGGTGGAACAAGGAAGAGAGAGACTAGGATAGAAAAAAGTAACACTATGACATATACATAGCTATTCATCCTCTATAGTTCAAATTTTTATTTGTTCTTAGTTCCTAGGAAATTTATATATCACCCCTGAACACAGATAAGTTTCTCAAATTCAAAATTCAAACAAGCATCATAAATCATCTAACCATGCCAGAGAAGCTCCACAGGAGGAGGGCCTTCCTTCCTAGTTTATCCATCAATGCCAAAGCGATAATAGAACCTGCAGACAGTTGCATGTAATCATATATACAGAATGTGAACCTGGAATATACATTGAAAACCAAAATCAAGCAATTCTGAGCTGGGAAAATATTCACCTATAAAATTTGCAATCCCCACACACACATTTGCCAGGTTCAAGAAACTCCAGCACGTCTAAATACAGTTGAAGAGAAATAAAATACAGCGTTTATTCCAGAAAGCTGTTGTAAAGCAAATAGGGTTGATCCAATAAAAACAACTGCAAAAGAACGGAGTGAATAACACAGCATTTTGGGTAAAAGTGAACATATAGAGACAGAGGCAGCATAATCAGGTCAGGGATCAAGCTTCACCACTAGAACAAAAAATATATCACGGACTGTTTTGAATATATTTATGAGAAATATGCTTAGTATATCTTTACCTCTCGAGTGCCGCCCAAAAAGTAACTCAACCAACGTTACGGTATCACCTTCATCTCCTCTGTCAGTTTTTGACAGCTCGGCCATTGCAGCTTTGGCATGAGGAATTCCAAGAAGTTTCTCAAGTGCAGTTTCAGCTTCATTGTGTCTTCCTTGCTATACATTAGAGAGAGAGAGAGAGAGAAGAAAAAAGGAAACAATGTAATACATTTCAAATTTGACTACTTCACAAGATAGCAAAGTGATAAAATCATTCAATCTTCATACTCATCATTAACAAGTTATCTTGAAAACCAAAACGAATAGGAAAAATAATGTTACTCACAGCAAAACAAAAAATTAAGTCACGCCATTTTCAAGTTTACTAGAGGGTGTACTTTAGATTAAGATAAATTCTTAAAACGGAAGTGATTCTGTAGTGCTTTTAAGTCATTAAAGAAAGCCTTAAATAAATCACTTCTAAGTTGGTTTTAGTTATTTTTACTTAAAAATGACTACAAAACACTTCCAAATTTTGATATGTTAGTTAAAATGCACTTTATTTTTCAAACACTATCCATGTTCAGTTTTCTTACCAAAACCAATTTAAATCATTTGACATTATAAGAAGCAGATGACACATGATGACTCACAAAATGTTCTGAAACGTTATCCAAATAAGCTTCTCATGCAAAACATAAACAGCGTCAAAGAGAATTGGGTTCCAAGTCCAAGGAGTGACAAACTAAGAGGAGACCATAATAAGAAAGCAAAACAAATTTCACTCATTCAAAGAGTTGAATTGAGACAAAATTACACAAGCATCCCAACTCCCGGCACACACACACACACTGTGCATACACTTAAACGTTAAGTAGGCCACATATTTCCACAGTAGTCCAAATAAGAACAAGATAGAATATATGGCATTCAGATATAGCAGTAGGAATGGAAAAATTAAGTCTACTTTCTATATCCAAAAATAGACGAGAAACATGCTAGAGATAAATTTAGAATAAAAATATAGAAAACCTTGTATAGCCAGTTAGGAGATTCAACACAAAACACCATTGAAAGAGCTAACATTGCAGCTGGAATGGTAGATATCCAAAAGCAGATGCGCCACCTGGGAGAAACAAAGTCAAGAGCAAATAGATGAGAACAGTTCAATTACCTTTTTCTCTTTCACAAAATTTAAAAACACAGTTATCTTCAGATTTGACAGTATTGATCCCAGTTGAACTGAATTACCATCCAACGATACTCGTAACTGGAATTCCCACCAGCAGAGCACCCATCAGCCCAAAACAAGTAGCTATCTGTATGAAGCTCCCATAAGTACCCCTCACGTGGGCAGGTGATATCTAATTAAATGTCAAAAAGAGAAGGTACAATCCAGTTATACAGTGCACAGCTAAATCCCAGAAAAGTTGGAAGTTTCATTACCTCTATTACATAAAGACATACAATTGGGGGCCCACACCAAGACCAGTACCAACTAAAAACCTCCCAAGAAGCATTCCTGTCAAACTTTTAGCCGTGGCACTGGACATACAGGGAGATGTAAAACTTAGCAAAACCAGAGATAAAGAACAACAAAAATGGCAATGAAGAATGTGGCTAGTAGTAGTATTACCTAATACATAACGCAAGTTGGAGTATTATATGAAAAAAGGTACTGAAAAGTAAAGAGTTTGAAGAAACACTATTTAATACAAAAATAGTAATGGCATAATTTCAGAAGAATCAATAATCACACAGTATGCAAACAAATATGATAAGAACCCAGTCATGGCAGAACGGCAGATTTTATGGGATTGAGATTTGATTTATTTGTTTAATTGATTTAATTAGGATTTATTTAGATATGTTTAGATTATTTTTCCTTTTGGCATTGTTTCAGCCCATGGGCTTAAGATTGGGGCTTGACACTCTCTTCATTTGCATGCTTTCAGATTCTGAGATCATGAATGAAAAATTAGATCAATGTGAATTAACAAGAAGAATTGAATAATTTTTCATATTCTAAACAGCTAAACAAAATTTAAAGCCAGAAAAAAACCCCATTCCACCAACCCTGACCAAAAATAAAAATTAAATGAAGACATGCAAAAAGCAGTACATGAGAGTTTTATGGTAAAATATTTAATACCATGTCGCACCACCAATGACCATAGGTAAAGCACATAACTGAAATGCTCTACAACGGCCAACCTCATCAGCAATCCAACCACTGATTAGGGATCCAGCAAAAGCACCGGCAAGACAAATACTAACCACCAAGCCTGTACATTAAAATATCAACATTAAATATTAACTGTGTAGCACACTTTCCCAACAAGTTGAAGGTTTCTACTACTCACCTTCTTGCAAGGTATTCCCTTGAAAACCAAGGTCAATGGAAATAGATTCAAGTGGTTCATTAACAACTCTGAGGAGAATAACAGATTTCAGTACAAGAATATGCAGATAACACAAAGAGTGATCAGTGATACTTGAAGAAAGAATAATCAAGAACAAACCCAAGATGATAGCCAAACAAGAAGGGAACCGCCATAGCAACGAGCACATATGGTAAGGAAAGCTTCCAAGGTGGACTTGAAGGATATTGATCTATATCGCTTGGTAAAAGCTCTGAAACAGACACCATTAGTCATTTTGTAGAGCAAAATCCAAAATATTGATTTTTCTTTTCTTTTTTTTTTTTTTTTGGACGAGAAATATTGATCTGAATAGCCATTGAACTTTCTTGAATAATAATACCATAATATAATGAATCTTAGATCCGTATCTTTGATTTTGATGTCCATCATAAACACAGCCGTTTTTAAATCCCTTTATCAATTCAAATGTATCCATACAACATGCATTATTTAATGTGCTTGAGTGAATTAATAGTTTAGCATAAATGAGAGATTTGATACAATAAAAAGAAATGAAAGAATCAGGATACACATTAACGAAGAAAGAAAAATAAGGATACAAACCCATGCAGCATTGAATATTTATTAACTCCTGTGGTGTGATCATAAGAAAATTCCAAAAGTAGAATAAATTTGTTGAAATGAGGAGCGCAACCTTTTACTCAAGATTTTTGGACTATAAGAAGTAAATAAGTAAAATACAGTAAAAAATTCACAAAATCCAAATCAAATTTCACCTGCATTGTCTTCGACATCAGTAGAGTCGACATGTTCCTTTGGTACCATAGCTCGTTTATACATGGATGAGGATCTCCGAAAGTCCATAAACAATCTACCTCAATTTCCTTCCTCCCAAAAGACAACTGCTAAAACTAATCCGACCAACGTTAATTTCCGCTAACAAATATATTAATTAAAAAAATACAACAAAAACAAGGCTCATTAGCTTCTTTTTTCTCTTGTACATCTCTTTGGGGTTTATCCATTTTCAGATTCTCGTACGCAAACTAACTCTTTTCTTCCTTTTCCACTCATTAAGATAGCACTCACCAATCACGACTACGCAACCTAGACTAGATATCATGCTCTGTACAGTAGGAACAACTTTCTTCAGATTCAAGTATAAACTAAGATTTATTCTGTTGGTGAGCAAAAACAAACATAGAAGGATGTCGAAACAGGGTGAAAATTACCAGCCAAAGGAAAACGTTAACGAGAATCATAACCAAATGCTAATGAAGCAACAGAAACAGTTAATCTTCAGAAACCAAAGCTCAACAAGCAAAGCAATTAAACGAAAATCCATCATAAGTACCTGATCAACCCATGCGCCGATCAGCGATAAACCTCAGTAATCGAGAAACAAATGAGGAACAGTTCACGGTTACCACCATAAGCGGAATGCGGTTTACGAGTTTGATTTCTCTTCTTCTCGTGGGTTTGCTTCAATTCCACGTGAAAGAAGACGGTGCAGCCCAAGCATAAAATAAATTCAAATATATAAAGAGAAAAAAAAAAAAGAAGGAAATATATCTAGAAAGATCGTTTGATGTGGGGTTTTTGGACATTATTAATTAACAAAAAAATTGAGTGAAACCGACGTTATTATCACTTTTAATTAATTTTAAAATTTTTGTATATATTATATACTATATTTTTTAAAAATGTTGTAGATATATTTAATACAAATTAAGTTATTATTTTTGCTTTATAATAACACATTTTTACACAATATTGTGTTAAAATGAAAATTTAACATAAAATGATAATATTTTTATTAAAAAGTGATAATAGTTTAACGTCAGTCTCTTACTTAAGTGAGGAGCCGGTGGTCGAAAAGTGGCAAGCTTGGTTCTATCTTATGTGAGACTATTGTGAAATCATTATCATTTTTTAATAAATGTATCACTTTTAATATAATGTGCATCTCTTTTCAAAAGAAATTCTTAAAATAATATATTTCACATATAATTTTTGAAAAGTGATACTATCTCGATTTCATACTTAATGATACGTTTATTGTTTGCACGATTATTAAGGTATGAGTTGTTTATTGATAATAAATGGAATAAAGTAAGGGTATAATAGTCAATTATATTTTACTGCAAGCATGTAATTTTTTATTTGTGTAGATAAAATAAAAACATTATGTGTAATTTGTTAGGGGTTTGAAGGATATAATGAAGATGATTATGATGTTTTATTTCATTTTAAAGAAATGTGTCATTAGTATGAGGCGACAGAAATATAATTTACTTAAAGCAAAGTGTATGATTTTAAAAAAATATTCTTAAAATAATTCATTTTTATATATAATTTTTGAAAAATAATTACATAGTATATTTATTAAAAAGTAATAATATTTTTATAATAATTTTAGATTTATTTCTAAAAAAAAAAAAAAGAGAGAGAGAGAGATCTCGGTAGTGTGAGCTGTCGCACAAGAATGATGTCGGCACACCTGGGAAAACAGATCGTGTTTTCAAAAAGGCCGGGGTGATTATGTCATTTTACTACAATAATTAGTAATACCAACCACACCCAAAAGTGCCATGTACAAGTAATTACAGTAATTAGTAATTTCTATTATAAATTTTAAAAATGTAATTAAAAATAAATTTAATTTATTAATTTTTTACTATTATTTTTATTAATATATAAATTATGTTGTTTACCACGAATATATTACAACTATTTAATTAATTCTATAATTTTTAATAGTTACTAATCTCATTACAAATATTAAAATTCAACAAAACTTATATAATCTAAAATTAAATTATTTAAATTCAACTCATATAATTAAATCTTAAATAAAATTATTTAAATTCAATTTATATAATTAAATCTAAAATAAAAATAATAAAATAAATATTTTAGATCTAAATTTATTTTTATATGTGCAATACTTATATTAAATTAAAATTTTTAAAACAGAATTAAGTTGATATATAATGTGTTAAAATTAGATTTAAAATTAAAATTTATAAAAATTTAAAATTGTTGGTGTAAAATAAAAAAGAAAAAGAAAAGTTAATTCATTTTCTTTTAGTGGAGAGTGAGACTCACTATTACACTACATGTGCAAGTGCATTTCACTTGCTCTCTCCTTACATTTCACTTTCTCTCTCCGATTTGTTTATATATATATATATATATATATATATATATAGATTAATGTAGAAAACTACGTATATTAGGAATTGCTTGCTTCAAGTTGTTCAATGAGGATGATAATGAAATTTAATTTTCTCTCAATATCCTTAAATGTATTGAAGGAATAAATATTTCTATGGTGGTTATATTATTAGTGTTGTGCTCCAATTTTGAAAAAAAAAAATGTGACAAAATAAGTTTGTTGGTAGTGGTGGGGAATGATTGATGAGAAATTATTTCTAGGAGAAGAATATGTTAATCAAAATAGGTAGTGATTACCTTTTTAGGAGGGAAAAGTGGTGTCATGATCATTTATTGTTCTCATTAATCGTCATAATTGTATTATACTCATTCTCATTAAAGAATTTGCAACCAAGCGAAAATGAGATTTATGATAATCGACTGAAGAAATCTTCATTAATAAAACAAAGTATATAAGAGAGTTGGTTACCAGTGTAAACCAGTCAGGATACCTATGAGTACAAATTATAGTGTGGATCTTGATTTTGATGGTGCTTCACTCAATTATTAGATTAATTATAGAGATATAATTGAATCATTGCTCTATGTAATAACAAACAAACCTGATCACATTTATTGTTGGGGTATGCAAGATATCAATACAATCCTAAGAGGAGTCTAGAGGATACTTACATATCTCTCAAGTGTCGTAAATTTGAGATTATGGTATCCATCGGATGACAACTTGGAATTCTGACCACTCGGATATTGGCTATGGAGGACGCAAGATTGATGGAAAATCCACAATAAGAACTTGTCAATTCCTAGGAAGTAAGTTGATGTCTTGGTTCTCAAAGAAAGCAGATGAAGTTGAATATATGGCGGTTGAAAGATGTTGTGCTCAAATTCTTAGGCGAGGCAACAATTGAGAGATCACAATGTCACAATAAATGAAGTCCCTATCTTCTCAGTAACAACAACAGTGCAATATCAATTTCTCAAAATCATGTATTGCATACAAGTTGTAAAAATGTAGATATCGGACATCAATTCATGAGATCATGTGGAAAAGAAGGATAATGATTAAAAAGATCCATAGTGATAAACAGAGAGTGAATATTCTCACAGAGCCTCTAGTCAAGCAAGGTTCCAAGAGCTTTCGGTGGAGTTGGGACTTCTTGACCTTGGAGACAATAAATAAGGAAGAAATCTTCATTAGATCGATCTGAATCAGATCACTTGGATATAAAGATCGTGTCAACTCGATCAAGTCGTCTAAAATTATCCAAGTATTCTCAATTCGTAATAAGATTTTTCACATTAAAAGTGATTAAATGCTTTAAAACAACATGATTACATTTTTTTGATCGGACAAAAAGTGACTCGAACCTAGGTAGTGGAACTCTAACCATTTGAGTTATATCATTTCGTCAAAAACAACATGATTACATAACTGTCTAGTTATTGGGCAAAATTCTCTTCAACCGCCTAAAATCCTTAATGACGTTACTTTTCAAATTTATTGAAATATGTGTCAATATTTCATTAAATGCGACAAAGAGGGTATATTTCATGATTATATGTTTATTCAACTCTATAACATGAGACCTTTTCTATTCGATGTGTAAATTACTATAAAATGATAGAAAAATGGAAATTTAATTACATTGAAACACCCACAAAATAGATCACAAATCATTCAATCAAAAGTAAAACAAAATGAGGTTTAATTTGGGAGATGTGGTTACTCGAACAAGACTAAATTATCGGCGAACAAAATTTTCAATTCAAAGATCGACTACGATTCTCTTTGCAATGAGAATGAACTACAATCACTCATTCCATTTTTGATAGAAAAATAAATATTAAATCAATGAATCGGAATCAACCAACATTGTTGGACAAGATAAAATGAAAAAGAGATTCTCATTCTATTTAGCATATAAAACGAGCTCATGAACTACACAATTCAAAGCACAACCAACCCAACATAGCTTAACCTATGCAAAAGACACTCAATCCATTAAAATTGTTATGTCTTGTTAGTTTGAAGACCCTTCGGTTTATTGGAGTAAAGGATAAACGTTGTCACCTCAATGAAGGATCGAAATCGCTTACCCCGATGATAATAGTACCGCAAAATTAAATAGTCAAATCGTAATAATTTTGCATTTATAAAAGAATCATAAAGGTAAGTAATATATAAACAACTAAATATATATTTTGAGGACATTATTATTACTAATGAGAAGTCTTATGTGGTACAATATTTTTATTTAATTTTTGGTCAATTGGTCAAACAATATTTTTATGAATGAGCAAGCCTTCTGAGAGAGTCGAGATCAAGTCATCTGAAAATTATCCAAGTATCATGAATTTGTAATAAAATTTTCACATTAAGTGTGATTAAATGCCTTAAAACAACATGATTACATAATTGTCTAATAATTGTCTAGTTAATTGGCAAAATCCTCTTTAATCACCCAAAATCCTTAATGGCGCTACATTTCAAATTTATTGAAATATGTGCCAATTTTTCATTAAATGCACCAAAGAGTCCGGGTATATTTCACTAAACTACAACTCCCTTTTATCCATACCACCTTTTACGGTTTTTCTTTTTTTTCGTCTCACAATATATTTCACACCCTTAAAATGAAAAATTTTCTATAAACATGATCCCGACAACATTCTCAATTTCACACAAACCTCATTACTTTCGACCCACACATACACACAATATAACTCATTTATTTCTTATACATAAAAGTAGTATGTTTTAATCCAAAAATAAATTTCTTTCACCGTCGCACAAAATGTATATCTTTGCGCGATTTCGCAAGTTTTTGCATTAAATAATGGAAGTAAAATTGTATTGAGAATGATACCTTCCTCTCCTTCCCACTTTGCTTCTTCTTTACCACTATCCAGCCAACAAGACGATCGTGTAAGGGCAGTCCATACTTGTTGTGAAACATGGGAGCGTTAAGGTCTTCCATCACCGGTAAAACGACATCGTTGTTGTCTACTTCACCACCATGTATTTCCACTTTCCATTGTTCATTTGTTTTGTGCAATGACAGTTTATGATAATAAATATCATATACATACTATTTGACAATCACTCACAACTCACCAAAACTATCTATTTCAAAATACTCAAATTCTATACATTTGAGCTATTTATGGTATCTTTTTATTTAATTTCTTTCAAAATTAATGCATATATTCATTTTCATTAAGTAAATTTCAACCATAAATTTTCTCTTTCATATTTTATGTTTAAAATTAGGTTTTAAATATACAATTTAATTTGATATTATTGGGATATATTTTATTTTTTTATTTAAAAATTTCAATTTATATTTTAAAAATATTTCATATTAATATTGTAGAAAATTATAAATCTATAACTTCAATATACAATCATTTAAAAAGACTTATCATATATTACCAAAAATATTATAATTATAATACATAGATAATTTAATATTAAAAATGAATAACACATTTTAAAATTATAATATATGTTTAGAATAGAAAAATAATATATGCTAAAGTTTTAATTTAATAAAATAATTACAACTAACACCTCTATAAAAAAATCTACACCTCTAATTTTTATTTAGAATTTTTAATTTTCATAGAGGACAATAAAAATATGTATACATTCTATCCATAAATTTTGACCAAATAATAAATGAAATTATATATATATATATATATATATATACATATATATATATATTAATTTAATTACTTAATTAGTAAAATAATTACACATTTATGATTAATGAAATGAATGATACACATCTATAAAATAAAACCTACACCCTCTAAGTTTTATTTGGAATTGACTTGCTACAAAAAATACTCATATAATTAATATTCAACATGCTTTAAAAATATATTTAAAAGAAATATATAACATATATACAACTTTAAAAAAATTAACATGCTATTTGACAATCACTCCCAACTCACCAAAACTCTCTATTTCAAAATACTCAAATTCTATACATTTGAGCTATTTATGATATCTTTTTATTTAATTTCTTTCAAAATTAATGCATATATTCATTTTCATTAATTAAATTTCAACCATACATTTTCTCTTTCATATTTTATGTTTAAAATTAGGTTTTAAATATACAATTTAATTTGATATTATTGGGATAGATCTTATTTTTTTAATTAAAAATTTCAATTTAAATTTTAAAAAATATTTCATATTAATATTGTAGAAAATTAACTTCTAACCACTAACAACTAACATTTACCGATAAAAAAATCTATAACTTCAATATACAATCATTTAAAAAGACTTATCATATATTACCAAAAAAATTATAATTATAATACATAGATAACTTAATATTAAAAATGAATATAACACATTTTAAAATTATAATATATGTTTAGAATAGAAAAATAATATATGCTAAAGTTTTAATTTAATAAAATAATTACACCTAACACCTCTATAAAAAAATCTACACCTCTAATTTTTATTTAGAATTTTTAATTTTCATAGAGGACAATAAAAAATATGTATACATTCTATCCATAAATTTTGACCAAATAATAGATGAAATTATATATATATATATATATATATATATATATATATATATATATATATATTAATTTAATTACTTAATTAGTAAAATAATTGCACATTTATGATTAATGAAATGAATGATACACATCTATAAAATAAAACCTACACCCTCTAAGTTTTATTTGGAATTGACTTGCTACAAAAAAATACTCATATAATTAATATTCAACATGCTTTAAAAATATATTTAAAAAGAAATATATAACATATATACAATTTTAAAAAAATTAATTTTATTTAAATCAAATTAATTAAATTAAAAAATATTTGAAGTATTTACTCTAAAATTAATATTTTTTTTTCAACCCGCGTATCACGCGGATTGTGCTCTAGTTACCATCTATTTTGAACTACATACACAAATAATAAAATGTCATTAGTAAAGGAAATATAAAAGGCAAAAACACAAAATAAGTAATTATTTATGGAGAAAATGTGTTTTTAGGCTCGTAATTTAAGGGTCGTGTGTTTTAAAGACAATGTTTTTACGGTCTGTGAATGTAGGAGTTTATATTTGAAAATCAGAAATATTGGACAATCGAGCCCAAATTAGTTCAAATTGGGCCCAATCGCGTGCGTGACTTGCACGATTGTTCTCATTTACATATTTACGGGAATGTAAATGTAGGACATAATATTTTTAAAGTCTCAGAATGTAGAACAATCGTAACTCACCGAAAGGATATTGCGCTTTTGGTCCAATGAGAATTTTTCAACAAAAAATTGATCTCATGTTCTTTTTTGTCCTTTTTGCAAAAAGAGTCTCAACCATTATTTTTCGGGACCAAAACCGTAATTTATCATTCTTTTGGTACCAAAAATATCGAAAAAAAAACTATGAGACCCAAAGTGTCGAAAATAATACCCATTTTTCAGACCACCCATATTCTCATGGGACCAAAAATGCAATTTACCCGTCATATGAATTTCAGCTCGATTTGAGCTTATTGAAGCTCGATTGTCTTACATTTACAAATTTTAAAATATAATATGCTACATTAACATCATAAAATTTTTGACAACACAAACCCTAATTTCGAACCTAAAAATATTATTCCATACTTCATGCATCTCCAAAAGATATTGCTCCCCATCATTTGGAAACTTGAAAAGTCTAAAGAACAATTCTTCATATTTGCTCCTCTCGCTTGTTGATGGTTCCTGGTGATGGTAAATATATATATTTTTATATAAATTAATTGAAGGATTAATTTTACATTAATTTCTGAATAACTTTTACCATCAATATCAATTTTCGAAATTATAATTAAAAAGTTCAACATCTTATTTTGTTGCAACCTAATACATATTTTTTATAAGGTATTAGTATGAAAATCACTTTAATTATAAGAGATAGAGAAAATTGTAGTTTTGGTCCTATGAGAATCTTTCAACGACAATGTTAGTCCCATATTCTTTTTTTGTCCTTTTTTTTGCAAAAATAGTCCCGACCATTATTTTTTAGGACCAAAACTGCAATTTGATCTCATTCTCTTAGGACCAAAACTGCAATTTATTATTCTCTTGGGACCAAAAACTGCAATTTTTTTGGACTAAAAATATCGAAAAACTATGGGACCAAAAGTGTCAAAAAGGACCATTTTGCAAGCCACTCGTTCTCTTGGGATCGAAAATGCAATTTACCCATTAGAGATATGGTAGAAAATTCTCTGCCTATCAAAGAATCCGATCATAAAAACGGGCAAAATCTACTATGAATAAGAGTTTATGGTTTGATCCATTTATTTAAGGATATCGGATTGTAATAATCAAGGGTATTACATATATTATTAAAAGGTATCAGTTGTGATAACTAAAAAGTATGTCTCATATTAGTAAAGAGTATCAATCATGATAATCAAGGGTACTACTTGTATTACTAAAGAGTATCAATCGTGATAATCGAAGGGTACTACTTATATTATTAAAGAATATCGATCGTGATAAGATATAACTTTTATAAAGTTATATTACAACATTACAATGTTACAAGAATATTAGCAATGATAACTAAAAGGTATGACCTATATTATAAAATGATATTAGTTAAGATAATCAAATGTATCTTGAATCTATTTTTTCAATATGACCAAGTTTCATGAAACTTGGTTAATAGGAGATACTCTGGTAAACGAGTCAACACAAGATTGTATAAAAGATCAGTTTACTTGTACACATTATTTACGTATATATTATTTCCTTATAAATTAAATTTGATTGATAGTGCTGAGATTTATTCTTCATTAGTTTAGGAAACAAATTTGTATATATTCATATGATCGTGTGAATAGAAATTCAATTCGCCCAAAATGTTCTGTATCTACATTAATCACGTTTTAATATCTAAGGTTGAATTTTTATGTATAGAATTGCAACAACATCAAATTAAAATTAAGTTATTTTTTTATTATAATCTCAAAAATTATGATTAAATTAATATAAAAACATTAAAAATTGAACAGAAATAGTTACCTCGGTTTCTGGGATTTCTGCAGATAGTGGTATCACTGCCAATAACCCATTAACAGTAAAACATTGAAACTCTTCTGACCACTGTCATAAATTAAAAAGAAAAATATTAACAATTATAAAAAAGAAAAAGATAGAAGTTTCTCAACAAAGCAATACAAGAATAATAGTAAAAAAACAAAAACATTTATATAAAACAACCTCAATATTGGTGGTCTCACCAACTCTTTCAGGATCGTTTATATTATTTCTGTAACACTCCATTTAGGATGAATTTTTCTTACATGATAGACTAATTTTATTCCAAATAGTAGAATAAAATTAGTGCACTAGGTTAAATGATTTGTTATATATGAGCTACTTTATATAGATGATATTGAGGAAAGAAGAAGTAATTTTTGTTATGAATTTGGATATACATATTATAAATGGAGGGTGCAAAAGCAATAAAAGTTATTAGTCCAGTATTCAAATTCAAATAATTTAGAAAGTCGATTTTATTTCTTTGGACCAAAAAGGGCAACGATGGGGGTGAGGGTTTGAATATTTAATTTTTGAATATATGTGATTAGACTGGATGATGTTGACAAAAATGTCTGCGAATTTAAGTTTACATGATATTTTTTTTTAATATCACAATTGTGTATATATAGTGTCACTATTATATATACGATATATCATTATTATTCACACAAAGTGTCTCTATTTAAAAATTAAGTATTTTTTTAACAATGAACGCACTTCGTATGAACAACAATGACACTCGAAAAAAAAATTCGTGTGCACTCGAGTTCACGTAAGACCTACTCAATAATGTTTTGCTTTTATGGAAAAAATTTCAAGACATTTGAAAAATATGAAATTTTTAAATAGTATTCTATAATATATTATATTATTACTATTAAGCAATTTGACCCACTGTATGTATCCCATAATAGCATTTTTTCACACCTACTTTCTTTGTATGCGTGTCATAATTGTTTGCACACTAAAAAAAAAAATTCTGGTTTAATTTTGATGATGATGTATCGTCTTGAGGTTGATTTGATCGATTTGTCGCATTCTAATAAAGTTTAAAATGTATTGTAATGATGTGCTAATTTTCTATTGGTTTGTGTTCAATATATGACATCTATGTGGCATAATAATATTGAGTTCAATTTTTTTAAAAAAATATCACACCTA